>JAPVLO010000904.1:0-301434 GCA_027257055.1 Cephalopachus bancanus | reverse complement strand
AGAAGATGAGGTCTTGCCTGCCCAGGCGGGTCTCGAACCCGCGGGCTCAGGCAATCCACTCACCTCAGCCTCCCAAAGGCACGGGATTACAGGCTGAGCACCGAGCCCGGCGGCCACTATCTTTAACAGCCAGGGGGTGAACAAGCCAGTTCCATCCAGTGTCACACAGCAGTCACTCCCTTCCCCCAGGCAGCTTTACCCTGACCTCACACAGACGACCTTGCTGCGTGGAAGTTGGGAGGAGACAAGGCAATGGGAGCGAGGTAGGGGACAGATGGAATTCCAGGCAGGTGGGCGGGTCCTGGCGTCCCACAGTGAAGCTTCCAGCCCCTGGGGAGCCTTGCAAGTGTCAAAGAGATCTTGGCTAGTCAGGACGGTGGCACCTTAGACAGGATGAAGACGACAGGAGCACATTCCCTCGCTCTTTTGCGAGTCCACGGATTTTCCGGTGGAAACAGAACACCCAACTGGAGCCGCCAGACCCCTGCTCTGTAACCCATGACCTGCCACCCCTTGGATGTACTATTTCCTCCCCCTTGTCCATGCTCAGGAAACCCCTGTCGGAGTCCAGCCCCCAACTTTCACCTGCTCTCCCTCCCGCGACATGGCCCTTCCACCCTCTCATGTCACAATCCCTCTCTGAGGGCACCTCTCTCCCCGGGGTCCTTCATCCACTGACGTCCTCAGATCCACCCAAGAGCAGGGCCTGGTTTCTCGACATGGCTGAGGCAGCTACATTCCGTTCTCCGAAATAAAGTCCCCAGCTTGTCCCTGGTGTACCGCTCACCAAGCACAGCTCACACCCTCTGAAGGCCCTGCCCCTTCTTATCCTGTTTCCTGAGAATCTAGTTCTTCCCAGAGACCTTTTGGAGAGAGACCTGCCTTACTGAAGTGAGCGTGTACGTCAAAGACAGAATGGGAAGGCAGATGAGGGCTCACCCCAGAGAACTCCCACGGATCCTAGAGGTGGGATGAGGTGGAGGGGGGCACAGAGGAAATCGCCCCTTCAGCTTGAGGACTGCGCATTGCGCAGAGGGACAGTCTCTTGTCATCCAGTGGTAACGGGCAACGCTCTGTTTGGCTCATGAATAAGGCACAGAATGTTTTTCGCCACAGGTGACCTCACCCTTGAGAAGCCAACCCATGGCCTTGGACTTTGAGCAGGGGCATTCACGGAGCCAACTGCGCAGAGAACAACTAACGAGGCTGTGGGTAGATGAGTTTGATGCTAAGGAATTTGCGTGCATCCAGGTGGAAACCTCAGGGCCTCGAGGTGTCAGTGGCAGGCAGAACAGTAGTCTGTCTCTGTCTCTCTGTCTCTCTGTCTGTCTCTCTCTCTCTCTATCTCTCTATTCAGCCAGCATTGTTGGCCACTGCTGAGGGGCTGCTCGGGGTCCGGCTCAGAGTCAGCTCACAGGGGGGTGACAGAAAAGAAGAGCCCTTAACCCTGTCCTTGAGGTGTCCATAGATGAGCTGCGGTGAGATAGTTAAGAACTCAAGGTTGGCTGGGCTCAGTGGCTCAGTCTGTCATCCCAGCACTTTGGGAGGCCGAGGCGAGTGGATTGCCTGAGCCTGCAGGTTCGAGACTCGCCCGGGCAACTTGACAGACCTTGTCTCTACAATAAATAAAAAATTAGCTAGGCGTGGTAGCACCTGTAGTTCTGACTACTTGGAAGGCTGAGGCGGAATGATCGCAGGAGCCCAGCAGGTCAAGGCTTCGGTGACCAGGAGCGTGCCACTGCATTCCAGTCTGGGCTACAGAGTGAGACAAAAACTCAAAAAAAAAAAAAACTCAAAAAAAAAAAAAACCCTCAAGGTCAATGGCAAGGTGAAGAGAAGATATTAGTGATATGGAATGATGATATGGAAAAACTGGGAGTGTCCCAGTTAGCTAGCTGTGTGACCTTGAGTTTTCTTAATGTCTTGGCGTCGCAGCCTTCCTAAAAATGAGGCCAGGGCCATCTGTCCTTCCTGGCCTCTTCCCTGGGCATCCAGTAGCATAACAGGTGGAGGCACGTGAGAGGGAGAGAACTATACACATGGGCCTGTGGTGAGAAGAGCCTGTCTCTGGCCAGCTCCTGTTTGTTCCTTAGGAATGTTCAGAGCAGAGAAGTTTGTCCTTCCTCATCCCAAGCATGGGAGTTGAGCAAGATGTGACCTTGCTGCATGAGCTCAGATAAGAAAAGATTCGTGGCCAATCCAGTCTCTCTCTGGAAAGATACACAAGAGACCGCAGCACTGCTGGCCTCTCGGGAGGAGAACAGGGCAGCTGAGTGACAGGTGGGAGGGAGACTTGTTTTCCTCTTTATGGCATTTGTATTTTTTTGTTTTTGTGGAGACAGGATCTCGCTTTGTTACCCAGACTGGTCTCGAACTCCTGGCCTCAAGTGATCCTTGTGTCTGGGCCTCTTAAAGTGCTGAGATTACCAGCATACGCGACTGTATGATCTCAGGTCCTATATGATATTCTTTCATACCTTTTAAGCTTAATCCCATGAGACTGTAATATCTAGTAACAAATAAACAGAATTCGAAGTTAAAAGTGGGCCAGGCATGGTGGCTCACGCCTATAATCCCAGCACTTTGGGAGGCGGAGCAAAGAGGATTGCCTGAACCCACGGGTTTGAGACCTGCCTGGGCAACTTGGCGAGACCTTGTCTCTACAGTAAATCAAAAAATTAGCCAGGCATGGTGGCACACATCTGTAGTTCCGGCTACTTGGAAGGGTGAGGTGGAAGGATTGCCTGAGCCTAGCAGGTCGAGGATGGGGTGGCCGGGAGCGTGCCACTACCCTCTAGCCTGGGCAAAGGCATGATACTCCAACTCAAAACAACAACAACAACAACAACAAAAACCTTAAAAGTGATTCAAGTGGTTCTAGGGACTGGTTCAAGGTTGGGGCAGAGTTGGGAGCTGGGCTTTCTTCTTTTTTTTCTAAGTGAGAAAGCAGGATTTATGGAGAGGACAGAAAAGCTCCCACAGTGGGAGGGGACCCGAAGGGGTTGCCCTAGGACCTGAACTTTCATCTTTAGGCCTCCATCTCTGACCATGAGGGTTAGTGAGAGGACAGGAGAGCAGGAAAGAGGGCTGAGAGTGCCCTGTAGGCCGGGCCTCCTCATCCCTGTCTTTCCAGTCAGCTCCTGCCTCCTCCACACAGCCCTCCCTGCCAGCCCAAAAGCCCGTGTCCGGGAGGGGCGGGTGCAGCTGGCACAGGCTATGCCCTCCAGCACAGGGCACTGTGTGCTCACCTGCCTGCAAACCTGGGCAGTCTGAGCTCACCAGCCTCGGAAGTTGCGTCAACTGCAAGGCCTGCTGGGAAGGTGGGCAAGGGGTCACGTACGTGGGTTTCGTTCACCCAGAGGGGGTCAGACATGGTTAAGGAGAAACGGCAGGCCCCTGGTAGAACGGGGCAGACTCGGAAGCCTCACTCGACCCTGGTGTCAGCAGGGAGGCTGGCGATGGCCACGGCCACGGGTGCTGGGCCGGGATGGGGAGGCTTGGTCCTGAAACCAACCTCGACTCCCAGACGGCAGCCCCAACTCTGCTGGTGCCAGCCTGAGCTCAGTATGACCGGTGGGTTTTGTCTAAGCGGATAGCTAAGCCACAGGGGCTGCAACTCCAGGGCTCCAAGGATCCTCCCCACAGATCTTGGTGGGTCCCTGCCCATCTCCGGTCCCTCCCAGGCAGGCGTGGCCCTGGCATGCCTCTACCCCAAATCCACCAGTCCCGGTCTCCAGCCCCCTGCATCCACTCCCCACGGCCCACCAGAAGCGCTGTTCCCTGCTCCTTGGTCTCGGCTGGTGTCCCATGACAGGCAAGCCTGCGGCTGAAAGCCTGCCTTCCACTCAGTGCCTCTGAGACTAGATGGTAGCGTGAGGATGTGGAAGCCCCTGTGGGTTCTAAGCCACTTCAACTCACTGGACCCAGTTTCTCTATTCAAGGGTTTCCCTACACCACAGCATCAGCATTAAGATCCCTCGAAGCACAAAGTAATCATTTGTTTTGGGGTGTTTTTCTTTGAGTCGAGTGTCACTCTGTCGCCTAGACTGGAGTGCAGTGGCACGCTCACAGCCACCCCAGCCTCGACCTGCTGGGCTCCGGTGATCCTTCTACCTCAGCCTTCCAAGCAGCCAGAACTACAGGTGTGCGTCACCACACCTGGCTAAGTTTTTGATTTATCATAGAGATGAGGGCTTGCCAAGTTGCCCGGGTGGGTCTCGAACCCGCGGGCTCAGGCAATCCAACTCGCCTCGGCCTCCCAAAGTGCTGAGATGACAGGCTGAGTCCCTGTGCCCTGCCAAAGTAATCGTTTGTAAGACGAGGCATGATGTGCTATCTGCCGTGTTGTTATAAGTCACACTGGTATTATTATTATTATTTTTGAGTTGGAGTCTCACTCTGTCGCCCAGACTGGAGTGCAATGGCCGCTCCCGGCCACCGCAGCCTCGACCTGCTGGGTTCCGGCGATCCTTCCGCTTCCGCCTTCAGAGTAGCTGGAACTACAAGTACGAGCTACCACGCCCTGCTAGTTTTGGATTTATTGTAGAGATGAGGTCTCGCCAAGTTGCCCAGGCAGGTCTCGAACCCGCGGGCTCAGGCAATGCACTCACCTCGGCCTCCCAAAGTGCTGGGTTACAGGCTGAACCACTGAGCCCGGCCGGTATTATTGAACTCTTAGTGAACAGAGGCTGAAGGAATCCTGGCCCTAAGTTGATAGCATCTTGAGGGTCTCAAGGGGTGCCAGGGTCCCAGCACTCCAACCTCGGGCCTGGGTGTCGAAGTTGACAGCGGAGACTGGGGGCAGGGGAAGAGTCCAGCTTCGAAAGATAAGAAGGTCTGGAGACACCCCAGGGCCACCCAACCTCTCTGAGAAGAGGAAGTGGATTCACGTGGACAAAACCTGCAGCGTGCCCAGGCCCGCATTTCCACGGCACGGTCCCCCGGAGGCAGGCCTATCCCGACTCTCAGGCTGCCCCTGCAGGGCAACCAGTTGACTGGGAGAAGCTCAGGGCCACCCCAGCCCCCAAGCAGGGCCTGCTTCCAGATCCTTTCGTGGCCCTGCTCGGCTTCCGGAAGGAGGGCCAAGGCAGAGAGGGCGGGCGGGGAGCCAGAGGCTCCGAGTGCCGGGACAGGCTGAGCTCACCCACCCCTGGCCTTGCATCAGCTGCAGGGCTGGCGGCCAGGCCCTGGGAATCGCACAGTTGGCTCCCAGGATCCTCCCGGCCTGTGCCGTTGCTATCAGGCAAGCCTGGAGTGGGGCAGCCCCTCCTTTTTCAGGCCACCCAGCTGCCCGGGCTTTCAGCTTCCCAGGCAGTGAACGGCCATGTGACCAAGGGCAGGCACAGCCCAGAGCCAGGAGATCACTCAGCCTGCTCAAGGCCCTTTTGAGGAAGCCCTTCTTAAGTTGGTGGGCATCTCTCAGCAGATCTGGGAGCTTTGGGGCTGGTTTCTCTCTAGCTCAAGACATTACTGCTTTAAAATGACCCCTCGCCGATTTCTTGCTGGAGCCCAGGAGCTTGAGACCAGTTTGGGCAACATAGTGAGACCTCGACTCCACAAAAAAGTTTAAAAATTAGCCGGGTGTGATGGCGTGTGCCTGTAGTCCCAGCTACTTGGGAGACTGACACAGAAGGATCACCTGAGCCAAGGAGGTTGAGGCTGTAGTGAGTCATGGGCATGCCACTACGCTCCAGCCTGATGACAGAGTAAGGCTTCAAGTCAAAAACAAACCAGCCGGGCTCGGTGGCTCAGCCTGTCATCCCGCGCCTTTGGGAGGCTGAGGTGAGCGGATTGCCTGAGCCCGCGGGTTTGAGACCCGCCTGGGCAGCGAGACCTCATCTCTACAATAAATCAAAAAAAAGCCGGGCGTGGTAGCGCGTGCCTGTAATTCCGGCTACTCGGAAGGCTGAGGCGGAAGGATCGCCGGAGCCCGGCAGGTCGAGGCTGCGGGGGCCGGGAGCGGCCACTGCACTCAGTCTGGGCGACAGAGTGAGACTCCAACTCAAAATAAATCGATCAATAAATAAACAAAAACAAACAAACTAAAAATGAACAACATAAAAAACCCGAAGACATCATGATGGAAATTGGAACTTGCCACCAATTCCTGATAAAAAAAGAGCCAGACATGGTAGCTCACGCCTGTAATCCCAGCACTTTGGGAGGCCAAGGTGAGAGGATTGCCTGAGCCCACGGGTTCTATTTTTTTTTAATTAAAAAAATTTTTTTTTTTTTTGAGTTGGAGTCTCACTCGGTCGCCCAGACTGGAGTGCAGTGGCCGCTCTCGGCCACCGCTGCCTCAACCTGCTGTGCTCCGGCCATCCTTCAGCCTCAGCCTTCCCAGTAGCTGGAATTACAGGCGCACGCTACCACGCCCGGCTGATTTCTTTTTGATTTATTGTAGAGATGAGGTCTTGCTGCCCAGGCGGATCACGAGAGCCCACGGGTTCTAAACCAGCCTGGGCAACTTGGCGAGACCTCATCTCTATCATAAATCACACAATTAGCCGGGCATGGTGGCACGTGCCTGTAGTTCCAGTTACTTGGAAGGCTGAGGCGGAAGGATCGCCGGAGCCCAGCAGGTCGAGGCTACAGTGGCTGGAAGTGTGCCGGCGATCCTTCCGCCTCAGCCTTCGGAGTAGGCGGAATTACAGGCGCGCGCTACCACGCCCGGCTGATTTTTTGATTTATTGTAGAGATGAGGTCTCGCTACCCAGGCGGGTCTCGAACCCGCGGGCTCAGGCAATCCACTCACCTCAGCCTCCCAAAGGCGCAGGATTACAGGCTGAGCCACCGAGCCCAGCTATTATTTTTTAAATTAGCCAGGCATGGTGGTGTGTGGGGTGCGGTGGCACGATCACAGCTTACCACAGCCTCAACCCCTTGGGCTCAGGCAGTTCTCCAACTTTAGCCTTCCAATTAGCCAGGTGTGCCACCACACCAGCTAATTCTTTTATTTGCTTGTGGAAACGAGACCTCTCTAAGTGGCCCAGGCTAGTCTCGAACTCCTGGGCTCAAGTGATCCTTCTGTCACAGCCTCACAAAGTGCTGGGATTACAAGCATGACCTACCCTGCCTGACCTACTTGTTTGTTTGTTTTTTTAGAGTCAGAGTCTCATTCTGTCACCCAGCCTGGAGTACAGTGGTGCGATAACAGTTCACTACAACCTCGAACTCCTGAGCTCAAGCGATCCTTTCGCTTCAGTGCAGGTGTGTACAGGCACGCACCACCACACCTAGCTAATTTTGTTTATTTTTTGTAGAGCTGGGTCTCACTTTGTTGCCCAAGCAGGTCTGAAGCTCCTAGCCTCAAGCAATCCTCTTGCTTTAGCCTCTTTTTTTTTTTTTTAGTTGGAGTCTCACTCTGTCGCCCAGACTGGAGAGCAGTGGCCGCTCCCAGACACCGCAGCCTCGACCTGCTGGGCTCCGGCGGTCCTTCCGCCTCAGCCTTCCCAGTAGCCGGAATTACAGGCATGCGCTGCCGCGCCTGGCTGATTTTTTGACTTATTGTAGAGATGAGGTCTCGCTGCCCAGGCGGGTCTCGAACCCGCGGGCTCAGGCAATCCACTCACCTCAGCCTCCCAAAGGCGCGGGATTACAGGCTGAGCCACCGAGCCCGGCTTGATTTATTTATTGTAGAGACGAGGTCTCACCAAGTTGCCCGGTGGGTCTCGAACCCGCGGGCTCAAGGCAATCTACTCGCCTCAGCCTCTCAAAGTGCTGGGATGACAGCCTGAGCCACCGCACCGGGCCACCAGTCAGTCACATTTCAAGGGCTCAGTAACCTGTGGCTGGTGGCCGCTGTACCAGAAAATGCAGATACTGATTTGGAATGTTTCTAGCATCACAGAACATTCTATGAGACAGCTCTGGGTTGGACTTTTAACAAAGGAGGCCCTGATAAAGGAATGTTATCAGCTCTAGAGGAATCCAGAATAGACTTGACTTATTTGATGACTCTTTCAACAATGATTCACCACCTACTGCATTCTAAGTTCTGAATATACAGGGGCAGCTGTCATTTCTGGGAGGGAAGAGACAATTGCTACCGGGCACCCCAAGTACCCCAGCCCAGGCTGGGGGGTGAGAAAGGCTCCCGGGGCAAGGGTGCAGCCATGGCAGACCCGTGAGCTAAGAAGGCACAGGCAGGCAGAGCTGCTCTCCAGGCCATGCTCCTTTTGGTCCTCAAGGGCCCTGGTCACAAACTGTCCCTTGTGCCTGGACTGCTCTCCTCTTGCTCCCCAGGGAGGAAGAGTGGCTCTAGTCCCTTGAAATCAGGTCCCCAGCTTGGAAGAAGCAGAGAGTCCCTGTTGGGTCATTTAATCCAAGAGCTCTGGCCTATAGCCTCTACTCTCCCAGGTCCACCAGGCCTCATGGTTTCAGGGCTCAGGCCCACAAGGCCTTAGGACCTTGTGGCCCAGGGTGGGGAATTTCTCCAGGGGAGTGGACCTTGCAAAGCCGTGTGGGCACGCAGGGGTCTGACGGCACCCTAAGGCCCATCCCAAGGCGCCAAGCTTCCCAACCCCAAAAGCTCCCCAGTGCCTGCCTGGGTGGGAAGCAGGCCGCACCCACCCAGGACGGAGGGAATGTCTTGGGGTCGTCTATCCTCCTGCTTCCCCTGGAGGCCCGCGGCTAATCCCCTCCCTGCTACACACACGTTAGTGTCCACCCCACCCCAGGCCGGCTGCCTACTCCCGGTGTCCTGCCGACTTCCCCGCTGAGACTTTGCCCGTGACAGCTCATTGACCCCAACTGGGAGTCTGATCCCCCCGTCGACACCCCTTTCCGTGGCATGCCTCGCTTAAGCCTCGATGACGTGGGGACGATTATCCTCCCCTCTGCAACAGATGAAGAAGTGAAGGTTCCCCGAGGGTCACCCACCGGCGCCAGCAGTGACGGAGGCGACCGTCACGGCTCCACAGCCCCGCCTGGACCCCGCCCCCACGTTCCCCTCCCCCCCCACCCCGCGCCGGCCTTCGGTGTCCTCGCGGCCCTCCCTGCCCCCTCCCCCCGGGGCTCCCGTGCCTCCCTGGGCGGCCGGCGCCCGGGGGCGGGGTGGGGGCGGGGGTGGGATGGGGCACCCGGGCCCTCCGTGCCAGCCCGAGCGCCAGGCGGCCGCAGAGCTGCCCTTTGTTTCGCGGCGCTGGTGGCTTCTGCGGAGTCACGGTCACATGGCGCTTCCGGCACGGGGTGTTCCGGGCGCCGGGCCAGCGCGCAGACGCCCCCGCCCCCGCCCCCAGGCTCTCCCCCCCCCCGCCTCTCCCTGGCCCCCCCAGCCTCACCCTGCCCCCCAGCCTCTCCCTCCCAGCCTCTCCCCTCCCCCCTAGCCTCTCCCTCCACTCCCACCCCCCCCCCCGCCCCGCCCCGGCCGGACTCCCTGCCTGCCCGCTGCCGGCCTGTCTAGGGCCCCACCTGCCTTGCAGCCCTGCCAGGCCGCCTCGGACCCGGAGCTCCCGCCACCGGCCACCACCCCCAGGCTCCAGCCCCGCCCGCTCCAGCAACTCTCTTGACACCGCATCCGTGGGCACACCCTGTCCTCTCTGAGCGCCGCTGTCGGCCTTCCCCAGCTTCTGATCCAGACCCAGTTGCTCTGGGGTCCCACCGTCTCCCCTGCTCCCGACAACACCGAGTGCTCAGAATCAGGCTCTCTCTCCCCCGGGGAGCACTGTCCTAGGTAAGGGACTCCATTCTCACCGTTTCATAGGGTGTCAGAGGCGCACTGAGGCCCCCTCCCTCCCCCACCCCAACCCCCACAAACAAAATCAAGCAAAACTCAGCCACCCGCCTGCCTCTCTGGGCCTTGGCACACACCGCCGAAAGACAAAAGCCCCACTCAGGGGGCTGGCCTTTTATGCACTGGCCGAGCCCACCACAGCTCCGTAGCTGTAGGCCAGACACCTGAGAACTGTCCCTACTGCAGGCCACCTCTCCTTCACGAAGCAGATTCAGGAATCCATCCAACAAATGTTTATTGAAAGCCAACCATGTGCAGCCAAACAGCAGGGTGTGCTAGGCCCCCAGAGTGCGAGAGAACTCTGCTGTCCAAGCAGGGCCAGTGCTGTTCCTTGACCCCTCGAGGCCACCACTGTGCCTTCATCGGAGTGGCATGAGAGGACTGGGCACATAGTTCCCCGAGTACCAAGGACACCACTATTCCTGGAGCCCAGGAAGGGGGTGTCAGCCTTGGAGAAGTCAGCGTTGGGCGAACGTGGGGTGGGGTCTCCAGGACCCTTCCTCTCACTGGCAACTTTCCGAGTGCCTTTCCACGGGCCCTGCAGGTACTAGGGCAAGAAATGGGGAAGGCCAGAGGAAGCCAGCCCAAGGTGGAGCCGGGCAAGAGCAAACAGCAGGGCCAGAGGTGGGCATGTGGTCGCTGTGGCCTCAGGGCTTGGTTGGGTAGAGCAGGCAGGTGAGTCCCCGGCCGCTGCCGTGTCTGTCCACCAGGGGTAGGGGGTGCTGTGCGTAGTGCTGGACCATGGCGACCACAGAGGGGAAGAGCTGCACGGGACAGCAAGTGGCCATGAGTCCCTGGAGGCTTGTACCGGGAGCCACTTCCTGAGGCGACCGTGGGGCTCTGCCAAGGGGCCTTTATCCAGATAGCTTCCTGTTTGCTGCTCTATTCCAAGCCTCAAGCAACTCTCTGAGACTATACCCCTGGGTGCGCTGCTGGCCAGACTCCTATTTCCAAGGCTAGACCCAAACAACTCCAGGGCCGTGTCTCCGCCCTGGTCCTCCAGCACGGGGAGCTCAGTGGCGGGTGGCTGTCTCCAGTTTGCACCCCAGCCAAAGCTGGGTGAAGGGTGGAGTCCTGGGGTAGGTAGACAGGAGTCTCGACTACCTAGGCGCTGCCCTCTGCCCCACTGGATTCATCATGGGTATCACAGCCCCCGTCTCAACCTGTGCAGAGGAGCCGTGGCAGGCGAGTGTGTGCCGGGGTCCGGGAAGGCGTTCAGGGCTCTGGCCTCTGTTATTTCCACCAACCCAGAAGGGTTAGGGTTAGGGCTAGGGCTTTTCCCGAGACAGATGCTCTTGGTGAGCCCAGGGTATGGTCTGCCACGCCCTCCTTGCCGTCAGGCCCTGCCAGCTGCAGCACCCACCTCCTCGTGGTTCTTGCCTTCCCTGCCCAGGGCATAGT
Source organism: Cephalopachus bancanus (assembly GCA_027257055.1). NCBI lineage: Eukaryota > Metazoa > Chordata > Mammalia > Primates > Tarsiidae > Cephalopachus > Cephalopachus bancanus. The sequence goes on along the minus strand of JAPVLO010000904.1, from coordinate 290,300 downwards.
GCCGCCCGCCATGCAGCGTCGGATGGGAATGTTGAACACGCGGCCTCGGAGCAGCACGGCCAGGGTGAGGGGCTGAGCGCTGTGAGGCCCTGAGCTGGGGCGCACGGTGTAGGCCCCGTCCTAGGAAGGAGACCCCAGCCGTCAAGCCTGGTTTCGAGCTGCCCACCCCAACCCCAGCCTGGACCCACGGTGGCCTTTCTACTCCCCACTGCTCAGCCAGCCGCAGCCTGTGAGGCTGCAGAGGAGGCCGGGGTCTCGGCTGCCCACCTTCTGTAAGCGGAGCAGGGCGCTCTCGATGGCATGGCGGTCACAGTTCCCCGAGTACCACGGTTGAGCCAGCAGGCTGCTGTCCTGTGCATGCATACGACCGCTCAGAGAAGTGCCAGTGCGCTGGGTCAGGCGTGGGGAGCCCAGAACCCCGGGGCAAAGCTCTTTGTGCTCACATCTGCCTTTCCTTGACTGAGTCCCGCAAACAGAACAAGGAGGTGGCCCTGCCTGGCGTGCGGCGTGGTCCCGCACACGTGATCAGTACGTGTCCTGGCTGTGGTACCTGCCTCAGCCCAAGAGGGTTCCTGGGTCCCCTGTCCCTGCAACTGCTTGCAGTCCCCTCCTCACCTCAGCAGCTGACACGCTCCCAGCGTGGGCTACGGAGGAAAGAGATGGTCTCCTTCCTGCTGGAAGACACAGGTTACAGAGCTGGGCTTAGCTTGGGGGTTGGCAAAGGAAGCTCTGGGGTGGCAACCAGTGCTTCCTCCACCTCCCCAGGTCCAGTGCTCTGGTAGGACCCATCAGCATGAGGAGTGATCTTGGGGCACACACTGGGAGCATTCCTATTTATTTATTTTTATTTTTATTTTTTTGAGTCAGAGTCTCACTCTGTCATCCAGGCTGGAGTGCAGTGGCACGCTCCCGGCTACCGCAGCCTCGACCTGCTGGGCTCCCGTGATCCTTCCGCCTCGGCCTCCCAAGTAGCCGGAACCACAGGCGCATGCCACCACGCCAGGTTAATTATTTTTTTTTTTTTTTGCGTTGGAGTCTCACTCTGTCGCCCAGACTGGAGTGCAGTGGCTGCTCCCGGCCACCGCAGCCTCGACCTGCCGGGCTCCGGCGATCCTTCCGCCTCAGCCTTCCAAGTGGCTGGAACTACAGGCGCGTGCTACCACGCCCGGGTAATTTTTTACTTATTGTAGAGATGAGGTCTTGCCAAGTTGCCCAGGCGGGTCTCGAACCCGCGGGCTCAGGCAATCCACTCACCTCAGCCTCCCAAAGGCGCGGGATTACAGGCTGAGCCACCGAGCCCGGCACGGCTTTTTTTTTTTAAGACTAGTCAAGTGCAGCAGGGAGAAGAGGGTAAAGAACAGAACAAGAAGTTCTATCTGTAACTGAACGATCAACTGAGACAACTCAGTGCCTCTGGGTCTGCCCGTACTCACCTCCAGAGGTGGCATCCGCTGCTCCCTAGGACACAGGAGGTCTGGTCAGAGGAGTCCTAAGGTCCCACCCTTAGTCCCCCTCCCTCTCGCCCTCCCTTCTTTCCGGAACACTGGCCTCTTACATTTCGAGTCTCCTGGGGGCTATGGTGGGCCTGTGGGGAGCAAATTGGGGGACAGCGCTCAGGGACTTGGTCTTTTTCAAGAGAAAGAGCCCAGTGAACCTGGCATCCTGAGTTGTCCCTGCCACCACTGCCAAGCAGTGTAAGGAGATCCCATCCCAGGGTCAGGGCTAGGGAAGCCTGAGTTGTGGGGGTGGGGTGAGGCGCATGCTCTCTCTCTCTCTCTCTCTCTCTCTCTCTCTGTTTCTCTGTTTCTCTTTCTCTCTCTCACACACACACACACACACACACACTCTCACACACACACACACACACACACACACACACACACACACACACACACGTCTAGCAGGGCACTCACCTGGGCCCCACCGATGCCCTTGGCAGAGAGACTGAAGGCACCAGGACTTGGGAGCTCAGAGACTGGGTCAAGGCCAGGACTGAAACAGAGAGGGCAGGTTGGGCTGGGCTGGGCATCGGACAGGGAAATCCATGCTGGCCAGGGAGGGGCTGGGAACAGCTGGGCAGCCTGGGCTTTCTGGCGTGCTTCCAACTGAGGGAGATGCTGTCTGGCGGCAGCTGGGAGGCCCCCCCAGCCTTGCTCGAAGCGGACACAGCAGGGGTCAATTTAGACCAAGGGCAGGGTGTGGGCGTCCATGGGGCAGCTGAAGGCACATGTGTTTTGGTAGGGGGTGAGAGGAGGCAAAGAAGCTGGAACAAGGAGTGTGTGTCTCTTTGGGCAGCTGCAGGCCTCTGCGGGTGGGGGTGGGGGGATGGGGGGTGGAGCCATGGGAGTGCTCACCTGGGTCAGGCTCACACTCAAGGTAGATGTCCTCACCAGGTTCCTTTGGAAGGCCTGGCACCTAAGGCAGGGTTAGGGAGCGCTGTGTGGGACCATGGTTTGACCAGCCCTGGAATTCATTTTAGGTCTGGGGCCTCTGCCCCAAATGGTAGGGGGAGGGAGGTGGGAGAAGGAGCCATGGATGAGAGGTGGCTCTGGGCTTCTCACTTCCTTTTTTTTTGAGTTGGAGTCTCACTCTGTCGCCCAGACTGGAGTGCAGTGGCCGCTCCCGGCCACCGCAGCCTCGCCCTGCTGGGCTCTGGCGATCCTTCCGCTTCAGCCTTCCAAGTAGCTGGAACTACAGGCGTGTACCACCACGCCCACTAATTTTTTGATTTATTGTAGAGGTGAAGTCTTGTCAAGCTACCAAGGCTGGTCTCGAACCCCTGATCTCAGGCAATCCACTTGCCTTGGCCTCCCAAAGTGCTGGGATTACAGGCTTGAGCCACAGCACCCAGTCCTCATGCCCCCCTTAAGAGGTGGTCCTCAGAACAGGCATGGTGGCTCATGCCTATAATCCCAGCACTTTGGGAGGCCTAGGCGAGAGGATTGCCTGAGCCCGAGGGTTCAAGACCTGCGTGGGCAACTTGGCGAGACCTCATCTTTGCAATAAATTAAAAAATTAGCCGGGCGTGGTGGTGCATGCTTGTAGTTCTAGCTACTTGGAAGGTTGAGGCTGAAGGATTGCCTGAGCCCAGCAGGTCGAGGCTGCGGTGGTGGGGAGCATGCCACTGCCCTCCAACCTGAGTGACGGAGTGAGACTCCGACTCAAAAAAAAAAGTGGCCCTCTTCCTGGCAGCCAGCTTGAATACTGCAATGATTTCTCTGCTTGGGAGGGAGCATCCCACAAGCGCCTTCCTTCCCCTTCAGAGGTGCCCACAGGCCCCGACTCTCAGAGACTGTGAGGAGGCGCCCTGGACAGCACCCTCAGGACAGAGGCTTACAGCTGCCAGGGGCCTGTGGTAAAGGGGAGGGTCTCTACTCTGGGCCCTTCCCCTGGTTTCGGACATTCCCTGGTTCCTCACTCTGCCCTGTGAACGTCTAGCCAGAGCCCTGGGACGTGAAGTGGAGATGGCGGGCCACTCACCACTCTGGGCCGTGCCTCTTGCTCTGGAAGGAAGAGGAGAGAACCAGAGGTCATGCACAGCAGGGAGCCGAGGAGAGTTCAGCAAAATAGGCTGGAGGCATGTCGCTGGAACCTCTCTGAGGAAGGATCCTCAGAGCCGGCCTTGAAGCCCCAGGAGAAAGCCATCCTCAACCCCCGATGGCTTTCTTCACAACCTTGTGGTGTGGCCCATCTTGACCTCCCAACTGACTTGCCGGGCTTGGCCCCCAAAATGACCTGGGACTGTTCCAAAACTCAAAGTCATCCTCAAGGTCACGAAGATTAGCTAGCCACTGAGCGTAGTAAAAAAACGAGGCCGGGCTCGGCGGCTCAGCCTGTCATCCCAGCGCTTTGGGAGGCCGAGGTGAGTGGATTGCCTGAGCCCGAGGGTTCAAGACCTGCCTGGGCAACTTGGCGAGACCTCATCTCTATAATAAGTCAAAAAACTAGCCGGGCGTGGTAGCGCATGCCTGTAGTTCCAGCTACCTGGAAGGCTAAGGCGAAGGATCACCGGAGCCCGGCAGGTCGAGGCTGCGGTGGCCGGGAGCGGCCACTGCACTCCAGTCTGAGCATCAGAGTGAGACGCCAACTCAAAAAAACAAAAACAAAAACGAATGTGTGGCAGAGTAGCTGTTTGGCCTTGGGCAAGTCCAGGGGGAGGCTATCCCTCACGAGGCCGCTTTGTCCTTGTCCTGACGTGCGCGGGGTAGTGAGCATTGGAGCAAATCTCTGGACAGCAGTGACTCATGACAGAGGGAATCGGAGACAGGTGGCCCAAGCGGATCTTCCTGATGGGGGATGGTACTCAGATGTGCCTCTAGCGAGGGTCCTCAAGGCAGAGTGGGCTGCCTCAGACCTCTTCACCTGGGGTGTTCCTCACCTGACCAGAGGTCACACCAGGTGCAGGACAGGGCAGGGGTCAGGGCTCTGTCCTGCGTGATCGCACAGTGTTTCGCATCTCTGGGCCTCACCCATTCATCTCCCTGGAGGCAGTGCCACCTGGCCCACCTACCTCAGAGGACTTCGGGTAAAAAAGGCAGCACAGTGGGGGGTATAACAAGGACAGAGCACAAGACAGAGACAGGCAAGTTGAGTTCCACCCACTGGGGGCCGACTCCCTTCCCAGGGTGAAACCACGGGAAAGAGGATGGACACTCCCATTACCTCGACTCCCAAAGACAGTTCCCTGCTTCGCGGCCACCTGCAGGTTCACTGCTGCCTTCAGCTGTGGGCACAATGGGGCCGGAGAGGAAGTTAACCGAGGCGTCAGGAGGGTGAGGATGGCGGGACAGGGCTGGGTAAGGTGGGACAAGAATGCCCGGCACGGTGGATGCAGCCAGGCACGGTGGCTCACGCATATCATCCCAGCCTTTTGGGAGGCCAAGGTGAGAGGATTGCCTGAGCCCACGGGTTGGTGACCAGCCTTGGCAACTTGGCAAGACCTCATCTCCACAGTAAATAAAAAAGATTAGCCGGGCATGGTGGTGCGCGCCTATAGTTCCCGCTGCGTGGAAGGCTGAGGTGGAAGGATCGCCTGAGCCCAGCCGGTTGAGGCTGCGGTGACCGGAAATGTGCCACTGCCCTCCAGCCTGGGTGATGGCGTGAGATTCTAACTCAAAAAAAAAAGAAGCCGGGCTCGGTGGCTCAGCCTGTAATCCTGCACCTTTGGGAGGCTGAGGTGAGTGGATTGCCTGAGCCCACGGGTTTCAAGACCCGCCTGGGCAGTTAGACCTCATCTCTACAGTAAAAAAAAAAAAAAAATCAACTGGGCATGGTAGTGCATGCCTGTAGTTCCAGCTACTTGGAAGGCTGAGGCGGAAGGATGGCTGGAGCCCAGCAGGTCGAGGCTGCGGTGGCTGTAAGCGGCCACTGCACTCCAGTCTGGGCGACAGAGTGAGACTCCAACTCAAAAAAAAAAAAAAGAAAAAAAAAAAAGAATGCCTGTGCAGCTTTAAAAACCAACATGACACAGAAAGAAACGTAGAAAGGGACATCTCTGTCCTTCGCCCCTATCCTGTGTCTCTTTCTTTGTTGCGAATTTCCCCGTTTTAAAATTTTTATTCCCATGAAATATATGGTGAGAGTGATAGCTTTCAAAGTTTCCAAGTCCATCACCATGATCAAGGTGGGCATGGGAGCTGGCAGTGGCTGGCAGCAAAGCAAGGAACTCCTTTACCCCCGAGGCAGGGAGGGGTCCTCAGGCTCCAGCATCCAGGAGAGGGCAGCTGGGCCTGTCCCCTCACCCGGAGCCCGGAAGAACAGGGTGTCCTGGGTGACGCTGATGGGGAAGGGTGGAAGGACCTGGCCAGGTGAGCTGGAGAAGCCACAGCCAGCAGCATGGCTCTGGCTTCTGGTGCCTAGGAAACCTATCTTTCTTCGGGGGCCTCTTGAAGGCAAACGCGGGGGACTCTGCACATGGCACGCCTGTAAGGTGCACTCACCGGGAAACGGCAGCCTGGGGTGGGGCGGGCGGGAAAGACGGGACCTGTGGGGAGGCCCCTGGCCAAGGCGGGCTGAGACAGGGGAGGCGAAGGCTTGGACGGGCCCAGCGGGCCAGAGCGATCTGGAAAAGACCTCCCGCGTGGCGAGTGGGTGGGCTTCTCCCAGGTAGGTTCCCATTTTCCTCCTGCCCGCCTTCCTCTCCTCCTCCCTCCCTCGCTCGCTCTGCTCATTGGCTTCCCGACAGCCCGTCTCCATGGCAACCGAGGCCGCCAGCTTCCCTGCCCCCATCTGGCGGAGGAGCCGTGGGGGGGGATGCCAGCGGCAGCCGGGGCTCCCCCAGCGCCCCCGCTCCCGGCCTGGAGAAGGGTGGGGATCTCGGGGGGACCGCCAGGCCCCGGATGCCGCGGGCCTCCGGTCTTCCAGCCGTTGCCTTGGTTACACCGCCCCTCCCCTCCCCCCCTCCTCCCCCGCCCGCCCTCCTTTTCTCCACCCCCCGCCCAGCCAAGAGGCCTCCGTGAACGCCGGCCGAGGCCTTTCCTTGCTGCCCCGGCACTGGCAGAGGAGGAGAGCCGGGCCGGACACGCCTGACTTGCGGGCCTCCCCCTGCCGGCCGCAGCGCCCAGCCTCCCTGCCTCCCGCTTCCCTGCCCTCACCCAGGTACAGGGAGTCCTCCGCAGTGCCAGGAAGGTGGGCGGGGGCTAGACTGAGGGGCAGAGCCTCGCAGGGGGGCAGTTCGTATTTGCCCTCCTCCTCCTCCTCCTCCTCCTCGTCCTCCTCTTGGGCCTTCAAGAAGACGTGCTGTGTGGACGGCATGGAGGTCGGAGATGCCCGGCCCGGCCCGCCGCCTCCCCTCCCCGACCCCAGCAAGTGGCTCACCCTGTGTCTCCAGGTCCTTGAGGCAGGCCGGGGAGATGGGCCGGGGGCTTCTTCTCTCCAAGCTGGGGAGTCTGGACAGACAGACAGCCTCACCTCCTCCCCGCCCACCCCCTCTAAGACCTCACCGCCTCACCCTTCCCCCAGTGCCATAAACCTTCTGCCCTTGACCGTGGGCTTCAGCATCTCACCTCAGAGGAACCATTTGTGAATGGCATTTCCAACACTGCCCGGGGCCGATGAGGCAGGCCTTTTGAAAACAAGGAGGCCTTCCCGTCCCCCCTGCACCCCTGATTCCAACCAAGATAGATGGGAGAGCTAGGCCCCTGTGTCTCAGCAGTGCTAGATTATGGTGGGCAGGTGTCCAGAGACACTTGGGGGAGGCCCACATGGCAGGGGACCCCAGTCTGCTGGGCCCCTCTGGTCCGCTGTGTCACTTACCCCTGCATCTGGGGGGCGGGAGGGGTGGTCCCGACCTGCAAGCAGACTCTGGTCAACTCTGCCCAAGGAGCCCCTGAGTTTGTGTGAGCCAGACACTGTGCTCTGGGACACTCACATCCACGACAGTGTGAATGACAGAGACCCCTGGGACCAGGGCGGCAGGAGGGGGGGCTGAGGGCAGAGAGGGCGCCCCTGAGTGCACAGCTGTGTGTTTGAACTGGTACCCCAGAGAAGCCAGGAATTAGGGGGGGGTGCTAAAGCTGACAGGGTTGGAGGTAGGTGAGTGGTCTCACCGGGCAGCGATGGCCATGCCCAGGAAAGGAGGGGTGGGCAGGAAAGAGAGGGACCCCTGTACTCACCGAGGCTTGTTCCCGCTGAGCTTGTCCTGGAAAGGGCCCGGGAGGGAAGAAGAGAGGTGGTCAGTGCCCCTGGGAGACCTCTCCCTGCCCAGAGTCCGAGCCCCCAGGGGCGAACAGTTTGGTTGCCTGGGGCTGCCCGGGACCAAGTCTCACCATGGTGGAGGCCGAGGAGCTATGCCACCCTGGAGCCTGGAATCTGTCACACCAGCTGGGGGACAGGGGCCCCATTGTTCTCATCATTTGCATCACCTAAGCGCGGGAAGGTGGGCCTGCTGGGACCTTGACCCCTTCATCCAGGACACTCCCAGGCCAGCGCCAGCTCTCAGAGTTTCTCCTCCCCCCTTCCCTCTCCCCACCCCCTCCCACAGCTGTGTCGCCCACCCCTCCCAGGAGAGAGTCTGCTGCACCGGGGCTCCCCCGCTCTCGGCTCTGGGACCGACATCGCCTTTCCTGGTTCACAGACAACATGACATTCGTGATGACATTAGTGGGCAGACACGACTGAAACAGCACAGTGGCCTTGTGCACGCTGCTCTTAACCCTTTATTTGCTCCCGTCACTTGCTGGCAAGTGGTGGTCAATGATCAAGGAAAGGGCGGTTCAGGTGAAGCTCGGGAACAGACTCCCATATGTAGCGTGGCGGCTTCGTCCTGTGACAAACATCGTTATTCGCTCAGAGGTCCAGGGGCCCAACACGAGGAAAATGGGGCAAGCAGTCATTGCGTGTGTTTTCCTCCCTGGGTTCTTACCATAAGCTCATGATGCAAGCACTGGTTTTATCCCCGCTTTTCACATGAGCCTAGGGTGTTCGTCAGCGCCTGCTGCCATCACCGAGTGCCACGCACCGGGCGGCTTCAACAACAGAAACTGCGTTTCCTCAGGGTTCTGGGGGCTGGAAGTCCAAGATCAAGGTGCCATCAGGCTTGGTTGGAGGCGCGGCCTCTTCCTGGCTCGTAAGCAGCTGCTCTCTGCCTGTGTCCTCACATGGCCTCTTGTCTGTGCACGCGCAGAGACAGCCACAGCGGGCTCTGGTGGCTCTTTTTACTTTTTTTCCCCATCCATTTTTCTTTTAGATTCAGGGGTACACGTGCATACTTGTTACATGACCTATTGGGCCGTGGTGGGGACTGGGTCTCAGGTGGTCCATTCCCCCGATAGGGAACATTGTGTCCCATGGGTCATTTCTGAATCCTAACTCCCCTCCCTATGCCCCCTCACTGGTATCCCCGGTGTCTATTGTTTCCGTCTTTGGGACCGTTTGGCTCCCACATATGAGAACATGCAATGTTTGGTTTTGTTTTTGAGTCAGTTCTCTTAGGGTGACGCTCTCCAGCTCCATCCACGCTGCTGCAGAGGACACGATTTCATTCTTTTTTTTTTTTTTTTTTTTTTTTTGAGTTAGAGTCTCACTCTGTCGCCCAGACTGGAGTGCAATGGCCGCTCCCGGCCACCGCAGCCTCGACCTGCTGGGCTCTGGCGATCCTTCCGCCTCAACCTGCCAGGTAGCTGGAACTATAGGCGTACGCTACCATGCCTGGCTAATTTTTATTTTATTTTATTTTATTTGAGTCGGAATCTCACTCTGTCAGCCCAGACTGGAGTGCAGTGGCCGCTCCCGGCCACCACAGCCTCCCTCTGCTGGGCTCCGGCGAGCCTTCCGCCTCATCCGTCCAAGTAGTTGGAACTACAGGCGCACGCTACCACGCCCGGCTAATTTTTGTTGTAGAGATGAGGTCTCGCCAAGTTGCCCAGACAGGTCTCGAACCCGCGGGCTTAGGCAATCCACTCACCTCAGCCTCCCAAAGGCGCGGGATTACAGGCTGAGCCACCGAGCCCGGCTATGGCTAATTTTTAATTTGTTGTAAAGACGAGGTCTTGCCAAGTTTTCCAGGTGGGTCTTGAACCCACGGGCTCAGGCAATCCACTTGCCTCAGCCTCCCAAAGTGCCGGGATAACAGGCTGAGCCACCAAGCCCAGCCAATTCCATTCTTTTTTATGGCTGCAAATCTTCTTATAAAGTCACCCTAACTCCCAGATTAGAACCCCACCCCCCAGGAATTCATTTAACCTTAATGACCTCCCTAAAGGCTCTACCTCCAAAGAGTCACACTGGAGGTTAGGATATCAACTTGTTAAGCTTTTCTACTAAAAAAAAAAAATTGTTTTCTGAGCTGAGTCTTGCTATTTTGCCCAGACTGGTCTTGAACTCCTGGCTTCAAGTGATCCTCCTGCCTCAACCTCCAGAATAGCTGGGATTACAGGTGTGCATCACCAGGCCAGGCAGCATATGAATTAATTTCCCTCCTTCCCTCCCTCCCTCCCTGCCTTTTTTGGGGAGCAGGGTCTTGCTCTGTTGCCCAGGCTGGAGTGCAGTGGCATGATTATAGCTCATTGCAGCCTCTGCACTGCTCGGAACAAGCCATCTTCCCACCTCAGCCTCCTGAATAGCTGAGACTACAGGCACACACCACCATACCTGGCTATTTTTTAGATTTTTATTTTACTTTTGTATAGACAAGGTGTCACTATCTGCTCAAACTAGTCACAAACTCTTGGCTTTAAGTAATCCTCTCACCTCAGTCTCCCAAAATGCTGGGATTATGGGTGCGAGCCCCTGCACCCGGCCAAATTATGAATTTGAAGGGCACAGAATTCAGTCCATAATACTGAGGCTCTCAGAAGTTGAATGACTTTCCTAAATTCATACAGTTAGTAAGTTGGCCTGACTCAGAGCCTGTGCACTAACCACTGAGCAGGCCGCACTCCAGCCAGGATTGGGTCCACCCGCCTCTCCTACGATGGAATCAGACTCCTTGGTACCTGGGTGAAGGCTGGGAGGTGGGAGACAGGGAGGCTGGGTGCTTGGGCAGGCAGGAGGATCCCCAAAAGTCAAGAGTATACAGGACTTGGCCGGGCTTGGTGCCTCAGCCTGTCATCCCAGCACTTTGGGAGGCCGAGGCGAGTGGATGGCCTGAGCCTGAGGGTTCGAGACCCACCCGGGCAACTTGGCGAGACCTCGTCTCTACAATAAATCAAAAATTAGTCAGGCATGGTAGCGCGCACCTATAGTTCCGGCTACCTGGAACTAAGGCTGAGGCGGAAGGATCGCCAGAGCCCAGCAGGTCGAGGCTGCGGTGGCCGAGAGCGTGCCACTGCACTCCAGCCTGGACGCCAGAGTGAGACTCCGACTCAAAAAAAAAAAAAAAAGGGTGTATAGGCCCGGGCTCTTCTCTTGTGGGTTTCCTAAGGAGTCCATGAGTTCCAGGGGATCTGTTACCCAAGTGAACGTTGGGACCTTAACTTTCTGAGACGCGTTGGGACGAAAAGGAGGGCCGGGACTTGGTGTCTGCCTCTGACACCAATGGAATGAGGAAATCCAGAATGACGACCACGAATGCTAAGATGGGACTTCTAAGGCTCTGAGCTTTCTTGTGTTCCTCATTTTGGTGCCACCCTGGCTGTTGGCAAAAAGGAAAAGCGACGCCTATGTGTTTGATCTTTGGAGGCTTCGAGCCATGAGTGCAGGGACACAGCCCCAGGGTTGGAGCTGAAAGACCAGAAGACCCCCAGGACCTGCTGGCAAGGGCACACAAGAAGCTATGAAGAATCACCGGGGTGGTTCAGTGGGGAGCCCACGTGGCGTAGTGAGAAAAACAGCAACCCCAAAGAGAGCCAGTCCTTGCCTGGAGTCAGGACACTGGGTCTCCTCCCGTTTTCTTCTCCCCAGCTGATTGTTATCTCTTCCACACTTAAACCATGAGATGGGGGAGACTTCCCTCCCCCAGGGAGACCTCCTGTGGAACAAATCAGAGGCAGCAGGAGGCTCTGGACATCACCCCACTATAAACCCAACCCGAGTGGGTTTCCCAGTCCACACTACCCGCCGTGCAGCCACTGGCCCCCTCTGTTCAGAGCTTTGCATAGGCAAATGCCAAGGCCTGGGTGGATGGCAGGGCCCCGGGCAGAGGGCGGAATCCATGCCATCTGGGTGGGGGCCCGGGCCTGGACAGATCTGGGAGAAGGGGAAGGAAGGAGGCCTGCCCCGGTGGACTTGTCTCACCTGCACAGGGAGATTCGGACTTCCTCTTTCTCCATCTCGGAAATGGATTGCTCTGTGTATGCTATAGCTATTCCATGGGGATGAATTCCTAGAAGTGGAATTGCTGGAAACTCACACTTTGAAGGCTTAATGGACCGTTGGCAGCACCTGAGTCCGTTTTTTTTTTTTTTTTTTGAGTTGGAGTCTCCGTCGCCCAGGCTGGAGATCAGTGGCATGCTCATGGCTACTGTTGCCTCAACCTGCTGGGCTCTGGCGATCCTTCTGCCTCAGCCTTCCAAGTAGCTGGAACTACAGGTGCGCGCAACCACGCCCAGCTAATTTTTGATTTATTGTAGAGACAAGGTCTCACCAAGTTTCTCAGGTGGTCTCGAACCCTGGAACTCAGGCAATCCTCTGCCTCAGTCTCCCAAAGTGCTGGGATTACAGGCTTAAGACACCTTGCCCGACTAATTTCTTTTTTTTGAATGGGAGTCTTACTCTGTCACCCAGACTGGAGTGCAATGGCACACTTATAGCCACTGTGGCCTCGTCCTGCTGGGCTCAGGTGATCCTTCCGCCTCAGCCTTCCAAGTATCCAAGTAGCTGGAACTACAGGCATGCACCACCATGCCCAGCTGATTTTTAAATTTATTGTATTTATTGTAGAGATGAGGTCTCGCCATGTTGCCTGGGCTGGTCTCGAACCCCTGAGCTCAGGCAACCCTCTCGCCTCCACCTCCCAAAGTGCTGGGATGACAGGTGTGAGCCACCACACCTGGCTTGCACCGCACTCTCATGGTTTACACCATCATGAAGCCTACAGGCTTATTTGGAGATAGATGGCAGACACCCACACTCCACTGCACGCTCTCCAAATGGGCAGCCACTGTGACCATGAGGTTCAGGGCCAAGTCCCAAGTGCCCCACCCACGGTTTGGCACACAGCAGCCCTCAATCAATAGTTGTCGTACCTGCTAGTCAAGCCCTGCTCATTCTCCGCAGCCTGCGCAAAGTCTGCCTCTCTGCAAACACCCCCGATCTCCCTTCTCTGAAAGCCCTGTGTCTTGCTCCTTTCCTGCCCACATGTCTCTAAGCACCAGGCCTGGGCTGGGGCAGAGTGCCTTGAGGTCATTCTGCATTTTATTTCATTTATTTATTTTGAGTCGGAGTCTCATTCTGTCGCCCAGACTGGAGTGCAGTGGCTACTCCCGGCCACCACAGCCTTGACCTGCTGGACTCTGGCGATCCTTCCGCCTCAGCCTTCCAGGTAGCTGGAACTACAGGCGCATGCTACCACGCCCGGCTAATTTTTGATTTATTGTAGAGACGGGGTCTGGCCAAGTTGCCCGGGAGGGTCTCGAACCCGCGGGCTCAGGCAATCCACTCACCTCAGCCTCCCAAAGTGCTGGGATGACAGGCTGAGACATCGGCCGGCCCATTCTGCATTCTATCACCAAGGACTGCCTCCTCAGGATACCTTGGACCGGCCTCCCCTGCCCCACTGTGTCCTTCCCTCTGTTTGCCTTTCTGAGGGGGGCAGGAGATACCCATGGCACCCCTCACCCCCCCGGCGCTCCCTCTGCCTTCCCCCAACCCCAATGTCACATGGCCCTGTTTAGGCTTCCTCCCCCTGCTCAGACCATGGGAGCCAAGCAGTCCCTATTCCCTGCTGCTTCCTTGTTCCTTTCTCCAGGGACTGATAAGGGGAGAGGGTTTGAGAAACCACCGACTTCCACCCTCCCCTTTAGGGCAGACCGGACTCTGGGGCGCACGGATGTGTCTCCATTCCCACATCCTTCCTTGATGGGCGTGGAGGGCCCTGAGATCACCCTCCCTACCTTTCACCAGCGGAAAAGCTGAGGCCGACGAGGAGATGGATGACGGCCAAGACCACGGCATCGTGCACACGGGGCCGAAGCCTGTGGTCCCTTCTCCCCATTCCCTGGCCAAAGAGGGACATGAGCAGTCATTGCACGGGAGGGGGCGGCCCCTGGTGGTGAGGAGAAGCCTGGCGGTCTGTCGCTCATTTCCAGGGGAGGGGGCGTGGCCTGGAGCACCACAGACCGCAGGCCTCAAAGATCAAGCAGGAAATGGAGGCGAGGCCTTTATGGGGAAAGAACCCGACTTTTGCCGCACCTTGCCTTCAGCCACATTCCCTGCCGTGACCTGACGGGACCGCCCTGGGACTTTCACTGCACCCTGCAGGCTGAATCTCCAGGAGGCAAGCACAGCCATTAAATGACTTTGGGCACTGAGCAAGTCACATAGGCTCTCACTGATTCAGGGGTCTGGTGCTAAGAATGGAATGCAGAAGTTCACATTCTCTCTCTCTTTTTTTTTTTTTGAGTTGGAGTCTCACTCTGTCACCCAGGCTAGAATGCGGTGACCACTCACGGCCACCTGCCACCCAGCTGCTGGGCTCCGGCAATCCTTCCACCTCACCCTTCCAAGTAGCTGGAACTACAGGCACGCGCCACCACGCCTGGCTAATTTTTTGCTTTATTGTAGGGATGAGGTCTTCCCAAGTTGCCCGGGCTGGTCTCCAACCCCTGAGCTCAGGCAATCCTCTCGCCTCGGCCTCCCAAAGTGCTGGGATGACAGGCTTGAGCCACTGTGCCCGGCCTGAAGCTCACATTCTAACAATAAGAGAATGGACTCTTATCAAAGAGTCCAGGGACTGGGGCACTAGTAGGCTCCAAGTTTCTGTGGAACCTCTCATCTCTAGGGGTAGAAGGGTTACTCCACAAAAGGCTGGTTGTGTTAACATAAATACTCAGAAAAATAAGACTCTGAGAACTTCCTAGGCAGAAATGAGCATGTTTAGAGACCATTGGACCAGTTAACATGAACCCCACTCCTGCTACCAAAAGCACCTGGGGAATCTACTTGGAACATCCCTCCTGGAGCTGTTTCTAAGTGTTTCGAGATTAAATGGAATATTTCTACCAAGTAACTGGTCTCGAGCTAACTGCATTAAGACTGAAATCAGCTGGGTGCAGTGGCTCACACCTGTCATTCCAGCACTTTGGGAAGCTGAGGCGAGAGGATTGCCTGAGTCCAGGGGTTCGAGACCAGCCTGGACAACTTGGTGAGACCTCGTCTCTACAATAAATCAAGAATTTAGCTGGGCGTGGGGGCGCATGCCTGTAGTTCCAGCTATGGAAGGCTGAGGCGGAAGGATCACCTGAGCCCAGTGGGTCGCAGCTGCAGTGGCCATGAGCGTGCCACTGCACTCCAGCCTGAGCAACAGAGCGAGACTCAAAAAAAAAAAAAAAAAAGACAAATCAGACTGACGTTACAGGGTCATAGTTATACCTTCATAGACCAGGAATCTTCCCACCTGTCTTAATGATTGGACTGCAGCTGTATAATGCCCAGATCAGGAAGTGTAAAAGAGGAAAATGGGGCCGGAGGCAGAAAGTCCAATGTGTTGCTGGGCACTGCGGTGTCACTGCTCCCAATACAGGTGTAACCTGACTCCCTGCCGGGGAGCCAGAACTCAGATGAGAAGAGGCCTCAGGAGAGAGGCAGCCCTGGCCCCGAAGGGTGGATGCAATAAGGCCTCGGCACCGCTCATCCTGCCACCAGGCTGGACCCCTGAGTTCCTGGCTTGCACCGAAGGGTTTGGGTAAGTCCCTTCTGTGGCGCCTCGGATGCTCCTCGGATGCACCTAGGAAGCCAGGACAAGAGTGGTGGCTTCTGGCCCTGGAGTGGGGGCCGAGCGCTTGGAGAGGATGCTGAGCGGGAGGGCCCTGGTGATGGCCTCCTGGCAGCCCCCAGCCTTCACCTTGGCTCTGCCACGTGAAACTGATCAGCTGGGTGCGGGGCGAGGGCGTTCAGACGCCGCGGCCCGAGCCTCCCAGGACGTGGAGGCCCCAGGCTTTCCCTGGGTTTCCCCAGAAGGGCAGACCCTCAGTAGACCCAGCCCTCCCAGCGCCGGGGCGGCGCCTCCCTCCAGGAAGGGGAGTCTGTTCCAGGCGACGGAGGAAGGGCCGGGGAGGCCACCAGGCGTCCCTCCTGGACTCGGGCCAGGCCCCCACCCGCCAACCTCTTCCCCAGCAGCCCCGGCCTCGTAGGAAGGGCGGGGCGGGGCAAGGGTTCCGGGAGGAGTGGGGCTCGGGCTGCAACCCGATGGCGGAGCGGCGTGTGCCGGGGGAGCCGAGCCGGCGAGGCGAGGGGCCCTCTCCCCCCGCAGGGCAGCCTCCAGCCCTGCGATCCCACTGCACGGACTGGATCTCCCCGGCGATACCGGCTGCCCGGCCCCGCCCTGCTCGCCCGCGCCCCGCCCCGCCCCCGCCCCGCCTCGCCCCGCGGCCTGCTGGGATTTGTAGCTCGCGGGGCGGGGCCGGCAGGCCTGGGCGCGCGCGGCTCCGTGGCCCTGGAGGGCTGCTGTGGCCTTCCCGTCCCCTCCTGGCCTCGTCCCTAGGGCCCTGCGGCCCTGGGCTCGGCCAAGGCACCGCCGGCCGCCGCTTTCGAGAGGCCGCCCTCCCGCCCGCCGCGCGCTGCCTGCTGGGACTTGTAGTTCGCAGGGGCTCGGCTCTGGGCGGGGCCGAGGTGCGATGCCGCCCGCGGTCCTCGCTTTCCCCGCGTGGGTTTGGCCGAGGGCCCCACGCAAGGCTCGCCACGCCGGCTGGGCGCCCCGTGGCCCTTTCCGCCGACCCCGCGACCCGCCTGCAGCACCAGCTTTGCTTCCGGGCCAGGGTCCGCCGCTTGCCCGGAGGTGACTTGGCCTGGGAGACCCGGCCCAGGCCTGGGATGGGCGAGGCTGGCCCAGGAGAGGATCCAGGGCCCTTTCGGTTTAAGAGTCTGCCATCAGAGCCCGGTGCGGTGGCTCACGCCTGGAACCCCAGTACTTTGGGAGGCCGAGGCGAGAGCATCGCCTGGACCCAGGAGTTGGAGACCAGCCTGGGCAACTTGGCGAGCCCTCGTCTCTACAAGAGCTCAAAAAATTAGCCAAGCGTGGTGGTGGTGTGCACCGTAGTTCCAGCTCCTTGGAAGGCTGAGGCGGAAGGATCTCCTGAGTCCAGCAGGTCGAGGCTGCGGTGGCCGTGAGCGTGCCATTGCGTTCCAGCCTGGGCGATGGAGTGAGAATCCCACTCAAAAAGAAAAAAGAAAGTGTGCAATTCAGTGTTACAGTATTTTCAGAGTTGCGTAAGCAATATCACAATCTAACTTTGGAACATTTTCATCATCTTCAAAATAAACCCATATCCATTAGCACCCCTCCTTCCCAACTCCTGCCATCCCCTCCAGCCCTGGGCAACCACTAATCTGCTTTCTGTTTCTACAGATGTGCCTATTCGGAGCATTTCTTTCTTTCTTTCTTTCTTTTTTTTTTGAGTCAGAGTCTTATTGTGTCGCCCAGACTGGAGTGCAGTGGCATGCTCCCAGTCACTGCAGCCTCGACCTGCTGGGTGTAGGTGAACCTTCTGCCTCAGCCCTCCAAGTAGCTGGAACTACAGGCGTGCACTACCATACCCGGCTTACTTTTTGATTTATTGTAGAGACGAGGTCTCACCAAGTTGCTCAGGCTGGTCTCAAACCCCTGGGCTCAGACATTCCTCTCCCCTCAGCCTCCCAAAGTGCTGGGATTACAGGCTTGAGCCACCTGACCTCTGAACATTTCATGTAAATAGAAACATACAAATGTGGTCTTTTGTGACTGGCTTCTTTCACTTAGCACAATGCTTTCAAAATGTATCTAGGTTGCAGCATGTATCAGCACTCCATACTGTTTTCACAACTTTTTGAAATTATAACGATAGTTATCTTGGAATAAACATTGTTTTTTGAGTTGGAATCTCACTCTTGTCGCCCAGGCTGGAGTGCCGTGACACGCTCACGGCCACCGCAGCCTCAGTTTGCTAGGCTCAGGCGATCCTTCTGCCTCAACCTTCCAAGTGCTGGAAATACAGGTGCGGACCACCACACCTGGCTAATTTTTTTTGACTTATTGTAGAGACGAGGTCTCACCATGTTGCCCAGGCTGGTCTTGAACCCCTGGGGTCAGGCAGTCCTCTCCCTTCAGTCTCCCAAAGTGCTGCTGGGATTATAGATGTGAGCCACTGCGCCTGACCAAAATAAAATCTTTTTTTTTTTTTTTTTTGAGTTGGAGTCTCACTCTGTCGCCTACCCAGACTGGAGTGCAGTGGCACGCTCCTGGCCACTGCAGCTCAACCTGCTGGGCTCTGGCGATCCTTCCACCTTGGCCTTCCAAGTAGTTGGAACTACAGGCGTGCACTACCACACCCGGCTAATTTTTGATTTATTGTAGAGACGAGGTCTCACCAAGTTGCCCAGGCGGGTCTTGAACCCGTGGACTCAGGCAATCCACTCACCTCGCCCTCCCAAAGCACTGGGATTACAGGCTGAGCCACCGAGCCCGGCCTCAAATCTTTTTTTTAAAGCAAGGGAACTAGAGCATGATCAGAGATAGCTCTTGGCCTGTGAAAGGACTCCTGGTCGACACTGGCATTCATTGGTGGTGGCGAGGGACAGGAGTTGGGCCGGGAGGAGGGAGAGAGGGAGAGTAGGCCTGCCAGCGAGGAGCGGTGCCTGTCTAGGAGTGATGGCTGGGGGAAGGCGTGGACTCCCACCCATCCTGCTCCCCACCCATCCTCTGCCACTTACTAAGTGGGCCTGGAACAAGTTATTTTGACTTCCCTTTGCCTGTTTCCTTATTTGCAAAATGAGGATAATGAGAGGAAGTATGTGTAAATGAGAACTCAAAGGACAGCAGCGGCATGCAGCCCCAGTGCTCAGGAGTGTCAAGGGTCACCACGGTGTTGAGAGCCTGATGTGACCCTGGCTGTTAAGGGGTAAACCTGCCCTCTTTCACCCTCTGGGAGACAGGCCCCTCCTGTCGCTAGTGCTCTCGCTGGACTATTCATGCTGTATAGAACAGCCTCACTTTCCCAAGACGCCACAAAGGAATTCCAGGGCATCACTGTTCTGGTTACCTCTGAGCACCCAGCGGTGATTTAAGAAAAATTTTCTCAGCTGGGCTTGGTGGCTCAGCCTGTAATCCCGCGCCTTTGGGAGGCTGAGGTGAGTGGATTGCCTGAGCCCGCGGGTTCGAGACCCGCCTGGGCAGTGAGACCTCATCTCTACAATAAATCAAAAAATCAGCCGGGCGTGGGAGCGCGTGCCTGTAATTCCGGCTACTCGGAAGGCTGAGGCGGAAGGATCGCCGGAGCCCAGCAGGTCGAGGCTGCGGTGGCCGGGAGCGGCCACTGCACTCCAGTCTGGGCGACAGAGTGAGACTCCAGCTCAAAAAAAAAAAAAAAAAGAAAAAAGAAAAAAAGAAAAATTTTCTCAGCTGGCCTTGGTGGCTTACGTCTGTAATCTTAGCTCTTTCAGAGGTGGAGGCGAGAGGACTACCTGAGTCCACAGGTTTGAGACCAGCCTGGGCAATTTGGCGAGACCTCATCTCTACAATAAATCAAAAACTAGCTGGGCATGGTACTGCACACCTGTAGTTCCGGCTACTTGGAAGGCCGAGGTGGAAGGGTCGCTGGAGCCCAGCAGGTCGAGCCTGCAGTGGCCGGGAGCGTGCCACTACACTCCAGCCTGGGTGACAGAGTGAGACTCCAACTCAAAAAACCGCCAAGAAACAAAAGAAAAACTTTCTGCATCTTGATCTTTGTCAGAAAACATGGCCCTCTGGACCCCTGGCCATGCCTCGGGGCCTGTGATGTGATACACAAAAATTCCTTTGCAGATTACATTTCATGGCTAGAAGCATCCTGAGTCTATGCTTTCAAAGGAATATTCTAGGAAATTTTGATGTTGGAATTGTTAAGGATTGCAACAAGGCCAGGCATGGTGGCTCACGCCTATAATCCCAGCACTTTGGGAGGCTGAGGTGAGAGGATTGCCTGAGCCCACAGGTTCGAGACCAGCCTAGGCAAGCTGGTGAGACTTCATCTCTACAATAAATCAAAAAACAGCCGGACGTGGTAGCGCGTGCCTGTAGTTCTGGCTCTTTGGAAGGCTGAGGTGGAAGGATCGCCGGAGCCCAGCAGGTTGAGGCTGCAGTGGCCAGGAGCATGCCACTGCCCTCCAGTCTGAGCGACGGAGTGAGACTCCAACTCAATGAAAAAAACAAAAAGTGTTGCCACAGATCAGCCCCCCCCGCCCACGATGAGGACATGCAACAGCTTAGCCTGAGCAGCGCCTCCGGATTGGGATCAGGAAAGCCAGAAGGGACCCTCTAATCTAGTGCCTTCATTTTGCACACAGGAAACTGGCCCAAAGAGGGCCACATGGCAGGGAAGTCAGAAGACAGGTCAGGAAATTTCTAGGAGGATCCTTTGGATTTCCGAAGTTCTCAGCCACAGAAAGCAGTCCGCACCCTGGGTCTATGGATGCAGAAGGAGAAAGCTGATCATCTTGGGCAGACCTTGGCCAGAGTCCAAGCAACCACGCCCAGCAGTCAGTGTCCGACGCCTCTCTCTGTGAGTCTTTCCAACCAGATGTTCACCCTGGAAGTAGGAGTGTATTAATAATGGGAACGGAGCCAGGCTTGGTGGCTCAGCCTGTAATCCCGCGCCTTTGGGAGGCTGAGGTGAGTGGATTGCCTGAGCCCGCGGGTTCGAGACCCGCCTAGGCAGCGAGACCTCATCTCTACAATAAATTAAAAAATCAGCCGGGCGTGGTAGCGCACGCCTGTAATTCCGGCTACTCGGAAGGCTGAGGCGGAAGGATCGCCGGAGCCCAGCAGGTAGAGGCTGCGGTGGCCGAGAGCGGCCACTGCACTCCAGTCTGGGCCACAGAGTGAGACTCCAACTCAAAAAAAAAAAAAAAAATGGGAACGGTAGCTTGCATGTGTCCAGACCTTCCTTCATTTCAAAGCCACTCCCATGGGTGGTCTCGCTGGATCCTTACAACCCCAGAAGGTAGGAGGTCTGGGGTTTCGTCCTTGCCTCACAGATGAGGAACCTGCAG
Source organism: Cephalopachus bancanus (assembly GCA_027257055.1). Taxonomy (NCBI): domain Eukaryota; kingdom Metazoa; phylum Chordata; class Mammalia; order Primates; family Tarsiidae; genus Cephalopachus; species Cephalopachus bancanus. The sequence continues at coordinate 269,702 of JAPVLO010000904.1, read as the reverse complement.
TAGGGAATGCTGAAGCAACTATCCCAAGGTGACAGAGGCTGGGACAGTACTAGAATGTGGGGATTTTGCTCTCTGATCTGTTCATACATTCAGTAAAAAACGAGTGCGAGCTTCAGCCTGTCATCTCAGCACTTTGGGAGGCCGAAGCGAGTGGACTGCCTGAGCCCATGGGTTTGAGACCAGCCCGGGCAACTTGGAGAGACCTTGTTTCTACAATAAATCAAAAATTAGTCAGGCACGGTAGCGCACACCTGTAGTTCCGGCTACTTGGAAGGCTGAGGCAGAAGGATCACCAGAGCCCACTGGGTCGAGGCTGCGGTGACCGGGAGCATGCCACTGCCCTCCAGTTTGGGCAATGGAGTGAGACACCAATTCAAACAAACAAACAAACAAACAAACAAACAAAAAACTTGAGAGCCTGTTACCTGTTGGGTGCTATGTGGGGTGCTGGGGTTCCAGAGACATCTGGACGTGGCCCTGGACTAGAGGGCCTGACAGTGTGATGGAGGAGGCACGTGTGGTGTGGTAGACCACGAGACATGGTGGGAGAGGACTTCCTGGGGTGGTGGAAGTGTCTCATATCCTGGTAGGGATGTGGGTTTCATGAGTATTGCAGCCATCAAAGCTCATTGAATTGTACACATGATTTGTGCATTTCACATGTAGATTTGACCTAGAGATTTTTTTAAAATATGTTTTATTATTTATTTTTGTGTTGTGAGTTGGAGTCTCACTCTGTCCCAGGCTGGAGTGCAGTGGTACGCTCATGGCTGCCGTAGCCTCGACCTGCTGGGCTCTGGCGATCCTTCTGCCTCAGCCTTCCAAGTAGCTGGAACTACAGGTGCGCGCCACCATGCCTGGCTAATTTTTTTATTTATTGTGGAGATGAGGTCTTGCCAAGTTGTCTGGGCTGGTCCTCTCACCTCGGCCTCCCAAAGTGTGGAGATTATAGGCATGAGCCACTTTGCCCAGCCTAGAACCATTTTTTAAAGTGAATGCCCTGGGAGGGCTATGCCTAGCAAGGTCTGGGGGAGGCCTGCCCATCTGGAAGCAGGCCAGGCTGCCCCGGATACAAATCCACCCTTGCTAGCCAGGTGAACATCTGGTTGGAAAGGCTCAACAGAGAAAGGCACTGGACACTGACTGCGGGGCTTGGTTGCTTGGGTGTCCCCGAAAAAGTGTCCCCATGGGCACTGTAGGCGCGCATGGCCCAATGGCTTTGCTTCCTGGGGAGCACTGAGCAAGACGTTTCAGAAGAGGGATATCTGAGCTGCGTTTGCGGGGTGAGCAGAGCTGGCCAGGGGAGGGGGCAAGCAGAGGGAGGGTGGCTTCGGAGCATTCCCCTGGGGAGCGTGGTTGCCCCGGAAACCTGGATGGAAAGAGATAGAGAGCCAGGGTTTGAATTGTTTCCCTGACCCGAGGCCCCACAGTGGGCCTCCCAGAAACTTATTCCGGTTGGGATTTTCAAAGCTGCATCTCCAGAAAGGCGTCCTGCTGCTGTGTGACGAGGCCATGGCCTGACCCGATGCTCTTGTCAGCTGACATCTCTCCTGGGTTTTCACGCTACATTCAGGAACCAGGGCAGAAGGGTGGACCCTTGGCTGGCCACCAACTTCTGGGAGGCCTGGTGCAGACACTGGCTGGCCTGTTTTCCTCTGAAGGAAGAAGAGAAGGGTGAGGAGTTGCAGGCCGGACCGGCCTGGGTTCGAGTCCTGGGTCTGCTCCTGAACCAGCAGTGTGACCCTGGACAAGTGACTTGCCCTCTCTGAGCCTCTGTGCGACTTCTTTATCCATTCAGCAGGAATAGGGATGGCAGTCGTGAAGACTAAGGCACCGAGCACCTAGTAGGTGCTCAAAGAACGGCAGGTGCTAGCCCGGAGATTGAGGCCAGCGGCCCACCGGCCGAGTGGGAAGTCGCTCCTCCCGCAAGTTTCCGGCACGGCGGGGCTGTCTTTCGCTTCCCCAGTGTCCACCCTTCCACCCCCAATTCCGGTCCACTTTCGGCCGCCCCGCTCTCCCCTGGGGACGATCCGGGGCTGCCGACTCAGGCGGGACGGGCCCCGCCCTCTGACTCACTGGGGCACCGGGGCGGGCGCGGGCGGCGTAGACGGCGCCCAGAGCCTCGGAGCCCCGCGGTGGCAGGCAAGTAGCGCGCTCGGGGGCCGGACCCCAGGGATCGGGCCCTCCCGGGCGCTCTCGGGGCGCCGCGTCCCCTCGCTTCCGCAGGGCGGGGCGGAGAAGGCGGGTCTGCGCCGAAGAAACGATGCGTTTTGCTCCACCTGGGACAAACCGAGCACGCCTCCTCCGGGGAGGCCGCCGGGCGTGCGGGCGGCTCCCAGCCGCGCGCCGCTGCTCGCAGGTGGGCGACGAGCCCTCCGGCTTCGCAAGCCTCGCCCTCTCTTCTCTTCCGTCGCGATGGGGCCACCCTCGGCCTGGAGAGGCTACGCGAGGGGGGAAGTGACGCCCACTCATGTCCGGCCCCCCGGGGGTGTGCAGAGCCCGGCACGCAAGAGCCGCCCGGGCCAAGCTCCGGCGCCCCCAAGATCGACCAACCGCGCCCGGAGTGGGGGCGGGGCGAGAAGAGGCGCGTGACCTGTGGCTGAGCGCCCCCTCCCTTCGGCGACACCGAACTGGGGGAGGGGGCGGGGCGTGGCCACACCGGGAGATGAGCCCCTTTACCGCAGCCCCCCAGAAAGTGCTCACGGTGGGGACGGATGGCCAGGGCCGAGAAAGAAGTCGGGGTTTACTGAGCATCTGTGATTTGCTCACGGTCATAGGGTCTCAGCTAGTCTTCACGTTTATTTGTGCCCATTTCACAGATCGGGTACAGGGAGGCCCGAGGCGGTTAAGTGGCTTGCCTAGGAAGCACGTCTAGTAAGTTGCCACACTATCCAGCTCTCAATCACCCCTCCAGGTTATCAACTCGGCCTCTGGTTTCGGGGGTCAAGGTCTCCCCTGGGATTTCCGCCCAGATTAACCCCGCCCCCATTTTTTTTGAGTTAGAGCCTCCCTCGACCTGCTGGGCTCTGGCAATCCTTCCGCCTCAGTCTTCCAAGTAGCTGGAATTACAGGCACACGCCACCACACCCGGCTAGTTTTGGAGATTTATTGTGGAGACGAGGTCTCGCCAAATTGCCGGGATGGGTCTCAAACCCGCGGGCCCAGGCAATCCACCCGGGTCTGCCTCCCGAGGTGCTGGGATGACAGGCTGAGCCACCAAGCCTGGCCTTGGGTGTTCACTTTCCCCTTAGCTTCACGCAGCTTTGGACTCCAAAGGGAATGGGGGCCTCCCTCCCTCTGTCTCCAGCTCTCTGTGTGACCCTGGGCAGTCACTTGTGCTCTTGGGGCCCCGGGGTCTTCTGGAAGGCCAGCGTTTGGGCGAGACTCATCAGTATGACTGTGATGTGGGATGGACCGTGGCCCTGCGTCGGCCCAGAGGAGCTGTCCCCAAAGAGCCCGGGGCCCAGACCGGGAAGCAGGCCGGAGGGTAGACCCGGGGGGCATTGGGCGTGGCTTTGGGAGGCAGCAAAGACGATTTCGTGGCCTCAGAACTGAGCTGTGAAATCAGCGACTTCGTGCAGGCAGGGCAAGGAGAAAGACAGGTCAGGGAAGGAGGAAGAAGTAGTGGGGAGTCAGTGACCCCACCCAGGAAATGCAACTAACCCGCTGCAGCCTGGGCCGTGCAGACCGCCTGCCCGAGGCTGGTGAGCGGAGCCTGGCTTCCTCGCTAGGCCCGGGCTCCGAGATGCTGTCCCTGGCCTGCGTGGGCTGCAACCTGCGGCAGGCGGACGCCCTGGTGGCAGGGCTGGGGCCTCCGATCTCCCTGTGGGCACCTCCGAGGAAGCCCCTGGCACACCCACCATCCGGCCTTCAGCTTCTGCTCTCCCTCATCCAGGCTGCCTGTCCTCCTGGCACTGTCCGCCCCTCCCTGTGGGCGAACGAGCCCAAGGGTGGGGCCAGGGGTGGGGCCGCCCAGAGAAAGAGGAGGGAAAGAAGAGCTGGGTGGGGCAGGGGGGAAACAGAGCCCCAGAAGCAGCAGCAAGAGGAAGAAGAACGTTGAAAGGTGAAAGGGGTGAGGGGGTGGCCGGTCAGGCTGCTCAGGCCCTCCCGGGCGGGTGGGCAGACAAGGGCTGGCTGTGGGGTCTGGGAGCAGAGACCCGTGTTTCTAGAGGCTGCTTTGTGCCTGGCGTGGTGCCCCCGGCCCACTGTCTGGGCAGCTTTACGCCGGGCTCCCGGAGCCTTGTCTGACTGCAGCCTCAAAGCTGCCCCAGAGAATGAGTCGGTTGTGCCCATGCTCAGATGGAGGGACTGTGGGGTGGGGGCTCATCCTGGCTGTGCCGGACTTCCTGACAGAGCAGAGGCCGTGACACCAAGTCATCAGGCCCCCGAAGGCCCTCAGACTGCCTGCAGGTGAAATCAGGACGGTGGCTGGCTGATACTTGGGCTGGAGTGGTTTGGGGAGGGGCGGGGCAGTCCTAGCCATTTGAATTCCTTTTTTTTTTTTTTGAGTTGGAGTCTCACTCTGTCGCCCAGACAGGAGTGCAGGGGCACGCGCCCAGCCACCGCGGCCTCGACCTGCCGGGCTCCGGCGATCCTTCCGCCTCCGCCTTCCGAGTAGCCGGAATTACAGGCATGCGCTACCACGCCCGGCTGATTTCTTGATTGATTGTAGAGATGAGGTCTCGCCAGGTTGTCCGGGCGGGTCTCGAACCCGCGGGCTCAGGCCATCCACTCACCTCGGCCTCCCAAAGCGTGGGATTACAAACTGAGCCACCGAGTCCGGCCGTCATTTGAATTCAAATGACCACGCTCTGGGACAGGATTCCCTGGCAGAATCAGGGCCACTTGAGACATAGGCTCAAGACATCCAAGCTCCAGAAGGGAGTCAGAACCTCCCCACCAGGGGCCCAGGCGCTGTTCAAACAAAATCATGCAGTGATACGCGTTACAGCACAGGAAAGAAGACTTTTGGCAGGACCGTCACGATGGGGTTAGGGACCACTGCCGTGTCTTTTTGCAGTGGGGGACAGGGTGTGGGCTCAACCTGGACACGGCATGGACATGCCGGGGATTTATGACTAAGGAACAGGCCGGGGGTGGGGGTGGAAAATTGCCAAGAAGAAACAGCGGGAGTGAGGGCGATTCTGGCTAAACTGACCTAACAGGATTCTTGCTGAAGACAGGCCAGGGTGAATAGACATCACCTGGGGGGCAGCAGTGCGTGAACACCCTGATCACCTCTCAAGGGCAACCAGGGACCAGGGTAGGGGCTTCTGGCTAAACCGACTTTGGAGGGTGCTTTCGCTAAAACAGGATGTTACAAGAAAGTGTGCAAATGGGCCTAGGAGGAGGTTCAGAAACATGATTAAAGTTCGGCCAAACATGAGTCCGGCGCCGTGGCTCATGCCTGTAATCCCAGCATTTTGGGAGGCCGAAGCAGGAGGATTGTTTGAGCCCAGGAGTTCAAGGCCAGCCTAGGCAACACGGCGAGACCTTGACCTCGGCTCTACAAGACATGCAAAAATTAGCCGGATGTGGTGGTGCACATCCATATTCCCAGCTCCTGGTGAGGCTGGGGCGGGAGTGTCAGCTGAGCCCACGAGGTCGAGACTGTGGTGAGCCGTGATTGTGCCCCTGTAACCCAGCCTGGGCGCTAAAGTGAGACCTTGACTCCAAAACAAAAAGCTATTTGGCCCAGGAAAAAAAATCTTTGTCAGCACTTATATGTCTGTAAGATCCCCAGAGAGTTCTAAGGGGAAGCCAGGGCAGTGAGGCAGCCAGCAAACCTTTTCCCCAAACCCCTGGGCGTGTGGGCTGCCAGATTTTGAGTTAGGGCCCGAGCTCTCGTCTCACTCACAGCACGAAAGGTAGTGAAACTGACAGCAGACCCGCTCCCCCTCTAGTTCCCATCTCTCCTGCCAGCTTGAGCTTGCGGCGGCCGCTAAACCACTTCAGGCCTGAGTCACAGCCTGGCCTGTGGCAGGGGATGTGGCACAGCATGTGATCCTCTGTGGGATGGAGAAACGTTGCAGGTTCCCTCCCCAAGCCACCCCTCACTGCCTGGCGTGGTGCCAAGGAATGCCTTGCTATTTTGTAGGGTGGAAAGGGGCAAGGAAAGCCGTAATTCACGCTGCATTTCCCATCTATTGTCTCAGATCTTGGCCTCCCCCCTTGTTTCCTACTTGTCATCCAGTCCCCAACAGTGGCACTACTCCTTCCTGCTGTCCCGGCTCCCAAGAATCTTCTGTGTGTGTGTGTGTGTGTGTGTGTGTGTGTGTGTTGGAGTCTTACTCACCCAGGCTGGAGTGCAATGGCAGGCTCACGGCCACCGCAGCCTCAACCTGCTGGGCTCTGGCGATCCTTCCGCTTCAGCCTTCCAAGTAGCAGGAACCACAGGTGCATGTTACCACACCAGGCTATTTTTTAAAAAAAATTTACTGTAGAGATAAGGTCTCACCAAGTTGCTCGGGCTAGTCTCGAACCCGTGGGCTCAGGCAATCCGCTAACCTTGGCCTCTCAAAGTGCTGGGATGACAGACTTGAGCCACTGCACCCGGCCAGTCTATTATTTTCTTTTTTTACAATATATTTATCTGTTTTTGTTTTTAGGAGAATGTTGGCAGCATAGAATAATTGGGGAGTGTAACTTTCTCTTCTATTTTCTGGAAGAGTTTGTGAACAATTGGTAGTATGTCTTCCTTAAATTAAATTTCTGGTCATTTTTTTTTTTTTTTTTGAGTTGAAGTCTCACTCTGTCACCCAGACTGGAGTGCAGTGGCTGCTCCCAGCCACCGCAGCCTCGCCTGCTGGGCTCCGGCAATCCTTCAGCCTCAGCCTTCCGAGTAGCTGGAATTACAGGCATGCGCTACCACGCCCGCTGACTTTTTGATTTATTGTAGAGATGAGGTCTCGCTACCCAGGCGGGTCGCGAACCCGCGGGCTCAGGCAAGGCAATCCACTCACCTCAGCCTCCCAAAGGCACAGGATTACAGGCTGAGCCACTGAGCCTGGCTTTTTTTTTTTTTTTTTTTTTTGAGTCTGAGTCTCACTCTGTCGCCCAGACTGGCGTGCAGTGGCATGCTTGTGGCCACCGCAGCCTTGACCAGCGGGGCTCAGGCCATCCTTCTGCTTCCACCTTCCAACTTGCTGGAATTACAGGCATGCACCACCACGCCCAGCTGATTTTTAAAAGGAATTTATTGTAGAGATGAGATCTTGCTATGTTACCCAGGCTGGTCTCAAACCCGTGGGCGTGGGCAATCCTCACCTCTGCCTCCCGAAGTGCTGGGATTGGAGGCGTGGTCCACTGTGCCTGGCCGTTTCTGGTAAAATTTACCAATGAAACCATCTGGGCTTGGATTTTATTTGCGGGGGGGAGGGGGGATTTAATATAAATTCAATGTTTAAAAAGAAATATTGCCTCTATTCAGGTAATCTATTTCTTCCTGAATGAGCTTTTATAATTTGCATATTTCAAGGAATTTGGCCATTTCGTATAAGTGGTTGAACATATTGGCATAAAGTCGTTTTAATATTCCCCTTATCCTTTTAAATCTGTAGCGATGTCACTCCTTTTTGCTTCTGTATTGGAAATTTGTGTTTTCGCTTTCTTCTAATCACTTTGTCTAAAGGTTATCGATTTTTTTTGTTGTTTGAGTCGGAGTCTCACTATTTCACCCAGGCTGGAGTACGGTGGCATGTTCCTTGACCTGCTGGACTCTGGCAATCCTTCCGCCTCAGCCTTCCAAGGAGCTGGAACTACAGGCACATGCCACCACCATGCCCAGCTAATTTTTTGGCTTATTGTAGAGACGAGGTCTCGCCAAGTTGCCCAGGCTGGTCGCGAACCCCTGAGCTCAGACAGTCCTCTCGCTACTGCCTCCCAAAGTGCTGGGATTACAGGCCTGAGCTACTGTACCCAGACTAGGTTATCAATTTCGTTGATTATTTTTTTAAAAATCGATTTCATTGATTTTTCTCTCTTGTTTTCTCTTTCTTACGTTTTATTTTATTTTACTTTTGGGGGACTCATTCTGTCACCCGGGCCGGAGTACAGTGGCACCATCGTGGCTCACCACAGCATTGAACTCCTGGGCCTCGGTGACCCTTCCACTTCAGCCTCCCAAGTAGCTGAGACTACAGGTGTACACCATTATACCTGCCTAACTTTTTTAATTATCATTTTTTTTAACAGAGATTAGGTCTCGCTATGTTGCCCAGGCTGATCTCAAACTCCTTGGCTCAAGCAGTCCTCCTGCTTCAGCCTCCTAAAGTGCTGGGATGACAGGCATGAGCCACCACGTCTGGACTAATTTTCTTCTGATTTTGCTTTTCCTTTTCCTGTTTTGTTGTTATGATAGAAGCTGAAGTTGTTGATTTTATGCTTTCTTTCCTTTTTTTTGAGTCGGAGTCTCTCTCTGTCGCCCAGGTTGGAGTGCAGTGGCACACTCACAGCCACTACAGCCTCGATCCTTCTGCCTCAGCCATCCAAGTAGTTGGAACTGTAGTCGTGCACCACCATGCCCGGCTAATTTTTTTATTTATTTTAGAGACAAGGTCTCACCAAGTTGCCCAGACTGGTCTTGAACTCATGAACTCAGGCATTCCTTTCGCCTCTGCCTCCCAAAGTGCTGGGATTACAGGTGTGAGTCATTGCGTCCGGCATTTCTTTCTTTCTTTTTTTTTTTTTTGAGTCAGGGTCTCTCTGTTGCCCAGGCTGGGGTGCAGTGGCACAATCACAGCTCATGGCAGCCTTGACCTCCTGGGCTCAGGTGATCCTTTTGCCTCAGCCTCTCGAGTAGCTGGGACTGCGGGTATGTGCCACCACGCCTGGCTGATTTTTACCATTTTTTGTAGAGATGAGGTCTCACCAAGTTGCCCAGGCTGGTCTCGAACTCTTGGGCTCAAGCGATCCTCCCACCTTGGCCTCCCAAGTTGCTGGGGTTACAGGCATGAACCACCTTGCCTTGTGCAATCCCCAGAGCTGGGGAGCTGAAGTGAATGAGAGGTGTGTCTGAGAGGTCAGGGCAGCAGAAGACACCGGCTCAGAGGCTAGAGACCTTATTTCTGTGGGCCACTTGCTGCTGTGTGGCCTTAGACTTTCACTCTCTGAGCCTCATTTTTCTTGCCTGCATAATGGTACCAAGGATCATCTCCTTTGGGAGATGAAGTAACTGGTGAATATGGAAGTAACTGGCCGTTTGGAAGGACCTCCCGGGCCAACATGAGAGGCGGTTGTTCTGGCATTTTAAAATTTTATTTTATTTTATTATAAAGATGGGGGGTACAATTCATAATCAAACATTGATTATGCAGGTGGCCTCGTTGATGAGGTGAGCCCCTCCCTTCCCTGGCAGTTTCCCTCAACTGCCAATCCCACCCCCCTCCCCTGGCAGTTTCCCACTTCTGCCAATCCCTTTCTCATAGTATTGTGATGATTGTTTAAGGTCCGCTTATGAGTGAGAACATATGGGACTCTGTTATTTATTTCTGTGAGAGATCACTGAGGATGATCGACTCCAAATCCATCCAAGTTGCTGCGAAGTCCATAAGTTTGTCCTTCTTTATGGCTGCATAATATTCCCTTGTGTATATGTGCCACATTTTTTCTATCCAGTCTAGCTTTGGTGGGCAACACGGTTGGTTCCATGTAAAATCACTAAATTAAGAAAAGAATAAGCCGGGTTCGGTGGCTCAGCCTGTAATCCTATGCCTTGGGAGGCTGAGGTGAGTGGATTGCCTGAACCCGCGGGTTCGAGACCCGCCTGGGCAACTTGGCGAGACCTCATCTCTACAATAAATAAAAAAATTAGCCGGGCTTGGTAGCACGCGCCTGTAATTCCGGCTACTCGGAAGGCTGAGGCGGAAGGATCGCCGGAGTCCAGCAGGTCGAGGCTGCGGTGGCCGGGAGCGGCCACTGCACTCCAGTCTGGGCGACAAGAGTGAGACTCCAACTCAAATAAAAAAAAGAAAAGAATAAGCCTTCTTTTTAATTATAAACATCTTTTTTATTATTATAAAGATGTGGGGTATGATTCAGGATTAGGTATACAAACGCTGATTATGCCGGTGCCCCTGTGGATGAGGTGTGCCCACCCCCCCGGCAGTTTCCCTCAACTGCCAATCGCTTTCTTATAGTATTATGATCATTGTTCAAGGTCTGATGATCAGTGAGAACATGTAAACCTCCGTTCTTTGTTTCTGTGATAGACCACTGAGTATGGTCGACTCCAAATCCATCCAAGTTGCTGCGAAGTCCACATGTGTGTCCTTCTTTATGGCTGCGTAATATTCCATTGTGTACATGGACCACATTTTTTTCTATCCAGTCCAGCTTCGATGGGCAGCTCGGTTGGTTCCATGTTTTTGCTTTTTCTGGTGTCTGTAATAATACTGGCGTTGCTTCTCTTTTCAGATCTGGAAGCACCATGTACACGTCCATTCCCCAGAGGTAGGCTGCGGGCCCCCTCCCCTCTCATGCCTTCCCTTCTCGCCTTCCGAGGGCTGCCCTGCCCCACCCCAGGCCCTAGCCCCCTGCCCAGGTCTCTGTGCCCCCCGCCGGCCCGGCTGCCACCCTCCCTCTCCCGTCCCGCAGTGGTTCTCCGTTCTCGGCCTCGGTGAAGGACCCTGGCCTGCACGTCTGGCGGGTGGAGAAGCTGAAACCGGTGCCCGTCGCACGAGAGAGCCAGGGGGTCTTCTTCTCGGGGGACTCCTACCTAGTGCTGCACAACGGCCCCGAGGAGCTCTCCCACCTGCACCTGTGGATCGGTAAGGAGTGGGGGCAGTGAGGTCCGGCCCGGGAGCGGGAGGGGCTGGCATGGGTCTCACGGACCTTGCCCCGCCGCCTCGCACCCGTGCCAGGCCAGCAGTCATCCCGGGATGAGCAGGGGGCCTGCGCCGTGCTGGCCGTGCACCTCAACACCCTGCTGGGTGAGCGGCCCGTGCAGCACCGGGAGGTGCAGGGCAACGAGTCCGACCTCTTCATGAGCTACTTCCCCCGTGGCCTCAAGTACCAGGTAAGAGCCCACCTCCCGGTGCCCACCCTCTCCGTGCCCGCCCCCTGCTCCCAGCTGGCTCGGCCCTGGGTCCCCGCCATTCTGCCCCCCACCCAATGGGACGGGGTGCACAGGGCTCCGGGGCTCCTGTCAGTCCGCTCAGGCGCGTGTCTGGGCTGCAGGAAGGCGGCGTGGAGTCAGCATTCCACAAGACCTCCCCAGGGGCTCCAGCTGCCATCAAGAGGCTCTACCAGGTGAAAGGGAAGAAGAATATCCGTGCCACCGAGCGGGCTCTGAGCTGGGACAGCTTCAACACTGGGGACTGCTTCATCCTGGACCTGGGCCAGGTGGGTTGGCTGGGTCGGACTGGGCACACCGTGTGGGCAGCATCCTTTAAAAGGTCAGGACCAGCCGGGCTCGGTGGCTCAGCCTGTCATCCCGCGCCTTTGGGAGGCTGAGGTGAGTGGATTGCCTGAGCCCGCGGGTTCGAGACCCGCCTGGGCGGCGAGACCTCATCTCTACAATAAATCAAAACATCAGCTGGGTGTGGTAGCACGCGCCTGTCATTCCGGCTACTCGGAAGGCTGAGGCGGAAGGATCGCCAGAGCCCAGCAGGTTGAGGCTGCGGTGGCCGGGAGCGGCCGCTGCACTCCAGTCTGGGCGACTCCAACTCAAAATAAATAAATAAATAAAATAAATAAATAAAAGAGCAGGACTGGGCCGGGCGCGGTGGCTCACGCCTGTCATCCCAGCACTTTGGGAGGCCTGGGTGAGCGAATTGCCTGAGCCCAGGGGTTCGAGATTCACCCGGGCAACTTGGCAAGACCTGGTCTCTACAATAAAAAAATTAAAAAAGTTATCTAGGCATGGTAGCACGCACCTGTAGTTCTGGCTCCTTGAAAGGCTGAGGCAGAAGGATTGCTGGAACCCAGCAGGTCGAGGCCGTGGTGGCCATAAGCGTGCCACTGCACTCCAGCCCTGGGCGACAGTGACACTCCGATTCAAAAAATAAAAAATAGATATTAAAAAAAAGGGCGGGATCAGGAGGCCAGGAAAGAGGGAGATGCTGAGAAGCTCTCAGGCCATCCCAGGTTGGACGCCCCCAGCCCCTCGGTCATTAGAAGACATCCCTGTTTTTGCGAGGACAGACACCAGCCTCCCTCTGACACTCTGGCTCACGCCCTCCGTCTCTCGGAAGCCTCTGTAACTCTGAGTAAGCCCACTGCCAGGCCATTCAATTCAGTCACGCATCCATCCCTTCTGTGAATCTGCCAGGCCCACTCTGAGCCAACACGGGGCGTACAGGGTCGCCCTGGGGAGGCAGCCAAGAGGCCGCTCGCCCCCCCGCATGGGGCCAGGGCTCTGAGTTGGGCAGTGGCTGTGCACAGGGGGTGCTGGGGCAGGGCGGGCCCTTAGCCGGAGCCCAGGCCAGTCGTCCTGGGAAGGTTCCTGCATGGACTTGAAACGCCACATCCAGCAAGGGGAGCAGGTGAGCTAAGGCACCAAGGTGGGGAGGGGTGCAGGGGTGCACGGGACAGCCAGGACAGCTCCAGAGTGACTGGGGCCAGGGTGGGGCCGGGAGCAGGGGGAGCGGACTTGTTAAGGGAGGGGAACCCGGGTCACGAGGAGAAGGGACGTCAGCTGGGACTAAGGAGTGCGGGCCCCATGAAGACTGGAGCAGGGAGACGGATCCAGAAGCTGTAACAGGGCTGGCAGTGGTGGCACAAGGCGGGGACCAGTGGCCCGACCCTGCATCACCAGGGCAGGAGTGGTGAGGGCCCTGCCGGGGACTGTGTGGGTGGGAGTGTGAGCTGCCAAGCTCAGGGTTGGCATTCGCCCTCTCGAGCATTCGTTTAGCTAAGACTTAGTCTGGGTTGGCTCGGTGGCTCAGCCTGTCATCCCAGCACTTTGGGAGGGGAAGGCAAGAGGACTGCCTGAGCCCAGGGGTTTGAGACTAGCCTGGGCAACTTGGCAAGACCTCATCTCTCCAATACATCAAAAAAATTAGCCGGGTGTGGTAGCGCCTGCCTGTAGTTCCGGCTACTTGGAAGGCTGAGGCAGCAGGATCGCTGGAGCCCAGCGGGTCGAGGCTGCGGTGGCCGGGAACGGCCACTGCACTCCAGCCTGGGCGACAGAGTGAGACTCCAGCTCAAAAAAAAAAAAAAAAGCCGGGCTCGGTGGCTCAGCCTGTAATCCCGCGCCTTTGGGAGGCTGAGGTGAGTGGATTGCCTGAGCCCGCGAGTTCGAGACCCGCCTGGGCAGCGAGACCTCATCTCTACAATAAATGAAAAAATCAGCTGGGCGTGGTAGCGTGCGCCTGTAATTCCGGCCACTTGGAAGGCTGAGGCAGAAGGATCGCCGGAGCCCAGGAGGTCGAGGCTGCGGTGGCCGGAAGCGGCCACTGCACTCCAGTCTGGGCGACAGAGTGAGACTCCAACTCAAAAAAAAAAAAAAGACTTAGCCTGTGCCTAATAACTCTGTGCCAGGCTGTTTTAGCAGGGGACATACAGAGTGAACAAAGCAAAACAAAACCTTCATGTCCTAATGCAGCTCACTTTCTATTTGGGGAGATAGTTTTTTTGTTTTTTTTTTTTTTTAGTTGGAGTCTCACTCTGTGACCCAGGCTGGAGTGCAGTGGCACGCTCACGGCCAACCCAGAGTCAACCTGCTGGGTTCAAGCGATTCTCCCGCCTCAGCCTTCCAAGTAGCTGGAACTACAGGCATGTGCCACCATGCCCAGCTAATTTTTATTTATTTATTATAGAGATGAGGTCTCGCCAAGTTGCCCAGGCTGGTCTTGGGCCTGTGGGCTCAGGCGATCCTCTTGCCTTGGCCTCCCAAAGTGCTAGGATTGTTCTTGTGTGTGTGTGTGTGTGTTGGAGTCTCACTCTATTGCCCAGGCTGGAGTGCAGTGGCATGCTCACGGCCACTGCAGCCTCGACCTGCTGGGCTCTGGCGATCCTTCCGTCTGTGCCTTCCAAATAGCTGGAACTACAAATGCATCCTACTGTGCCGGCTTACTTTTTGATTTATCCTAGAGACGAGGTCTCACCAAGTTGCCCAGGGTGGTCTCCAACCCCTGAGCTCAGTCAATCCTCTCGTCTCGGCCTCCCAAAGTGCTGGGACTATAGGCTTGAGCCTCTACGCCCAGCAGTTCTTTTTTTTTTTTGAGACAACATGACTCACTCTGTGGCCCAGTGCAGTGGCATGATCTCCGCTCACCACAACCTCAACCTCCTGGGCTCAAGCAATCCTCCCGCCTTAGCTTCCTGAGCGAGTAGCTGGGACCCAAGGCACATGCCACCACGCCTGGCTAAGTTTTTTTTTTCTGTAGAGACGAGGTCACACTCTGTTGCCCGGTCTAGTCCCAAACCTTGAGGCTAGCCCAAGCGATTCTCCCGCCTTGGCCTCCTAAAGTACCGAGATGACAGGCACGAGCCACCGGGCCTGGCCGGGGGGACAGATCGCTCTAAGCAGGATGAAGATGTTCAAGTGCACGGCAATACATGTTGCGGAAAAATAAGAGAAGGAAAGATGGCCCCGTGGCCCCACGCCTTCTCGATGGTCCTGCCGCGGGGGACGGTCCTTCGGAGAGGAAAGAGGGCGCGCCAGGGGCCCTTCCTCCGAGTGGGGGCGTGGGGGCTGGCAGGCCCCGGGCAGCCGGCTCTGACCCGGGCTGCCCTGCATCCCCGCAGAACATCTTCGCCTGGTGCGGAGGGAGGTCCAACATCTTGGAGCGCAACAAGGCGAGGGACCTGGCCCTGGCCATCCGGGACAGCGAGCGGCAGGGCAAGGCCCAGGTGGAGATCGTCATGGACGGGGAGGAGCCCGCGGAGATGACCCAGGTGGGGGGATGTGGAGGGTGGCCGGGTGTCTCTGCCAAGGGGCCGAGAGAGGCGATGATGGGCTGGGGGCCCAAGGGTGGCCGGCGGAGGCGGCAGGGGGCATCGAGGGCGCTTCCCAGAGCTGCAGCCCACAGGTTGACCCTTCCCTGTAGATGCTTGTTCTCGAGGCTGAGCAGATTGGCTGGCGGAGGGTACTGGACCCAGGCCTCTGTCGCCTCTGCCAGGTGCCCTGGTGCAGGGCCGTTTGTCCCACCGGAGGCCCGGCTGTGGGTGTGACAGGCTGGGAGGTTCTGGGGCAGGGATGCCTGCAAACCTGGTCTGCCCTGGCCCCGCAGGTCCTCGGCTCCAAGCCTGCTCTGAAGGAAGGCAACCCCGAGGAAGACCTCACAGCTGACCAGACGAATGCCCAGGCCGCGGCTCTGTATAAGGTGGGCATCCCAGGCCTGCCCTGGGGCCAGGTGGGGCGGGCAGGACTCTGGGTGCTTGTGGGGGGAAGGGGAGGAGATTCAGGGCTAGGGGTGAGAGAGGAGGGCAGTGGGCAGAGGGCAGGCTCTCCTCCCTCACCTCCGGCCCACGCTTGGGGAAGGCCTGAAGCCAGTGCCGAGTCTGCCTTTCTCTGTGATCTGGAATCCACCTGATTCCCCAGCGGACTCGGGGCCCTTGCGCTGCAGGGATGGGGATTGAGGGAAGGTGGGGGGCTGTCTGGGATCTGCTTTCCGGGGTTCTCTCCTGTGTGCTTCTGGGACATGGAGGGGCAGGCGGGCAGGGTGGGCGGGGGCGGGGGAGGGCCAAGCCCCCTCCTGGGGCTGCCATGAGGGCCGGTGGGGGCGAGATCCAGCGCCGCCCTGCTCCCCAGGTCTCTGATGCCACGGGGCGGATGAACCTGACCAAGGTGGCCGACGCCAGCCCCTTTGCCCTCGAGCTGCTGGTGTCCGACGACTGCTTCGTGCTGGACAACGGGCTCTGCGGCAAGATCTACATCTGGAAGGGTACGCGGCCCCTCCACCCCGGCCTGAGATGTGGGCAGCTGCTCTGACAGGGGCGGGGTGGCTTCTCTCCCAGGGCTCAGCCTGCCCAGGGACTTGCAAAAAAAGCCTCGGGGACGATGTTTCCAATCCCTAAATTCCAGACAACGGCTCTGGAAACAGGGCAGGGCTCAGAGTCACCCCAGGGCCTGTACAGAGTGCTGGGCCCCACCCGAGACTCTGATTCACCACGTCTGGGGTAGGGCTGAGAATGTGCAAGTCTGACACATTTCCAGGGGCTGCCTTAGCTGCCGGTTCCCGGGACCACACTTTGGGAACCACTGTCCAAGTCCTTTCTTTTTATTTTTTGAACAGTTAGCATCTACACATTTCTTTGTTCTTTTTAAATTTATTTTTGAGTTGGAGTCTCACCCTTTGTCACCCAGGCTGGAGTGCAGTGGCATGCTCATGGCCACCACAGCCTCGACCTGCTGGGCTCAGGCGATCCTTTCTGCCACAGCCTTCCAAGCTGCTGTAACTATAGGTGCACGCCACCACACCTGGCTAATTTTTTGATTTATTGTAGAGACGAGGTCTCACCATGTTGCCCAGGCTGGTCTCGAACCTCCGGGCTCAGGCAGTCCTCTCACCTCGGCCTCCCAAAGTGCTGGGATGACAGGCTGAGCCACCGCGCCTGGCCTGTCCTAGACCTTTCTTAGGCCTGCGGGGCTGCTGGGACCCCTGATTCTGGAACTCTGCCTCTGAGGTGTGCAGGGATAGTTTTAGGCTAATCAAGTACCACTTTATGCAGGGGACCGTGAACTTGTAAAACTTGTTTTCCAAGAGATTTTATCTTCTGGAAATGGAAACTTTGTGCAGAAGCCTGTTGGGCCTGGCTTGACTATTTGAAAATGAAACAAGCTCTGAGTCTCTGTCGGGAGGGTCTTGACAACTAGCACTGGCTCAATAAATAATGGTAGGGTCAACTAAGGCAGAGGAATTGCTGGCCCCACCTGGTCAGAAAGGTAGAGGAGTAGGTAGGTGCCCACACATAGCTGCTCCCAGGCAACCCATTGAACTCAGCAGGTCGAAGGGCAGTAGGGGTTCAAGAGTTAGAGCCAGAAGAGAGGCTTGTGCTGTGGGCTGTCTGTTCCCGCCTGCCCGGCTGTTCCCGCCTGCCTGGCTGTTCCCGCCTGCCGGAGGGCGGGTGTCCTGCCGAGCAGAGAGGGGTTCCCCGAGGCCCACAGGGCGTAGATCACCCAAGCAGGGAAGTGAACCTATATGGAAACAAACCAGAGGAGAAACAGGAAACATGGGAGGCCAGCAGGGGAGGTATCTCATGGGCAGGGAGGCCGCTGGTCCATCCTTAGAGGAAGGGAGATAACAAATCAATTTCAGGTACGTTGTCATTCGTGGGATTTTTATAGCCCGGCTGGAGCACCCATCAAGGTGTTGTTTCCTTGGAAAAATGCCTGGAACAGAAGCATGGTGTGTCCAAGTGGATTATGTGAGGTCTATTTTGTTTATTTATTTATTTTTTGAGTTGGGGTCTCACTCTGTTGCCCAGACTGGAGTGCAGTGGCCGGGAGTCCCAGCCACCTCAGCCTTGACCTGCTGGGCTCTGGCGATCCTTCCGCCTCAGCCTTCTGAGTAGCCGGAATTACAGGCACGCGCTACCACGCCTGGCTGACTTTTTGATTTATTGTAGAGATGAGGCCTCGCTGCCCAGGCGGGTCTCGAACCCGCGGGCTCAGGCAATCCACTCACCTCAGCCTCCCAAAGGCGCGGGATTACAGGCTGAGCCACCGAGCCCGGCTATTTTGTTTATTTATTTACTTGAGTTGGGGTCTCACTCTGTTGTCCAGGTTGAAATGCAGTGGCACGATCATGGCCCACCACAGCCTCAAACTCCTGGGCTCGAATGATCGTCCCACTGTAGCCTCCCAAGTAGCTGGGACTACACGTGCATAGCTGGTCACCATGCCTAGCTATTTTTTTACTTTTTGTAGAGACAAGGTCTCGTTATGTTGCATAATCTGGTCTTGAATCCCTGGGTTCAAGCAATCCTTCTGCCTCGGCCTCCCAAAGTGCTTGGATTACCAGGCGTGAGCCACCACGCTTGACCCTATTTTATTTTGTTGAGACTGTCTTGCTCTGTCACCCAGGCTGGAGTGCAGTGGCACGATACTAGTTCACCCTTGGGCTCAAGAGATCCACCTGCCTTGGCTTTCCGAGTAGTTTGGTCTGCAGGCTTGTGCCACCATGCCGGCTATTTATTTTTTTTACTTTTTTGTAGAGATGGGGTATCACTGTGTTGCCTAGGCTGGTCTGGAACTTCCAGTCTCAAGCAATCCTCCCATTTTGGCCTCCTAAAGTGCTGGGATTACAGGCGTGAGCCACCATGCCTGGTCAGTGTCATTTTCTTGTTGTTTAGTTGGAGTCTCATTCTGTCACTCAGGCTAGAGTGCAGTGCATGCTCATGGCCACCACAGTCTTAGCCTCCTGGGCTCAGACGGTCCTTCCACTCAGCCTTCCAAGTAGTTGGAACTACAGGCATGTGCCACCACACCCAGTTAAATATTTTTGATTTATTGTAGAGATGAGGTCTCGCCAAATTGCCCAGGCTGGTCTCAAACCCATGGGCTCAGGCAATCCTCTCACTTTGGGCTCCCAAAGTGCTGGGATTATAGGTGTGAGCCACCACGTCTGGCCAGTGTCTTCATTATTATAGGCACTTATTGGAGTAAGCTCACACCATAATACATTGCATCCTTTGTGCTATTTTGGTTTTTTTTTTTTTTTGAGTTGGAGTCTCACTCTGTCGCCCGGACTGGAGTGCAGTGGCTGCTCCCGGCCACCGCAGCCTCAACCTGTTGGGCTCCGGCGATCCTTCCGCCTCAGCCTTCCGAGTAGCCGAATTACAGGCGCATGCTACCACGCCTGGCTAATTTTTTTATTTATTGTAGAGATGAGGTCTCGCCTGCCCAGGCGGGTCTCAAACCTGCGGGTTCAGGCAATCCACTCACCTCGGCCTCCCAAAGGCGCGGGATTACAGGCTGAGCCACCGGGCCCGGCTAGGTTTTTTTTTTTTTTTTCGAGTTGGAGTCTCATTCTGTCACCCAGGCTAGAGTGCAGTGCATGCTCCCGGCCACCTCAGCCTTAGCCTCCTGGGCTCAGGCGATCCTTCCATTCAACCTTCCAAGTAGCTGGACTACAGGCGCGTGCCACCACCCAGCTAATTTTTCTGATTTATTTTAGAGATGAGGTCTTGCCATATTGTCCTGGTTAGTCTTGAACCCGTAGGCTCAGGCAGTCCTCCCAAAGTGCTGGGATTACAGACGTGAGCCACCATGCCCGGCTTGTGCTATTTAGTTTTACAAAAAGCCTTGAAGCTGGGCTCGGTGGCTCAGCCTGTAATCCCACGCCTTTGGGAGGCTGAGGTGAGTGGATTGCCTGAGCCTGCGGGTTCGAGACCCACCTGGGCAACTTGGCGAGACCTCATCTCTACAATAAATAAAAATCAGTTGGGCGTGGTAGCGCGTGCCTGTTGTTCCAGCTACTTGGAAGGCTGAGGTGGAAAGGATCGCCAGAGCCCAGCAGGTCGAGGCTGCGGTGACTAGGAGTGGCCACTGCACTCCAGTCTGGGCGACAGAGTGAGACTCCAACTCAAAAACAAACAAACAACCCCCCCCAAAAAACCCAAAAAGCCTTGACAACAGAAAATTGACTGACTCAAGAGGCAAGGGTCTTAGAGAGGAAGAGGGGTCTCTGGTCTGAGAATCTGATGCTAGGGAGAACACCCGTTGTTGTTCCCGCAAGACCCCCAGGGCCCTGGTCAGAGCAGAAGGTTTTGATGATACCCGGGCAGAAGAGGATCTTTCATCTAGCTCGTTGTTTTTTGAGCCAGTCTCACTCTGCTGCCCAGGTTGGAGCGCAGTGGCAGCACAATCATGGCTCACTGCAGCCTCGACGTCCTGGGCTCAGGCGATCCTGCCACCTCAGCCTCCAGAGTAGCTGGGGCTGCAGGAGCACACCACCACACTCGATTAATTTTTGTTTTTTTAATAGAGACAAGGTCTTGCTATGTTGCCCGGGCTACTCTCAAACACTTGGGCTCAAGCACTCCTCCTGCCTCGGCCTCCCAAGTGCTGCAATTACAGGCATGAGCCACCGAGCCCGGCCGGGAAAATTCTGAAGGGGCTGACTTCACACCTCCAAAGAGCTCTTAGCATTCTTGGGCCCTCCTGGTCCATTTATTGTAAAAATTGCCAGCTATTCTGTAGACCCCTTGAATTTCCTCAAGAAAAATGGGGATGGTTGGCCGGGCTCGGTGGCTCAGCCTGTCATCCCAGCACTTTGGGAGGCTGAAGCAAGTGGATTGCCTGAGTGGGTTTGAGATCCACCCAGGCAACTTGGCGAGACTTTGTCTCTACAATGAAAAAAGAAAAAAAAATTTAGCCGGGCATGGTAGCGCATGCCTATAGTTCCAGCTACTTGGAAGGCTGAGGCAGAAGGGATTGCTGGAGCCCAGCAGGTCGAGGCTGCGGTGGCCGGGAGTGCGCCACTGCACTCCAGTCTGGGCGACGGAGTGAGACGCCAACTAAAAAAAAAAAAAAAGAAAGAAAAGAAAAATGGGATGGCAGCGAGGGGGTCCCAGCTCTTTGTGAAAGTTTCCTTCCTGTGTTCCAGGCCGGAAAGCCAACGAGAAGGAGCGGCAGGCCGCCCTCCAAGTGGCCGAGGGCTTCATCTCCCGCATGCAATATGCCCCAAACACTCAGGTGAGGCTCCCAGGTCCCAAACTTCCTGGGGCTCGTCTTGTGGCTGCTGGACCCTCAGGCTGGGCCAGAAGGGCAGGGGAGGCTGGGAGCAGTCAGGCCTCGTCAGACGATCCAGTATGGACGCTCTTAGGCCTTCATGATGAAAGAATGCTTATTATTCTCGGAGAGGATGCTGGGAATGTTCCCCTGGGCACCTGTGGACAGCTCGTGCTGGTCCAGGCCGTTGTCTCTGGCTGGCACCACCCTCTAGCACGGTGGCTCCACCAGTCGTTCTGAAGGGAGATGACAAGGCTCATCTTTAGTTGGTGGCATCTGCCCCCAAAAGCAGTGTTTTCTCTGCCCACGTCCCTGGAATCTTGCTTCCAGCTCTTGGCTTACCTGGAGGGGAGAAGCATCCTTGGCCTGGACTGCATGGAGATGCAGGCTGGGTGCCCAGCACTCCCGCCCCCAGCTCCCACCCTCCCCGACTCCTCCCCACTGTCCTGCAGGTGGAGATTCTGCCCCAGGGCCGTGAGAGTGCCATCTTCAAGCAATTCTTCAAGGACTGGAAATGAGGGTGGGTGCCTCCTGCCTGCTTTCTCCTCCTCTGCTGCCTCGTCAGGGCTGTGATGCCCCCTGCAGTTGTTCAATAAAGGAAACGTGCTTTCCCAGCTCTTTTCTGGCACCGCCTGTGCTGGTCTGAGCCTCACTCTCCCAGCTGTTCACCTGGGCTCGTCCCATGCTGGTGGAGGACACAGATGACAATTCCATAGCCTCCAAGGGGTCAGAGTGGCTCTGCCTGGTTATGGAGTCCCAGGGGGCTGGAAGGTCCTGCTGTCAACCCAACAGGGAGGTGGCACAGCGCCAGACCCAAGGATCACTTTCAGCCAGGGCTCTTCAGCTCAGTGTTGCGTTCCCATGAGGGAGAAGGTTGTGGCAATGGGCTTAGGATGCAGTTCCGTTTAAAGCCAGTGTTTCCTCAGCTGTCCTAAACAATCACTGCGAGACAGAGTCAAGGAAAATATGCTCGATGAACAAGAGGACTTTTTTTTGAGATAGGGTCTCACTCTGTCCTCTGGGCTGGAGTGCAGTGGCACGATCACCGCTCACTGCAGCCTCCACTTCCCGGGCTCAGGTGATCCTTTTTCCTCAGCCTCCTGGGTAGCTGGGACTACAGGTGCATGCTACCACACCCAGCTTATTTTTTGTAGAGAAAAGGCTTCGCTATATTGCCCAGGTGTCTCGAACTCCTGGGTTCAAGCAAATCCCCTGCCTCAGCCTCCCAAAGTGCTGGGGTTACAGGTGTGACAAACCGGCCCAAGACAACTTTTCACGACTGTACCAAGTCTGGCCTGTCACTGTCGCTTCACGGGCACACGACGTTGTGTGTGTGGCTGGCACACCCGGGGCCACTGCAGAGCTACAGGAAAAGCACTGGGCTGGTGTGGGGTCTTGGGTCGAGTTCTCGCCTTGCCTCTGATCCTGGCCAAGTTGCTTTTCCTTGTCTGGACCTTGGCTCATTCTTATGTAATGAGGTGCTGGTGACATGTCAGAGTGTAATAGTAGGGAGAAGGCAGTAGCCAAAAAGGAATTCCTTGCGTGACAAAAAGGGCACGACGGGGGCAGGAGCAAATCATGAGCCTGTGGAAGGCCGGACCAGGGGGCTGCAAGGGCTGTGGCTGCCCTGACTCGCCCTCACCCATGTCCTGCAGGCTGTGTTGGTTTCTGGGCCTTGGAAGTTGGATCTGTCCACTTCAAACAAAAACTCAGACCAAATTCACTTTGCTGGTTTTGTGCCAAGACGCACAGAGGCTCAGCTCCCTTTCCTCTGCAGACTTCCCAGCCTTCCACCTGGTGGCCTACACTGAGAGCAGGTGCCGGGATGGCTTTCAAAAGGAAAGAGAGGGAAGGTTATACTAAGCCAGTGGTTCTGACATAATCACAGAGTATTTTATGTCTCTCAAGAAAAAGATTAGGATTTTGCATCTGATTTCAAAGAGTTCAGCCACCCCCCCACCAGGCCATCAACAAAATTCCAGTACCCGGTGTTATCTCAGGTCCCATCAGGTCTCACGGTGTGAAGCCCTGAGGACTCTGGCATCTGGAGGGCATTTCACTGGGTGTGAAGTGGGAGGAGAGGGCACCCCCGAGGGAGGGGCAGCTTCTCCCAGCCAGAGGCGCCCAGGGCCTGGGGCTGAGCATCCACAGTTGGTCTGCCGAGTTAGCCCTGCAGTCTCTGCAAGCAGAAGGGACGCGGGGGAAGAACCCCCATCGGCTTTGCTCCCCTGCGTCCCAATCCCCAACACACTGTCGTCTCCTTGCTGTCTCTGCTGGTCAGCTGAGGCCAGGCTGGAGGAAGCCATGGGAGCCCACCATGAGTTCAGGTCGGGCAAAGACAACACAAGGCCACCTGCAGGGTTTGCTGCCAGCTCCACCCTCGGCATCCGTCCATAGCTCCACTGGAGGGAGTCCAGAGGACAGAAAGCGGCATGCAGGCTCTCGCCTACCCCACTCCCCAGTGCAGGCACCCTGGCCTGGGAGGCTTCTTGTGACGGGGCAACAAGGCCAGGCTTCCTGGTGTGGATGTCTCACCCCTGCCAATCAACCAGAGCCAGGGCTGCCTCGTCCATGGGCTGGAGCTTGCAAGAGGCTTCCGGGCCTGTAAGTGCAGCCGAGGATGGACACTCTGTGAGCTGAGCAGGAGTCTGGCCGGACACAGGCACCCTCCTCTCTCCTGGAGCCCAGGACCAGGCGGAAACCCCGTGGCTTCCGGCCAGCATGCCTCCAGGCTGACGTGCAGGGCTCTATCCAGGGCCTGGCGCCACAGGGTCGCAGGAAGAAGCACACCTTGGGAGAAAACACCTGCGGGCCTGAAACTAGAGCAACTCTTTATTTAAAAGCTGCTGGTCTGCACACGTCCTCTACAGGAGGATATCCAGCTTGCCGAGGCCTGGGATGGAGCTGCCATGGACAATCCCTAGCCAAGTACCAGTTTCTAGATCATAAGCAATGTAGGGGAGGGGCTGGGGAGAAGAGGGTGGGCTAAGGTGGGGCCTGGAGGATCTGGTGGATGGAGGACAGGAAGCACTCTTCCCCCCACCCTCACCCCAGCTGAGGCCTCAGGCTGCAAGTCTGAGCTAGGGGGTTACCCTCCCCTCTGTTGGCTGCTGCCCTGCTGTCATCCTCTGAATTCTAACTACTCAGGCCTCAAAGCCCTGGGCCAGTGAGTCAGAATTCTGGCTGCTTCTACTCAGGAACTTCCTTCGATGTGGGGATGTGTGGAACACCCCGATGCGGCTGTCCCACCCTGCCATCTACTCACTCCCCTGAGTCAGCCCGGAACTCAGCCCCATAGACTGGAGCCCAGCAGAGACTGAGGCAATTTCTCCTTGCTCTGAGGTAGGTCTGCAGTGGGTGGGCCAAGCCTAGCTGCCTCTGGGGTCTCATGCTGGTGAGAGTACTTGCTTTCTTCAACTAGGCCAGGGGCTTCCTACTGCCCACCGGCTGAGACAGAAGGGGGCTTGACCCAGCCAGGTGCTCCTGACACGGTTTGCCACATTCAGAAAGCCCCTGCGGCTCGGCCTTCAAATATCCCATCAGCCAGTTTCCACATCAGTCAGATCCATCATGTGCCTTCAGAGTGGTGAGACTGCAGGTCACACACACCTGTGAAGGTGAGATCCTTGGAGTGAGGAGCTTGTGGCCCACCGCACTTCTGTGCTCCTAAAAAGGAGGCCTGTCCCTTGGACACCCTGGCCAAGTAGGTCTCCAGGGTCTTCAGCAGCCGCCGTGGACTCTTCTTGGCCAACACTTCCAAGTCTGGAACAGAGAAGGTTGGGGAACAGACGGCATGAGAGGGGGTCTCGTGGCTCTCGCACCAGCCCTGGTGCCCCAGCCCGTCCCAGGGAGGCGTGAAGGGGTCTCCTGCGGTGGCGATATCAACACAGAGGAAGCCGAGGAACCAGTTACAGCCAGCGGGACAACCTCAACCTTGATGGTCAGTCTGGCTGCTGGCCCCAGCTTACCAGTTCTGATTCAGAAAATATGCTCATGCTAAGTAGAAGGTTCAAAAGAGAGGAGAGTGGAGGCAGAGGTGGCAAAATGCAGAGAGTGGACTGATGGAGATTTGGGAAGCTGGGATTTGAGAAAGTGTGGATGCAGGAGAGGGGGCTTGCAGCCAAAATCAGTCTGGCGACCACCCTGGGGTCTCTGAGCCCAGGACACTGTGTTCAGGATTCTTGTCTTCCCCAGAAGAAAGGGCACACCTTTGAGGACAAAGCCCGCGTCTGAGATGGTCTTCCGCTGCGTCCTCCAGACATGTGCCAGGTGGAGGAATGTGGCGGCGTAAAAGCTGTTCACCACTGGGATGACCTTCTGCTGCCGGTTGCACTCCCTGCAGGATGGGGGACCTGCTCAGCAGCAGACAGAGGCCGGCACCCACACATCCTCCTGCCCTCCCTCCAGGACCCAGGACGTCCCCATCACTTCTCAGGCCGCCCACATCAGGGGCACAGTGGGGAGGAGAGGTGTGCTGGGAAACCGCCGCAGGGGCCTCTGTCCAGGAGCCAGGGTGAAAGGATGGCTGGGAGAAAGACGCAGGTGCAGAAGCGAGCAGGCTCTATGGGGTCACTCGAGTTGGCCGGCGGCTGGGGACTCACCTGGAAAGACACTCCTCCCTCAAGGCCTGGATGGCGATGCGGGTGATGTTCACAGACATCAAGCAGAAAGGGAATTGCTGGAATGGAGGGGGCACCTGGTCAGTGGCAGCCCCAGCACTCACCGTGTGTGTGTTCTGCTGTCGATGGCAGCCCTAGCGACGCCAGTCCCAGGGCCAGCAGCTGATGTTGCTGTTGCTTACACTTGACTTCCCAACATCTTACAGATAAGGAACAAGGCTCAGCCTGAAACAACTTTCCTAAGCCAAGGGAACCAGATTCCAACGGATGCTATCTGCTCCAAAGTGGGCGTGACAGCCCGTGCTAGTTCTCAGCCTCCTCATCAGCCCGGCCCATCAGCTCTCCATGGCTTCACCAGACCCACCCTCCGTGCCGCCAGGGATGGCCCACCTCATCCCCTAGGGCTAGGATGGACACAGGGAAGTGACGCTCAGTTCTCCAACAAACTATATGTTCTCAAAGGTGCCTCTCCCCTTCTCTAGGCTTCTGGTCATCTGCGTGCTCAGGAGCCCCTCACCCAGTAGCAGACAAAGAAGATGCAGGTAGGCAGGAGGTCAGCCCTGACTTGTGGCATGCCTCGCCTGTCAACAAGAGGCCTGAGGCTGTGCAGAGCTGACTCCTGAGAGTCAGTTACACATAGCTATTTAAATGAAAATAAATTAGCAAAATGAAAAATTTTGTATTATTGTATTATGATGATGAAGTTTTGAGATAGGGTCTCCCTCTGTCGCCCAGGCTGAAGTGCAGTACAGTGATCTCGGCTCACTGCAGCCTTAACAGCCTAGGCTCAGGCGACCCTCTCTCCTCCACTTACTGAGTAGCTGGGACTCCAGGCACACACCACCACGCCTAGCTAAATTTTGCATTTTTTGTAGAGATGAGGCCTTGCTGTGTTGCCTAGGCTGGTCTCAAATTCCTGGACTCAAGCATTCCTCCCACCTCAGCCTTCCTAGGCGCTGGGATTACAGGTGTGAGCCACCAGGCCCCACCAAAGGTCAACTTTAAAGCTTTCTTTTTAGATAAGCAAGCTCCTTCCTATTCTTTATAACAATGAAACCAACTAAGCATGACTTCTAAATGAAAAGGGCTTTTTCCAGGGAACATGCGGACATGTTACTTCCCTTGCTGCATGCACACACGGACACCTGCCGAGAGCCACGCATAGACCAGGGCATTCCTCAGTACAGAACAAGAGCCAGTGTCTGCTTATCCCACCTGTTTCCCACGAGAAGAAAAATCCATTACATTATGGTACAGAACTGTGCTGTCCAGCATGACAGTGACCAGTTGCATGTAGCTATTTAAATTTAAATGAATTAGCTAAATGAAAAACTCAGCTCCTTAGTGGTACTAGTCATATTGCCAGTGCTCAGAAGTCACGTATACTTAGTAGCTACTGTACTGAATGGTGCATTTCCAATATCTAGAACTTTCCATCACTGCAGAAAGTTCTACTGGACAGTGCTGGGCAGAAGTTCTTCTGGCTCTGCAGAGATTTTTCTCAGGGTCTTCCTTGACACTTGGATTCCCGATCTTGGTCTGGCTGCCTACTAGCTGTGTGTCTGAGAAGGCCCTCCAGCCTCCATGAGACTCGGCCTCCCCATCTCTCAAAATCAAAAAGGACTTAAACTTTGAGTGCAGAACAGAAGAGTTAACACAGCAGGGCTGAGACTGTTAACCTTGGCTAGTCCAGCCTATGAGGTTGGCCCATGGCTGGCATTGGAGGGGGAGGGGTTCCACCATTCCCGACCTGACAGTGATGGCTCACTGTTCCTGAACTGCATGGACAAACAAGATGGCTTATGCCGAACACCTGCTTTCCCTGTGATTCTGGAATCTAGGTACACACGAGGTAGAGCATGCCTATGTGACCAGTCCCAATGAAAACCTTGAGTCCTGCATCTCTACGAGCTTCCCAGATAGGCAACATCGTATGCATGTGGCACCATGTGATGCTGGAGGAACGAAGTGTGCTCTGTGTGATTCCAGATGCATCTTGGACACATGTGGCTTCCTGTGGACTCTGGCCCACGTACTTCTTCCCTTTGCTGACTGCGCTTCTGCTCTACTAAATCAGGGCTGTAAGTACAACCAGATGTCGAGTCCTGTGAGTCTCCCAGCAGGTCATGGAACCTGGGGGTGGTCTCGAGGACACAGCAATAGTGCCATGCTGGGTGGAGTCAAGTCACTAATCACCACAAAAACTCTACGAGATAGGGTTTATCACAATTTATACTTTATCTGACTACCAACTGCACAGAGTTGCTGTGAGCACTGGTTAATTAAGATCACATATGCAAAATACTAGGCATGGTGCGGGGCCCAAGTAGGTATTACAAAAGCTCATCCTGGTTAGGCAGTGACTCACACCTGTTATCCCAGCACTTTGGGAGGCCGAGGTAAGTGGATTGCCTGAACCAGCGGGTTCGAGACCCACCCGGGCAACTTGGCAAGACCTCATCTCTACAATAAATCAAAAATTAGCTGGGCATCGTGGTGCACGCCTGTAGTTCTGGCTACTTGGAAGGCTGAGGCAGAAGGATTGCCGGAGCCCAGCAGGTCAAGGCTGTGGTGGCCGGGAGTGGCCACTGCACTCCAGTCTGAGCGACAGAGTGACACTCCAACTCAAAAAAAAAAAAAAAGGGATTCACCTTACTAATGGCTGGATATACGTGAGCATGCTACTACACTCTAGTCTGGGCAACAGAGTAAGACTCTGACTCAGAAAAAAAAGTTACTTTGATAACTAACACCCACTGAGTGCCTAACGTACCTGGTACTTTAGGTTACTTTACAACTTGGGACAACTAAAGTTGGAATTACTTTCCATGTAATAATGTAAGAAGCAGAAGTTCTGAGAGTTAAGTAATTTGGCCAGTAAGACTGTTTTTGCAGATGCGTTTTGCAACTCGGGTCTGCCTGGCTCCAGGCCTCTAAGCTAAAATGATCTGAGTAAAATGTTACAGACATAAGCTTGTAGTCATTCATTCTCTTACTCCTCTCCCCAGACAGCTCAAAGCACACCCTCCTTTCTACTGTCTGTGAAGTGCCACTGGGTTACTGGGGCTGGTCTGCTCATCTCAGCATCCAAGAGTGAGCCAGCGACACAGACATACATTTCAAGCTCTTTCCAGTGAGACCTCAATAGCAGTGAGCACACCTAATGCTTGGATGTTGGTTTCTAAATATCATTCTCCAAAGTTGGGTGAGGTGGCACGCACTTTTAGTTCCAGCTACTTGGGAGACTGAGGCAAGAGGATCACTTGAGGAGATCCAGACCAGCTTGGGTAACATAATGAGAGTATGCCTTAAAAATACAAATTAGAGCCATTGCCTTGCAGAACTCTGGTGTGGCCATATGCTCTTTGAGCTATGGCTGTCGCCATGCTTCCTGGCTTTGGCCCCTCCTCCACCTTGGGGAGGTGAATCTTCTTTTTCCCTTCTCTCTCTAATTTACTTTTAAATAAACTTTTCTTTCTTAAAAAACAAACAAACAAACAAACAAATTAAATATCATTCTCCAGTTAAAGGAACAAGAGTACCTTGAAGAAGTAGTTGATTCCGGGTCAGGCTGGGTGGCTTAGCCTGTCATCCCAGCACCTTGGGAGGCCAAGGTGAGTGGATTGCCTGAGTCTGCCTGTTCGAGACCAGCCCGAGCAACTTGGTGAGACCTCGTCTCTACAATAAAATAAGAAATAGCTGAGTGTGGTAGTGTGCGTCTATAGATCCAGGCTACTTGAAAGGCTGAGGTGGAAGGATCGCTGGAGTCCATAAAGTTGACGCTGGGGTGGCTGTGAGTGTGCATGCCACTGCACTCCAGCCTGGGTGAAGGAGTGAGACTCCCAACTCCAAAAAAAAAAAAGTAGTAGTTGATTCCAGAGCTGGGACTCACACAGAGAAGTCACAAGATGAGCTTAGAACATCACTTGATGCCCAAAGTTAAAAGGTGCTCAAAAAAAAAAAAAGAGATGTGGGCACATTTAAAGGGCAGTTTCCAACCTGTAAAAGCTCTTAAAATGGCCAAACCTGGAATAAATGAGCAACAAAATAAATAAGGATAGGGTTGGGTTATAACCCATAAAATAAAATAAGCATCCATGAGTCTACACTGATACAAAAAGTAACTGAGGCTGGGCATAGTGGCTGGTCTTGAACTCCTGAGCTCAGGCAATCCTCTCACCTCAGTCTCCCAAAGTGCTGGGATTACAGGCGTGAGCCACTGGGCCCAGCCATCAATCTAATCTTGGAAAAATATCAGATGCAAACTGAGAAACATTCTACAAAATAACTGACCAGCCCTTTCCAGTAGTATCAAGATCATGAAATACAAAGAAAAACTGGAGAAATGTTTACGCATTGGAAGAGACTAAGGAGGCATGACAACTAAATGCATGAGCAGGACAAAACGGCAGTGGGAAAAAAAAACTGAACTCTGAAGGCCATAGCAAATTAATAGGATAGTGCCAATGTTAGTTATTGAGTTTTGAAAACTGTACTAGGCTATGCAAGATTATTATTATTGTTTTTTGAGTTGGAGTCTCACTCTGTCACCCTGACTGGAGTGCAGTGGCACGCTCCTGGCCACCGCAGGCTTAACCTGCTGGGCTCTGGCGATCCTTCCTCCTCAGCCTTTCAAGTAGCTGGAACTACAGGCGCACGTGACCACGCCCAGCTAATTTTTGATTTATTGTGGAGATGAGGTCTCGCCAAGTTGCCCAGGTGGGTCTCGAACCCGCAGGCTCAGGCAATTCACTCACCTGTCTCCCAAAGCACGGGATTACAGGCTGAGCCACTGAGCCTGGCTTATGCAAGATTATTATTAGAGGAAGCTGAATGGAAGATATATGGGAACTCTCTGCTCTACTTTTGCAGCTTTTCTGTAGACCCGTAATTATTTCTTTATTATTATTATTAATTTATTTATTTCTTGAGTCAGAGTCTCACTCTGTCACCCAGACTGGACTGCAGTGGCATGCTCACGGCCATTGCAGCCTCAACCCGCTGGGCTCAGGCAATCTTTCTGCCTCAGCCTTCCAAGCAGGTGGAACCACAGGCGTGCACTACCATGCCTGGCTAATTTTTAAATTTACTGTAGAGACAAGGTCTTGCCAAGTTGCTCAGGCTGGTCTCGAATCCATGGGCTCAGCCAATCCTCTCACCTCAGCCTCCCAAAGTACTGGGATTACAGGCGTGAGCCACCATGCCCGACTAAACCCATAATTATTTCAAAATATAAAGT
Source organism: Cephalopachus bancanus (assembly GCA_027257055.1). Lineage (NCBI taxonomy): Eukaryota > Metazoa > Chordata > Mammalia > Primates > Tarsiidae > Cephalopachus > Cephalopachus bancanus. The sequence goes on along the minus strand of JAPVLO010000904.1, from coordinate 239,227 downwards.
TAAAAAGTAGACCAGCACATTGGCAAATGTTATGCCTCTCTAAGATGGTGTGACCCATTAGTAAGGGGTAAGGGGTAAAGGTGGGTCCCTACCCATCCTTTCCTTCCTTCCAACACTTGGCTCCATTGTTCCCACTAATTTTTTTTTTTTGAGTTGGAGTCTCACTCCTTCACCCAGGCTGGAGGGTGGTGGCACACACGCTCGCAGCCTCCCCAGCATCGACCTGCTGGGCTCCAGCGATCCTTCCGCCTCAGCCTTCCAAAGAGCTGGAATTACAGGGGCGTGCTACCACGCCTAATTTTTTTGGATTTATTGTAGAGATGAGGTTGTGCCAAGTTGCCCAGGCTGGTCTCGAATCCGCGGGCTCAGGCAATCCACTCACCTTGGCCTCCCGAAGTGCTAGGACAACAGGAAGAGCCACAAGCCCGGTCTGTTACCATTATTGATCTTGAATGTATCAGGGAAACTTCCATGCTGTTCCTTGTCTCTCTTAATGGACTCCTACAGACTCCTACACCAGACACACAGGTCACGACTGGCTTCCTGCACTCCAAGTCCCACGAAGCTCTGCATAATCCTCAGTCTGTCCCTGTCTTTCACCCTTACCCAACTCTCGAAACCCTGCCACTGTGCCCCTGGTACAACGATGGTGCTCACTGTACATACTCCTGCACAATGAAATGAATGCCATTGCCAGCAAATGTCCCTTTAAACAAATATGCAACCTATTCTAGGACCTGGCTCTCCGATGAGGACACAGCTTCCCTGCAGCATGGTCCAGCACCGGTGGCTTTTGTGCCCACAGCTCTTCTGTCCCTGGGGCTGTAGGTGGGGCAGATAGCCTTCTGGTGCCTCCAGACCATTCTTCCCACAAGTCTCTAGCTCTGAGTTTCAAGGCATCAGGTTAAATCACCCACTTGTGAATTTTCTGAACATTTGAAATTACATGAAAATAAAAAGCCACCAAAAAGTGCCCTTCCCGTCAGCTACCACCCCATTTTTTTGTTTTCCGTTGCAACACAACTTCTTGAAGATGGTCTCCATGCTTGCAGTCTCCAGTTCACCCTTCCCATTCCCTCTTAAACCCAATCTGCATCAGGGCTTTTGTCTCTGCACTCTTCAGGACCCAGTGAGGCATCTGGCCGTTTTGAGACCCAACCTCCCTCATCTCTCAGCGCCATGTGCCCCGGTGGGTCTCGGCCTGCTCTACAAGCTTTCCTTGGCTTCCAGGTCTCCCCACTTGCCTGGGTTCTCTGAGCTTTCCTTCCCCTTCATTTCCCTGCCTTCTTATGGTGAAATGGCTCAGTCGATACCTATTAGGCTATTTCCTTGGAAATCTCATTCCAGTCTCAGGACTTTAAAATGTGACCTCTCCTGTAATCTTGTGCTTCGGGAGGCTGAGGTGAGTGAATTGTCTAAGCCTGCGGGTTCGAGACCCGCCTGGGCAACTTGGCAAGACCTCATCTCTACAATAAATAAAAAATCAGTTGGGTGTGGTAGCACACGCCTGTAGTTCCAGCTACTTGGAAGGCTGAGGTGGAAGGATCGCTGGAGCCCAGCAGGTCGAGGCTGCAGTGGCCAGGAGCAGCCACTATACTCCAGTCTGGGTGAGAGTGAGACTCCAACTCAAAAAATACAAAAATAAAAAAATAAAATGTGATCTCTGCAGTTCCAGCTACTTGGAAGGTCGAGGTAGAAGGGTCACCTGAGCTAAGCAGGTCGAGGCTGTGGTGGCCATAATCTCTTCCAGTGGTTCTCAGCATCCCCTGGAGGGCTTGTCAAAACACAGATTTCTGGGTCCTACCTAGTTTCTGTTTTATGAGGTCTGGGAAGGGGCCCCAGAATTTGCATTTCTTTTATTTTAATTTTCTTTGAGAGACAGAGTCTCTGTTGCCCAGCCTGGAGTTCAGTGGTGTAATCATAGCTCACTGCAACCTCGAATTCTTGGGTTCAAGTGATCCTCCTGCCTTAGCCTCTGGAGTGGCTGGGATTAGCTGTAAACTACCTCACTCAGCTAGAATTTGCATTCCTAACAAGTTCCCAGGTGATGCTATGCTCCTGGACCAGGATGACATCTTTAGAGCCACTAATCTATCTGTTGACAACTCCCACGTTTTAATCTCTAGCCCTGATCTTTCTTTCTAATTCCACACTCATAGTCAATTGCCTATCAACATCTTCACTAGGAAGTTAAAATATACTTGCCAAAACTGAACCCCAAACTTGCCTGCCCTCAATTTCAGTTGATGCCAACTCTGTTCTGCTTAGTCTGAAAAATCATCGACTCCCTCCTTTTTCGTTTTCATTCTTGTTTTTCTTTTTTTGGAGTCAGAGTCTCACTCTGTCACCCAGGCTAGAATGCAGTGGCATGCTAATGGCCACTGCGCCTCAACCTGCTGGGCTCAGGTGATCCTCCTGCCTCAGCATTCCAAGGAGCTGGAACCACAGGCATGCACCACCATGCCCAGCTAATTTTTAAAAAAACTTATTGCAGAGACGAAGTCTCGCCATGTTTCTTAGGCTGGTCTCGACCACTGGAGCTCAGGCAATCCTCTCACCTCCACCTCTCAAAGTGCTGGGATTACAGGCACCAACCACCATGCTTGGCTCCTTCCTTTTTCTTAAACCCACATCTAAGACACTGGCAAATCATGTTGGCTCTACTCTCTTAAGCCTGTACACTTGAGACTACATCCAGAATCTGACCACTCTGCATCACCTCCTCTGAAAACATGCTGATCCAAACCACCTCAACTTGGAATATGACAATAGCCCTCAGTGAAAACTATTCTTTTTTGTTTTGTTTTATTTGCATTAATTTTTTTATTTTAGAGACAATTTCTCAGTACGTTGCCCAGGCTGGTCTCAAACGCCTGGACTCAAGAGATCCTCTTGCTTCAGCCTCCCAAAGTGCTGGGATTACATGCATGAGCCACCATGCCCTGTCACCTAGGCTGAAGTGCAGTGGCATGCTTACCACCACCATAGCCTTGACCCACTGGGCTCAGGCAATCCTTCCACCTCAGCCTTCCAAGTAGCTGGAACTCCAGGCACGTGCCACCACTACTAGTTAATTATTTTTTTTTAACTTATGGTACAGACAAGGTCTTGCCAAGTTGCCCAGGCTGGTCTCGAACCCGTGGGCTCAGGCAATCCTCTCGCCTCCATCTCTCAAAGTGCTGAGATTACAGGTGCGAGCCATCATACCCAGCCTTAAAATTTTTAGGGGGTCCGAGGTTAATCCCATGGGATAAACAGATGGTAGGAGACAGGTCAAATTTGTCTTTCTAAAAGGGAGGGACTGCCATCTTTAACAGCTTGGAAAAACCATAAAAGCCAACCCCAGAAAGCAGGTCTGGACAGAGCCTGAAGTGCTACTAAGGCCACTCTGGCCTGTCCGTACATCCCATGGAGGCCAATCTCCTCTCAGGCACACGAAGGCTGACTTTCCTCCAGCAGGATCAGGAGAAGTTACGAGCAGCATGCCAGGGCCATCCTCAGGGAGAAGAGGGAACGGGAAGAGGCACATCACAGCCGAGCCTGGTGCTACAGCACATTATTCCATGTAATTTTCCCCATGAGCCAGCTGAAGTGGCTGTGATTTCTACCATGTAGATGAGGAAAGCAAGGCTCCCAGGAATTGTCAAACTTGCCTGGGACACATAACTGAGGAGCGGTGGGGCTCAGATTCCAACGCAGGCCAGACCGACAGGGAAGCCCATGCCTGCTTTGTCCTGAGAGTCCTCTGCCACGGGCGATAACCCCTAGAGGTCCTCCTGGCATCGCAGGTCCTAGCTTCACAGCCCTTGCTTCCCACCAAAGGCCCACCTGGACATGATGACGAGACAGGCGGAAAATCTCCCGCGCCATCAGCAAGGTCTTCGAGTCCATCACCAGGTAGAGCAGATGCAGGAGGGCAAGGAAGCCTGCGCCTCTCAGGTCTGTGGCTGGGTTCACTCCTGCACAGAAATGAGGAAACATGGTGTGACCGTGAGCATGCTTCATGAAGCCCCCACTTCCTTGAACTTCAAGGGCTCGGTGTGGGAAGGCGCCATGACACTGGCCTCTTCCCAGGGCTAGAAAAGCATGGTGAGCACAGGTTTGCTTCCTGCCACACTCCTGGATCGGCTCCACCGAGTCGAGAGGAAATGTCAGTGCCCTGGGTGGGGGAAGCCTCCCTCATCAGCTTTCTCGCTGCTGCCTGTGACACCCTCAGTAGTCATTTCTCCACCCAACAACCAGAGCGACCCTTCACAACAAAGGTCGAACTTCTGGTTCTGGGGGATGAAGCGATGCACTTCTGTCTATCCCTGCCACAAAGTAAAGCTCAAAGTCCTGGACATTCACATGTGAAACAAGCATAAGAAGACTCTGCAAGGCAGAGAAGAGACAGGCTGGCTAGGAAGCTGGAGAGTGGAGAAATGGCACTGTGGTTTCTTTTCACCTGACATATCCTAACTGGGTGCCGGAGAAGGCAGCCGCCCAGAAACACCAGTGGAAGCAGACCAGAAAAGCCCCAAGAAAAGCTGCCCTCTCTAGTCAGAGGGGTGGGAGTGGGATAGCCTAGCAAGGTAGAAAGCTTGAGCCAATATCCACCCTACTCCAGCCAAGCACAGAGAAAAATGTAGCCCGCTCCCACACCTTCCCAGTAAAGGCCAAGCGGGGAGCCTAGAATTCCATACTTGCCTGATGGAACAAGGTGCCCATTAGCTCCCCAGGGTAGCAGGGAAGGCTGAGTAGGGAGCTGGAGCTTGAGCCTTTCCAGTGGTAAGGAGCCGCCTCACCCCTCTACCATGTCAGCAGAAGCCACACGGGAACAGTAGTGAGGCACCCCTGTCTTGCCAGCCAGTGGTATCAGCACAGGTCAAGTGGGAGACCTGGACTTCCAGCCCCACCTGCAGGAATGAGGTGACGTCCATTCTTCCCCTGCTAATGCAGTATCTGAGGAGGCCTACTAAAGCAGAAGGCTTAAATGACATCCAGATTCTCCTAACAGACCAACCACAACACCCAGAATACAGCAGAAAACCCACTTGTTACACCAAGAACCAGGAAAATATCCATTTGAATGAGAGAAAACAATCAACAGACACCAACACTGAGAGAACACAGATGCTGGAATTATCTGACAAGGATTGGAAAGCACTTGTGGTAGGCAGAATAACTGCCCCGGCACTGAGACGTCCACTAATCCCTAGAACCTCTGAATGTGTCACATTACGTTTCATGGCAAAGAGATTAAGACTGCAGGTAGGATTAAGGTTCCTGATCAGCAGAAAGGGAGGTTACCTGTGTTGTTCGGGTGGGCACAATGTAATTAGAGGGTCCTTAAAAGTGGAAGAGGGAGGAGGAAGCACAGAGCCAGAAAAGGAGATGTACGGATGGATTGAGGCTCAGAGAGTGCCATTTCTGGCTTTAGATGGAGGCACTGAGGCGAACTCTAGAAGCTGGAAAAGATAAATAAACGGATTCATCCAAAAAGGATGGAGTGCTGCCGACACTTTGTGTTGAACACAGTTGCCAGTGAAACCTGAGTCAGACTTCCAAGCTACAAAAACCATAACATAATACATAAGTGTGTGTTTTTTTAAGTCGCTAAATTTGTGGCTTGGTGGCTCAGCCTGTAATCCCGCATCTTTGGGAGGCTGAGGTGAGTTGACTGCCTGAGCCCGCGGGTTCGAGACCCGCCTGGGCAACTTGGCGAGACCTCATCTCTACAATAAATTAAAAAAACAGCCGGGTGTGGTAGCCCTTGCCTGTAATTCCGGCTACTCGGAAGGCTGAGGTGGAAGGATCGCCAGAGCCCAGCAGGTCGAGGCGGCGGCCGGGAGCGGCCACTGCACTCCAGTCTGGGCGACTGAGTGAGACTCCAACTCAAAAAAAAAAAAAAAAAAAAGAAAAGAAACTACAACTGGGCTGGGCATGGTGGCTCAAGCCTGTAATCACAGCATTTGGAAAGCCGAGGTGAGAGGACTGTCTGAGCCCAGGGGTTTGAGAGCAGCCTGGGCAACTTGGCAAGACCTCGTCTCTACAGTAAATCAAAAAATTAGACATGCATGGTAGTGTGTGCCTGTAGTTCCAGCTACTTGGAAGGCTGAGGTGGAAGGATTGCCTGAGCCCAGCAGGTTGAGGCTGTGGTGGCTGAGAGCATGCCACTGTACTCTAGCCTGGGTGACAGAGTGAGACTCCAACTCAAAAAAAAAAGAAGAAATTACAACATCTCTTATAAAATGCCTTTGATAAACAATTATGTACAAATACACTCTGAAAAAAAATTTTTTTAGTCTCAGTAGAAAAAAAAGCAGATATAAAGAACCAACCGGAGACATTAAAACTGAAAAATATAACTAAAACTAAAAACTCACTGGATAGGCTTAACAGGAGAATGGGAAAAACAGAAAAAATAATCAGTGTATTTGAAGGTAGAACAATAGAAATTACTCAATCTGAACAACAGAAGGAGAGGGAAAAAAAAAACCCCAAAGACAAAATGAACAGAGCTATGGAGATCTATGAGGCTATAACAAAGGTTTTAAAAAATGAACAAAGGCCGGACTCAGTGGCTCAGCCTGTAATCCCGTGCCTTTGGGAGGCTGAGATGAGTGGATTGCGGGTTCAAAACCCGCCTGGGCAGCGGGACCTCATCTCTACAATAAATCAAAAAATCAGCTGGTGTGGTAGCGCATGCCTGTAATTCCGGCTACTCGGAAGGCTGAGGCGGAAGGATCGCCGGAGCCCAGCAGGTTGAGGCTGCGGTGGCTGGGAGTGGCCACTGCACTCCAGTCTGGGCGACAGAGTGAGACTCCAACTCAAAAAAAAAAAAGAACAAAGATCCAGCATTTGTATAATTGGAGTCCCACAAGACAGGAGAAAGTATAGGACTAAAGAAAGTATTTGAAGGAATCATAGCTGAAAATTTATGGAACCTGGCATAAGATACAAACCTACAGATTCAAGAAGCTGAACTGCCAGGCGCAGTGGCTCACACCCATAATCCCAGCACTTTGTGAAGCCAAGGTGAGAGGATTGCTTGAGCCCAGGGGTTTGAGACCAGCCTGGGCAACTTGGCGGGACCTCTTCTCTGCAATAAATAAAAAAATCAGCTGGGTGTGATAGCATGTGCCTGTAGTCTCAGCAGCTTAGAAAGCTGAAGTGAAAGGATCACCTGAGCCTAGCAGGGCTGTGGTGGCTGTTGGTGTGCCACTGTACTCCAGCCTGGGTGACAGAGAAAGACTCCGAATCAAAAAAAAGAAGTCAAATTAACCTCAAAGCAGATAAGCCCAAGAAATCCACACACTGACACATCACAGTCGAACTGAAAACTGAAGACAGAGGAAGGTTCTTGAAAGCAGAAAGAGAACAACTCCTTACCTACAAGGGAGACAGAATTCAAACGACAGCAGACTTCTCATTGGAAACCACACAGGCCAGAAGGAAGTAGCACATGTTCAAGTGCTGAAAGAAAAGAACTGTCAACCTGGAATTTTATATCCAGAAAATTCAGGAGTGAAGGAGAAATCAAGACATTCTCAGATGAAGAAAAACTAACACTTTACGGCTAGCAGACCTACCCTAAGTGAATAACTAAAGGAAGTTCTTGAAATGGGAAATGATCAAAAAGGGACCCTAAGGCCAGGTGCAGTGGCTCATGCCTGTAATCCCAGCTATTTGGGAGGCCGAAGGAGGAGGACTGCTTATGCACAGGAGTTCAAGACCAGCCTGGGTAACATAGTAAGACCTTGTCTCTACAGTAAAAAATAAAAAAATTAATTAGGCTTGGTGGCTTGTGCCTGTATTCCCAGCTACTTGGGAGGCTGAGGTGGAAGGACTGCCAGAACCCAGGAGACAGAGGCTGCAGTGAGCTGTGATCGTGCCACTGCACTCCAGCCTGGGCAACGGAGTGAGACCCTGACTCAAAAAAAAAAAAAAGAAAAAAAAGAAAAGAAGAGAGAGAGAAAACACCTTGGAATGTCAGGGAGGAAGAAAGACCAATGGAAAGAGTATATACAACAAACTTTCTTTTTCCTGCTGAGCTTTAAAAACTATGTTTGATGGTTGAAACAAAAATTATAACATTGACATGATTCTCAGTATACAGAGAGGATACAATTAAGACAATTACATTATTATAGATGAGGAACAGTACAAGGACTTAAATGCACTGCCTATACCAACAGATTATCAACTAATTATGGGTACATGAAATTTCCTTTTAGCCGGGCTCGGTGGCTAAATTTCCTTTTAGCACGGGCTCCCGTGCCTTGGGAAGCTGAGATGAGTGAATTGCCTGAGCCCGCGGGTTGGAGACCTGCCTGGGCAGCGAGACCTCATCTCTACAATAAATCAAAAAATCAGCCGGGCGTGGTAGCGCATGCCTGTAATTCCGGCTACTCGGAAGGCTGAGGTGGAAGGATCGCCGGAGCCCGGCAGGTCGAGGCTGCGGTGGCTGGGAGCAACCACTGCACTCCAGTCTGGGCGACCGAGTGAGACTGCAACTCAAAAAAACAAAAAACAAAATTTCCTTTTAAGCTGGGCTTGGTGACTCAGCCTGTAATCCCAGTGCTTTGGGAAGCTGAGGTGAGTGGACCGCCTGAGCCTGCGGGTTCGAGATCCGCCTGGGCAACTCGGCGAGAACTCATTTCTACAATAAATAAAAAATTAGCCAGGCATGGTAGTGCACACCTGCAGTTCCAGCGACTTGGAAGGCTGAGGCAGAAGGATCGCTGGCACCCAGCAGGTCGAGGCTGCAGTGATTGTGAGCGGCCACTGCACTCCAGTCTGGGAGACAGAGTGTGACTCCAACTCAAAAAAAAAAAAATTTTCTTTTAAAATTAAGCTATTGGCTGGGCATAGAGGCTCAAACTATAATCTCAGCACTTTGGGAGGCCGAGGCAAGAGGACTGCCTGAGTCCAGGGGTTTGAGACCAGCCCGGGCAACTTCATGAGCCCTCGTCTCTACAATAAAATAAAAACTAGCTGGGCGTGGTAGCGTTTATCTGTAGTTCCAGCTACTTGGAAGGCTGAGGTGGAAGGATCATCTGAACCCAGTGGGTCGAGGCTGTAGTAGCCGTGAACATTCCACTGCACTCCAGCCTGGGGGACAGAGTGAGACTCCAATGAAATGAAATGAAATAAAATGAAATGAATGAAATGAGGCCGGGCTCGGTGGGTCAGACTGTAATACCAGCAGTTTGGGAGGCCCCGCGGGTTCAAGACCCGCCTGGGCAACTTGGCGAGTCCTCGTGTCTACAATAAATAAAAAACTAGCTGGGCATGGCAGTATGCGCCTGTAGTTCTGGCTACTTGAAAGGCTGAGGCGGAAGCATCGCTGGAGCCCAGCAGGTCAAGGTTATGGTGGCCAGGAGCGTGCCACTGGACTCCAGTCTGGGCGACAGAGTGAGATTCCAACTCAAAACAAACAACAAATAAATAAATAAATAAATAAAATGAAATGAGATAAAGTAAATAAAATAAAATAAAGCCATCTTCCTATTCTATACAAATATAGATTGATATGACTTTGAAAATAAATAGCATAATCCAAAAACAGGTGAAATCATTTTGTTTCACTAAAATATAAAAATAAACTCATAAAAATCATCAATATTTTTAAAAAAGAGGAAAAAACCCAAACAAACCAGATTCTAAAGCACATTACTCCAACGTTTTCCATGTAACTTAGAGTAAACATTTTACAAAGACCTGCAAGGCCATCAAGTGATCTTTTCTCCTGTCACTTTCGTCTCCATCTCAGCCTTGCTATTTTCAAACAGAGCAAGCAAGCTCCACCTCAGGGCCTTTGTACTTGCTGCAGCCCCTGGAATGCGTTCCACAAGATATCCCACCTTACAGCAGTGGCATGGATGGACAGGACAGCCTGGCACCTCACTCTAGGCCGGGAATCTGTGGCAAGAAAAACAAGACGAGCTACTCCTCCTTCTTACCCTGAAAGCCCAGGTCCTCCCAGTGCTCTCCAAGGAGTGCGCAGTTAAACCTGGAACCGGTCAGTTTCTTGTAGATGGTCTGCAGGACTCGGCCATGTATTGGGTCTTGGCTATCCAGTCCACCTGTCACAAAACACACTCATGTTCTCTGCTGGACTGCCCCTTGGGGGAGGCCTGGGTACTTCTCAGAGAATGTTAGATCTGGACTGTGCTCGAGACACTGTTCTCAGCTCCCACTCCCACACACCCACATGGTACATGCAAGACCCCTGGCTTAGTCCCAGCAGGGGTGGGCAAACAGTGCTCTCTGCCTGATGACAAAAGCAGCATCTCCCCATGGCAGTCCCCATGCACTCACACTGAGCAATGGTCAGGACCAAGTCCCTTTCTTCCTGAAGGCCCTGGTGGAGCTTTGGAGGCCCGAAGAGGTAGTGCCGGAGGGCGGTGAGCCCAGTCCTTCGAACAGTCGGCTGGATTCTTTGCTGGGAAGAAAGTTGCAGGCAATGGGCAGAGTGCTAGGTTCACCTGCCTTAATGAGCCATCAGGCTCAAACCAGAAGCAGTTCTTTCAGAAAGAAGTAGCTTCTTGGTTATCTGGCTGGTCTTTGGGCCGGGGAAAGGAGGCAGAAGTGGTGAATCACTTATGGAGTCTCTGGAGACAGGTTCTTCCAGCTCCCAGGTTTTTTGCAAGGAAAAATAGATGTCCCCAAGCGTAGGCATTATTAGCCAGTCCTTTGCACTTGGTCCTTTGGGCTTTTCCAGAACTAGCTATTCCACTGACTCCCATGGGGACTAGAGATGCCCAGCTGTGGGGACTCCCCCATGCAGGCAGACAAATGCCAGGCCAGGTTTCCCACGGGGCTGCTTCTGCCCTTTGAACGTGTGTATGCACGCACGCATGTGTACAGGATATAAATTACAAAATCTAGCACTCCTGTTAACTTCTAGAACGAGAGAGAGATTGAGGAGGGAGTTTAGTGAGAACTCACTGGAGTCAGATGCCTCTGAGGGGCAGTGCAGTCTTCTGGCCCCAACCAGCACTTCCTTTTTTTTTGAGTTGGAGTCTCACTCGGTTGCCCAGACTGGAGTGCAGTGGCCGCTCCCAGCCACCGCAGCCTCGACCTGCTGGGGCTCCGGCGATCCCTCTGCCTCAGCCTTCCAAGTAGCTGGAATTACAGGCGCGCACTACCACGCCCGGCTAATTTTTTTGATTTGTTGTAGAGATGAGGTCTCGCCAAGTTGCCCAGGCGGGTCTCGAACCCGCGGGCTCAGGCAATTCACTCACCTCAGCCTCCCAAAGGCGCGGGATGACAGGTTGAGCCACCGAGCCCAACCAGAACTTCCTAAATTAAGTCATGCTAGCTTCTCATGGCTCAGGGCCACTGCTGTGGGCCTTAACCTGTTCTGATTTTGGTAGCTTCTGGCTCTCTGGGTCCTAACAACCAACCTGATTCCTACCTTTTCGGCCTCTTTCTCCTGAGCCAGGTTTTCGGTTGAAGACCTGAAATCACACTCCTCTAAACTTACTCAAGAGGTCCCGGAAAGCCCCCTAGCATTTACTTCCTCAAACAGGCCTCCTTTTCCCCACTCCATCTCTTTCTTCTTTTTCGGAGTTGGAGTCTCACTCTGTTGCCTAGGCTGGAGTGCAGTGGCATGCTCATGGCCACCGCAGTCTCAACCTGCTGGACTCAGTCATGTGCCACCATGCCCGGCTAATTTTTTGATTTATTGTAGAGACGAGGTCTCGCCAAGTTCCCCAGGTTGGTCTCGAACCCATGGGCTCAGGCAATCCTCTCACCCTGGCCTCCCAAAGTGCTGGGATTACAGGCGTGAGCCGCCGTGCATGGCCCACATCTCTCTTAAATACCCAAATAGCTTTTGGGTCCAAGAGGGAACAGAAAATTTTCCGCCACTGGCCATGGATTACTCAGCTACTTGGATGGTTTCTTGCCTCCCCAAAGACCTACCAAGTACTTGACTTGAGACCTACCCATTCCTAAAGGGGAGGAGAGGACCAGCAACATGGCTCCTGAATGATAGGGCTACAGAGCTTTAGGGCACAGTCCTATCAAGGCTGCCAGAGTCCTGCATGACACATGGGTCCCAGCCATCCATGATGCAGTGCCCCAAGATCTTAGGTAAGATAAGGCCCCCAACTGGAAGCTTCCATCTTTTTTTTTTTTTTTGAGTTGGAGTCTCACTCTGTCGCCCACCCAGACTGGAGTGCAGTGGCCGCTCCCGGCCACCGCAGCCTCGACCTGCTGGGCTCCGGCGATCCTTCCACCTCAGCCTTCCAAGTAGCTGGAACTACAGGCGCGCACTACCATGCCCGGCTAATTTTTGATTTATTGTAGAGATGCGGTCTCACCAAGTTGCCCAGGCGGGTCTTGAACCCGTGGGCTCAGGCAATCCACTCACCTCAGCCTCCCAAAGCGCTGGGATTACAGGTTGAGCCACCGAGCCCGGTGGAAGCTTCCATCTTGCTTATCCAGTGCCCTATCCTGGTGGGATGGAAACCCGACTCCTGGGAAAAGGGTGCTGTACTTGAGATCCTAACCTCCTTACCATCATACCTTGAAGGAGGAGAGGTCCACAGTCTGGAAATGCTGCAGGGCCTCACTGAAGGAGATCAGCTGCCCAGGCTGCTCTGAGCTGGCCCGGCTCCCTGTGGCAAAAGCAAAGACACTCCAGGATTTGTGCCACAGTCATTCTGTCAGCAAACATTTACTGGGGGCCTCCTGGTGGTCACCTCTAAGCCAAGCACTCACTGGCTTCCAGCTGAAGGTCAGACATTACAGCTGTGACGATCTTCTTTCAAGGGAATGGATGGCATTACCTTCTGGGCAGACTCTCTTTTAGGACTAAGCTACTCGGGCTTGCTAGGCTGACCTCAGCAGCAAGTATGAAATAGATCTGCCTTGTCAGGGTCTCCCTAAATTCTCTCATCCTCAGGGAGGCAAGTCACTGCCCGGAGTAGGTACCCACGTCGGAGCATGCCACCAGTCTGTCTAGGGGCCTTTCCTAATTTCCACTTGGCCCCTTCTCACACCCTGTACAGGACCCCCTCCATACCCTCTGTTATAGCCCAAAGGCAATTAACTTATTAATTAGCAATACAGGTGATGGCTGGTACTGTTCCCCGTCACATTGCTCCCGGAGCTCCAGCAAGGCGCAGGCTAGACACAGGTCCCAGTTCGCTCCTCCTGTAGCTCTATCCAAACCTCTCAGAAAGAGACAAGGGACAACTTCTACTCAGCCTTCAGAGCCTTCCAGCAAATGGCGTTGGCCCCCATCCCCAGGGACCTCCTTGTGCAGCGAACAGCCTGACGAGCCTTATGCGGGGCCTGAGCGGCCTGCCTCCATCTCCTGCCCAATCTCGTCACCCTGCAGAGGCTGACCCTGACCAAGGTCCTTCCATCTCCTCTCAGGGCTGGGTAGAAGATGAGCAGGGATGGCAGCTCTTTCCCCGTGGCGTTCATTCCCGTTTCCTCCAGAGGTAGGGGGTCATCATCTTTGGATTTGGAAAATGAGAACCCTCAGGAACTCAGTCTCCTGACCCCAGAGTCACAGACACACTAGCCACACATGTGGATGGGGCCTCGGCTGGCAGCAGGGCTGTGTGGAGACAGCGCCATCCTTCAGTTACCTGTCTCCGGCTGGATGGTGTCCACAGCTTCCCATTCTTCTTGAGCTCTGAGCACCTCTGCCCTCACGACTGCAATTGTGAGAAAAGGAACCATCTGAGATCTGGGTATGTCTGGAGCTCTATGGCAGACCCCGGCCCTGTCTGCCTGCCTCGGGTCTTGGCGTTCTTCGATCCCCTCTTCACATGCTTGCCAGAGTGGGCTTTTGAAAAGGCAGATCTGATGTCACCTGCCTGCTCAAAATCCTCCAGGGATTCTCCACAACCCTCAGATGTAACCCACACTCATAGCATAGCATCTAAGTACCTTGGCAATCTACAGATGGTCTCCCACCGACAGTGGTTCCACTTATGATCATTCAACTTCATGATGGGTTTTTTTTTTTTTTTTGAGTTGGAATCTCACTCTATCACCCAGACTGGAGTGCAGTGGCCACACTGCAGCCTCGACCTGCTGGGCCCTGGCGATCCTTCTGTCTCAGCCTTCCAAGTAGCTGGAGCTACAGGTGCGTGCTACCACACCCGGCTAATTTTTTTTATTTATTGTAGAGATGAGGTCTCACCAAGTTGCCCAGGCGGGTCTCGAACCCATGGGCTCAGGCAATCCACTCACCTCAGCCTCCCAAGGCGTGGGATTACAGGCTGAGCCACCGAGCCGGCACATGATGGGTTTAATGGTATATTAAAGGCATTTTCAGCCGGGCTCAGTGGCTCTCCCTATCATTCCAGCACTTTGGGAGACCGAGGCAAGTGGATTGCCTGAGTTCACGGATCTGAGACCAGTCCCAGCTACTTACTGAGACCTCGTCTCTACAATAAATAAAAAATTAGCTGGGTGTAGCCGGGCTCGGTGGCTCAGCCTGTAATCCCGCGCCTTTGGGAGGCTGAGGTGAGTGGATTGCCTGAGCCCACGGGTTCGCGATCCGCCTGGGCAGCGAGACCTCATCTCTACAATAAATAAAAAAATCAGCCGGGTGTGGTAGCGCATGCCTGTAATTCCAGCTACTTGGAAGGCTGAGGCGGAAGGATCGCTGGAGCCCCGCAGGCGAGGCTGCGGTGGCCGGGAGCAGCCACTGCACTCCAGTCTGGGTGACAGAGTGAGACTCCAACTCAAAAAAAAAAAAATTAGCTGGGTGTGATAGCGCTTGCCTATAGTTCCTGCTACTTAGAAGGCTGAGGCAGAAGGATTGCTGGAGCCCAGCAGGTCAATGCTGGAGTGGCCGTCAGCATGCCACGGCACTCCTGCCTGGGCGACAGAGTGAGACTCCAACTCAAAAAAAAAAGGGCATTTTCGACTTACGTACTTTCAACTTACGTACTTACGTACTTTCGACTTACGTGCAATGGGTTCATCAGGACATGACCTCATCGTGACTCAGGGAGCACTTATAAATCCTCCTTCCCTCTAGTTTTGCCCTAGGGCCATCCGGAACTAACTGAGGCTCCTGACATGCCCTGCCCCCTCCCATCCTCAGTGCCTTTGCACAGACTGCTCTCCCTCTGCTGAAGTCAGGACTCAGGTATTGCCACCTCCGGTTCTGATCCCTGCCATGCAGCTCCTTCTCAGCCTTCAGTTAACTCTGACATCACCCTCACCTGGATGCCTTCCTTGACCTCAACAGTCTGGATCAGGAGTCAATCCTCCGTGAGACCCTGACACCCAGTGCTTGTCATGGTGTGGTAACTGTCTCTTCCACTACACTGTGAGCTTCATGAAGGCAAGGTCCTCCAGCGTCTAGCGCAGAGTCTCACACATGATGGTGCTCAACAAATGTTTGATGAATGAATGAAAGCACAGTAAAAGGAGGAAAAGGCAGGAGAAAAACAAAGCACAGGATAGGCTCTCTAGAGCCACACCACCCAGACCTATTCTCCAAACCACAGCTGTTGCTCTCTGGCCCAAATGGCTAGTGGCATTTTCTGTCACTGACTTTCCCAGTTTGCCAGAGGACGCCAACAAACAATGTAAAGGATGGAGAGACTTCCGTTTATTTATTTATTTATTTTCTGAGTTGGAGTCTTACTCTGTCGCCCAGATTGGAGTGCAGTGGCACACTCCTGGCTACCGCAGCCTTGACCTGCTAGGCTCCAGCAATTCTTCTGCCTCAGTCTTCCAAGTAGCCAGAACTACAGGTGTGCACTACCATGCCCGGCTAATTTTTTATTTATTGTAGAGACAAAGTCTTGCCAAGTTGCCCGGGTGGATCTTGAACCTGCAGGCTCAAAAATCCACTCACCTCAGCCTCCCAAAGTGCTGGGATGACAGGCTGAGCCACTGAGCCCGGCCGAGATGGCAGTTTAATATCAAAAGTATGGTCTCTCCAGTCTGCTAAGGTAAAAGCAGGTCAGTGCCTCACAACCTAGACTAAAAACATCACATAACAATAAACTGTTGGAAGAAGAATCCCACAGAGTAAGTCAAAAGCTACCAAATCCAGGCAGAGAATGAGGAGGGGAAAATGGCTAGGCAGCAGTAGAGGACAGTGGCTGAAAGCACCCTCGAGAGCCAAACTGCTGTCAAAGTTTCATCACTGCCACTTTCTGGCTTCATTTCTTTGGACAAGTGGCTCAACCATCTGTAACGCCCTTGGGACGGGTGTGAGCATGAGTTTATTCCTCAACCTCTTAGGAAAGTGTGTGGCCCAAGGGTAAGCTGTGACTGTCGACCCAGCTGTGGGCTCAGGTACAGCAACACAGTGGACAGTAACAGCAGGTGAGATGGGTCCAGGGTCCTCAGTGTGTGGCCCTCGAGGAGATTCCATCTTGCCAACTGCCGTCTGAGTCTCAGGGCTTCCAAGCTAGACAACTCTGATAGAACACTTAACCTTGGACGATTAAAAAAACAAAGGCCACTTTCAGCATGGGAACTGAAAAGGCGGGACAAAGCAGCTGAACACAAAGAGAAGAGCGGAAACAGTCGCAAGGAGTGGCCCGCCCTCCACCCCTCACCTCATGCAGCTTTAGTAATTCTCCAGCCTTCAGAGCCTCACGTTTGAGCAACCTAGCCTCTCTCCACCCCCCCACCTGCTGTACACCGTCACCTATCAAGAGCCCAAGCAAAGTCTGCAAGCCAGGAGCAGAAACCACAGCGGCAAGGGGTGGGAAAGCGCTGTCATAATAGGTTAGTCAACGGAAAGTACAAAGTTTCAACCACCAAGGTCACGCTGGCTCCTAAGAGCAGGGACGAATCCCCAAGCCACGTAAGAGCTTCTCTTCCTTCCTCTTAGGATCAGGCAGGCACCTCAGATCCCTGAAGGTGATCCTGACATAAATACTCGTCTGACCACAAGAAGAACATGAGGCAGAGGACAAATTTTCAGGATAATCAACGCAGTTCACATTAGTATAGTTCTTTATATTTCTCCTTTTTAAAAATTGTCTCTTTTTGGTTCTCTTTCACTTGCTCATGTAGTAAACAGTCTGCTGGTTTAGTCAGACTATTAACTGAAATTAGCTGAGAGCAATCTGAAAAAAGAATTATAACTGTTTAATATGATTTTTAAAATCTGGCACAAAAATGCCAACTGTATCCCAGTATAAGATATTTTGGCATTTAGCCAGGCATGGTGGCTAAGGCCTGTAATCTCAGCGCTTTAGGAGGTCAAGGTGGGAGGACCATTTAAGGCCAGGAGTTTTTTGTTTGTTTGTTTGTTTGTTTTTTTGAGTTGGAGTCTCACTCTGTCGTCCAGACTGGAGTGCAGTGGCCGCTCCTGGCCACCGCAGCCTCGACCTGCTGGGCTCCGGAGATCCTTCCACCTTAGCCTTCCAAGTAACAGGAACTACAGGCACGTGCTACCACGCCCGGCTAATTTTTGATTTATTGTAGAGATGAGGTCTCACCAAGTTGCCCAGGCGGGTCTCGAACCCGCGGGCTCAGGCAATCCACTCACCTCGGCCTCCCAAAGTGCTGGGATTACAGGCTGAGCCACCGAGCCCAGCTAAGAGGCCAGGAGTTTGAGACTAGCCAAGGCAAAATAGCAAGATCCTATCTCTACAAAAAAAAATTTTTTTTTTTTTTAGTTGGAGTCTCACTCTGTCACCCAGACTGGAGTACAGTGGCACGCTTCCAGCCACCGCAGCCTCGACCTGCTGGGCTCCAGCGATCCGTCCACCTCAGCCTTTCAAGTAGCCAGAACTACAGGTGCATGCTACCACGCCCGGCTAATTCTTTGATTTATTGTAGAGATGAGATCTCGCCATGTTGCCCAGGCGGGTCTCAAACCCGTGGGCTCAGGCAATCCACTCACCTCAGCCTCCCAAAGCGCGGGATTACAGGCTGAGCCACCGAGCCTGGCTCTACAAAATTTTTTTAAAATGAGTTGGGTGTATTGGCACGTGCCTGTAGTCCCAGCTACTCAAGTCCTGAGGCAAGAGGGATAATTTGAGCTCAGGAGCTCAAAGCTACAGTGAGTTATGATCCTGCCACTGCACGCCAACCTACGTGACACAGCAAGACTCTGTCCCTAAAAAAATATATATTTTGGCATTTACGGTAAACATTATTAATGTATTAATGTTGGTTTTGTCATAGTATAGCAAAGACAAAATTTCAATAAGAGAAACTTCATAGATATCCAAATAATGTTTCTACATTAGAGTATTTTTTAGCCAGGTGTGGTGGTGCATGCCTATAATCCCAGCTATTCAGAAGGCTGAGGTGGAAGGATCACTTGTGCCCAGGAATTTAAGGCTGCAGTCAGTATGGTCTTACCACTGCACTCCAGCCTGGGCAAAAGAGACCTTATCATCTTATCACTAAAAAAAAAAAAAAAGAAAGAAAGAAAAAAAAAGAAATAATATATACGTATTTTTATTTATTATTATTATTTTTTGAGGTAGAGTCTTACTCCGTTGCCTAGGCTGGAGCGCAGTGGCATGCTCACAGCCACCACAGCGTTGACCCGTTGGGCTCTGGCAATCCTTCTATCTCAGCCTTCCAAGCAGCCAGAACGACAGGCCCGCATCACCACGCCCGGCTAATTTTTGATTTACTGTAGAGACAAAGTCTCGCCAAGTTGCCCAGGCTGGTCTTGAACCCGCGGGCTCAGGCTATTCTCTCGCCTTGGTCTCCCAAAGTGCTGGGAATATAGGCATGAGCCACCACGCCCGGCCTAAGAATATTTTTTAAAAGCTCCATCATTCTGGGCCAGGCAAAGTGGTTCACACCTGTAATCCCAGCCCTTTGGGAAGCTTAGGCAGGAGGACTGCCTGACCCCTGGGCAACATGGTGAGACCTTGTCTCTAGTATAAATCAAGAAAAATTAGCAAGTGTGGGAGCACATGCCAGTAGTCCCAGCAACATGGATGACTGAGGTGAAAAAATCACCTGAGCCCAGCTGGTTGAGGCTGCGGTGGCTATGATAGTACCACTGCACTCTTGCCTGGGTGAAAGAGGGACTCAAAAAAATAAATAAATAGTCCGGGCCTGGTGGCTTAGTCTGTAATCCCAGCACTTTGGGAGGCCAAGACAAGTAGACTGCCTGAGCCCGTGGGTTCCAGACTAGAATGGGCAACTTGGTGGGACCTCGTCTCTACAATAAATCAAAAAATTAGCTGGGCATGGTAGCATGTGCTGGTAGTTCCAGTTCCTTGGAAGGCTGAGGTGGAAGGATCGCCGGAGCCCAGCAGGTTGATACTGGGGTAGCTGTGAGTGTGCCACTGCACTCAAGCCTAGGCAATGGAGTGAGACTCTAACTAAAAAAAAACCAAAAATAATAAATAAATAAATAAATAAATAAAAGCTCCATGTTTCTGGAGGATATACTTTCAGCGTGTAGGATTTTTTTGTTTTTTTGTTTTTTTTGAGTTGGAGTCTCACTCGGTCGCCCAGACTGGAGTGCAGTGGCCACTCCCGGCCATCGCAGCCTCGCCTGCCGGTTCTCCGGCGATCCTTCCGTCTCAGCCTTCCGAGTAGCCAGAATTACAGGCGTGCGCTACCACGCCCGGCTGATTTTTTGATTTATTGTAGAGATGAGGTCTCGCTGCCCAGGCGGGTCTCGAACCCGCGGGCTCAGGCAATCCACTCACCTCAGCCTCCCAAAGGCGCGGGATTACAGGCTGAGCCACCGAGCCCGGCTCACAGTCTCACTTTCATAACATCCCTTTGAGGATAAGAGAGATATTATTTCCACTGTAGACAAACAGAGCATATGACTTGCCCAGAGGCATACAGTAAACCACAGCAGAGAGAGCTCAGACCTCAGACCTCAGGTCTTTTGACTCCCAATCCCGTGTCGATTTTCATTTTCCTTGAGGAATGATAAATCTACAAAATCCTGAAGGACAAGGAGTGAGAGAAATTCAAATGCCGAAAAGCAAACCCATGGGAAGGTCTGACTTGGGTCCCACCCAGACTCCAAGGGCCCGGAGGAGGACCTTACCATGTGGCTCCCATCCGGTAGCTTCTGTGGCCAGAGCCTGGAGGATGCTGTGGTTCTTCAGCTCCGCAATCTGTAGGGGCAGATGGCCTGTGTATGAGGATGAAATCCGTGTCCCATTCACAAAACATTTCCCATCCACTGTGCTGAATGTCCTTGAAATTGAGGCCAGAAGGATCTAGTTTGCCCTGATGTGTTGACCGAAGTCCATTTTAAAGAGAGGTATCTGAAAAACTTCAGCTATGATGTGGAAGTTGGGTGATGTGGGGGACAAGTATATGCCCACCTTGAACAGTAAATAAAACTCACTTGGCACTGTGGGTACCTTTGGGATTCCCACTGTATTTTATACTCCATTACAGCAATTATCTTATTAGATAGAGGTAGTTGTACATGTTTGTACCCCACACTCTCTCCTCCCAAGTGTGAGCTTCTAGAAGCTAGGATCGACACCATCCCTGTGTCCCCAGTGCCTAGCACAGTGCCTGGCACCACACAGTAGCACACAACAAAAGCCCGCATTGGCAGAAGGTACCGTGGTGTGGGTGATACATACAGGAATTCCTCTGAAAGCTGACAGAGCACTGTTCTCCTTGTCAGATGATGGAGAGTACTCAACAGACACCCCTTCACCCTGCAAGACAGACCAGGGTCAATCTCCCAGACACATATTAATCTCCAAAACATGAGAGTTTAAATGTCACACCTTTTCCCAGTACCACAAAAAAAAAAAAAAAATGGATAAACTCCAGAGATTTCACTTATAAGGAATTCTGTAAAAAAAATTGTTTAATCTGGTCTTAAGAAAAACTGCAAAAGCTTAGTTGATGTTATCTCAAAAAATTGTATATAGATTTCCTGGCTCTTGAAAGGTCTCAGGGCTCTGAACAAGTGAAGTTCAGTGAGGCAGTTTCCTCTGGCTTTTCTTTTCTTTTCTTTTTTTTTTTTTTGAGTTAGAGTCTCCCTCTGTCACCCTGACTAGAGTATAGTGGCCGCTCCCGGCCACTGCAGCCTCGACCTGCTGGGCTCCGGCGATCCTTCCGCCTCAGCCTTCTGAGTAGCTAGAACTACAGGCATGCGCGCTACCACGCCCGGCTAATTTTTTGATCTGTTGTAGAGATGAGGTCTCACCAAGTTGCCCAGGTGGGTCTCGAACCCGCAGGCTCAGGCAATTCACTCACCTCAGCCTCCCAAGGCGCGGGATTACAGGCGGACCCACTGAGCCCGGCTTCCTCTGGCTTTTCTTTCAGCCAAACCTATTCTCTACTAGAGTTAAAACAGCAACAACAATACTTCACCAATTGTTTGAAACTCATATCACACACACAGGGCTAATCTTCCCAATATGTTTTTTTTTTTTAAATCCTAAAAATCATTAGGGGAAAAAAGAAAACCTAACCCAGTAGAAACATGGGCAAAAACAATTTACACAAAAGAAAACACAAATTTGGTCCTAAACATGAATAAATGCTCAACCCCACTCTTTTTCTCTTTTTTTTTTGAGTCTCACTCTGTCGCCCAGGCTGGAGTGCAACGGCATGCTCACAGCCACTGCAGTCTCGATCTGCTGGGCTCAGGTGATCCTTCTGCCTCAGCCTTCCAAGTAGCTGGAACTGCAGCCATGCACCACCATGCCCAGCTAATTTTTTGATTTATTGTAGAGATGAGGTCTCACCATGTTGCCCAGGCTGGTCTGGAACTCATGGGCTCAAGAAATCCTCTTGTCTCTGCCTCCCAAAGTGGTGGGATTACAGGCGTGAGCCACTGCGCACGGCTCAACCTCACTCTTAAGAGAGATGCCAAATAAAACTATTTTGAGATAATACATTTCATCTGTCAGATTATTAAAGGTCAAAAAGTCTGACAAAGCTAGAGTGCAAAGTGTTACACAACACACTGGAGAGTAAATTGTTATCGCCTCCACAGCTTGATGATACCTTGCAAAGTCATACATGTTTTGTACATTTGCTAATGGGTGTGAGAAACATAAAACAAATATAAGAGATGGTCCCTATGTACATTTGGGGCTTGACATTGAATTCTTGTAATATATATATTTTTTTGAGTTGGAGTCTCACTCTGTCACCCAGCCTGGAGTGCAGTGGCCGCTCCCGGCTACCGCAGCCTCGACCTGCTGGGCTCCGGCGATCCTTCTGCCTCAACCTTCCAAGTAGCTGGATACAGGCACGCGCTACCACGCCCGGCTAATTTTTTTGATTTATTGTAGAGATGAGGTCTCGCCAAGTTGCCCAGGTGGGTCTTGAACCCTTGGGGTCAGGCAATCCACTCACCTTGGCCTCCCAAAGCACGGGATTACAGGCTGAGCCACCAAGTCCGGCTGAATTCTTGTAATTTATTTAACATGTATACTTGTCATGTGCAAAATGACATGTTTACATTTATAGTCATTCACTGTAGCACTGTTTACAAAAGGTTAGGAAAATCCTAAATATCTACAAAGGGGCTGATTAAACAAAGTATATTCACTCAGTGTGAAATTATATAGTCATTAGAAAGAGGATGAAAAATTGCTTTAGGGCAATATGAGACAATCTTCATGATATATTAGGTAAAAAACCAAAGGACGGAGAATATACACTATTTTACCATTGTATTTTTATTTTTTTCTGAATGGGATCCTTACTCTATCGTCCAGGTTGGAGTGCAGTGGCACACTCACAGCCACCACAGCCTCAACCCGTGGCTGATTTTTCTTGATTTATGATAGAGACGAGGTCTCGCCAAGTTGCCCAGGTTGGTCTCTAACCCCTGGGCTCAGGCAATCCTCCTAAAGTGCTAGGATTACAGGCGTGAGAAACCGCACCCAGCCTTACCACTGTATGTTAGAAAACTACAAAAGAGCCAGGCTCCGTGGCTCAGCCTGTAATCCCGCGCCTTTGGGAGGCTGAGGTGAGTGGATTGCCTGAGCCCGCGGGTTCGAGACCCGCCTGGGCAGCGAGACCTCATCTCTACAATAAATCAAAAAATCAGCCGGGCATGGTAGTGCGTGCCTGTGGTTCCAGTACTTGGAAGGCTGAGGTGGAAGGATCGCCGGAGCCCAGCAGGTCGAGCGGCCACTGCACTCCAGTCTGGATGACAGAGTGAGAACTCCAACTCAAAAAAAAAAAAAAAAGAAAACTACAAAAGTACATGTGCTTGTCTCTGCAGAGATCATTTCCAGAGTTATGCCCAAGTAAGTACTAACTTTATCTCCAGCAGGAAAACTGAGTGGCTGGGCCACAGGGTTGAAAGGCAGTTTTTTCACTATATATTTCTCTGTAGTTTCCAGATTTTAAACCGTATGAATGTGCTATTTTGTCTAAAATAAAAGAAATAAGTTGGGCGTGGTGGCTCATAACCTGCAGTCCCAGCTACTGGGGAGGCTGGGGTGGAAGGACTGCTTGAGCCAGGAGGTCAAGGCTGCAGTGAGTCAGAAAACTAAACTAAACTATCCTGATTCAAAAAACTAAACTAAACTAAAAACTAAATGAAACCAAACCAAACCAAACTAAGCTAAATCATGATAATTAAAAGAAAAAAACTAAGAACTAAATCATTGCTTATAACACGGCCTGGGAGTCCCAGATCATCCTGTTACTCTAATCCTCTTGCCTGTTTTTACCGGTTAACATTTCTTAAACAGAGCTTTGATTTCTTTACGTTTCAGCTGCAAGAATGGAGGAGAAAACACAGTTATGGGAGAGCCGAGGGAACTCCTCATGACTGGCTTCACAATCACTTCCAAATGCAATCCAGCCAACACACCTGCTGCAGTTCCACTCCGCAGTTCCACCCCTTGACTCACGTGGTTCTATTCCAGAACACACCCTCACCTCCACCTTCTCTGTGTCCTCTGGTCCCTTCAGGATCAGTTCCACCTCCTCAAAGTTGCCCACCTTGCCACCTGGGGCTACAATGGTGTCTCACTTCCTAAGACCTTAAGTCCCATAGCTCTGTATATAGCACAGGTTCCTGTGCAAAAGGCCTGCATGGGGACCTTCTCTTTATTTCTTTAATGTTTCCCACACCCATTAGCACAGTACTAGACATAAAATGTTTGTCTCTGATTTTTCTTGAAATTTTATCTCAGCTGGGTGTGGTGGCTCACACCTGTATTTCCAGCACTTTGGGAGGGTGAGGTGAGAGAATTGGCTGAGCCCACGGGTTCAAGACCAGCCTGGGCAACTTGGTGAGACTTCGTCTCTACAATACATAAAAAAAATAATTAGCCAGGCAAGGTGGCGTGCGCCTGTAGTTTCAGCCACTTGGAAGGCTGAAGTGGAAGTTTCGCCTGAGCCCAACAGATGGAGGCTGTGGTGGCCGTGAACGTGCCACTGCACTCCAGCCTGGGCAACAGAGTGAGACTCTGACTCAAAAAAGAAGTGAAATTTTATCTCAAAAATATTTGGTGATTTATCATGCTGAACAACTCCCTGCAGGTGTCTGTATACTCAGGATTCACTGCATCCTTCCTTTCCCTCTCCTCAGTCCCCTCCAGCACACGAAGACTTCCTCTGGAAGAACAGTGCACCTGTCTTATGACAGTGAAGAAAACCTTCTCGGAGTCCCACAGCAGGACTTTTCCCCATTTGCCCACTGGATCCCACAGGCTCTATTTTCACGACCACTGCTGGGTAAGGCAGGGTGAAAGGGAAGGAACGCAAGTTAGCTGCCAGGTTCACCCAAAAACATACCACACTGAACCCAAAGTTCTGAGGATGACCAGCGAAGGCAGGCAGGCATGCACAGGGAGGGGCCAGTAAAGCAAATTATCCAAAAACCCAGGAAACACAGATTTCTTGGGTGATTCCTCATTGAACTTCTCCCTCTTACCCAAGCAAAGTGAAAACAAAATGTGTACCAAAAAGTTCCTTTTTCTACAACAGAGAACCATAATACGGGGTTTTCTTAAATATTTTTAAAACTCCTCCCTCTCATTCTCATTTTCTCTCTCTCTCTCTGAGACAGGGTCTCCCTCACCCAGATGGAGTGATGTAATAGCTCACTGCAGCCTCGCAATCCTGGGCTCAAGCGATCCTCTGACCTCAGTCTCCTGAGTAGCTGAGACGACAGGCATGCACCAATGTGCCTGGCTAGGTTTTAATGTTTTTCTAGAAATGAGGTCTCGCTGTATTGCCCAGGCCAGTTCACATTCTCTTGATGTGTTTTCTGTCTTACTATCCCAAACCAACACCTTTTTTCGTAAATAGCAGTGCATGCTTACCTTTACAACTCTTAATTCTTCCTCATTATGGAAGGAGCAAGTTTTTTCATTCATGACTCAAAATTAATTGTTTCCGGGAACTTTGTCCTTGAGCCCAGAAGGGGGCTAATAAGACCTGAGATCAGAAGCCATGGGAAGAGCCAGAGATCCAACTGTTCCACCTTTGCCTTCTTCCTTGGCAGTCATTCAGACCAAGAATAAGAAAACAGTCCCTCTGTGCCATCACGAGGATGCAGGAGGCTTCTGTGAGCAATGAAGGAAGTCCCAGAGGTCTTTGAAGCCTCGACTCTGCCCAGAAGAAAACAAAAATTGATAAAGAAAACCGGTTTCACCATTCAGTGATGCCTCTGTTGACAAATTACTTGAAAAATCTTTTTTTTTTTTTCGAGTTGGAGTCTCACTCTGTCGCCCAGAGTGGAGTGCAGTGGCCGCTCCCGGCCACCGCAGCCTCGACCTGCTGGGCTCCGGCGATCCTTCCGCCTCAGCCTTCTGCGTAGCCAGAATTCCAGGCATGCGCTACCACACCCGGCTAATTTTTTGATTTATTGTAGAGATGAGGTCTCGCCTGCCCAGGTGGGTCTCGAACCCGCAGGCTCAGGCAATCCACTCACCTCAGCCTCCCAAAGGCGCAGGATTACAGGCTGAGCCACCGAGCCTGGCTAACTTGAAAAATCTTTAAGCCGCTGTGAATTTATTCTGAATAAACAGGTTTCCTCAGCCAAATGCCTGCCTCTTAAGACCCATGGCACTGGCTGGAAAGAAGGGGACCATGCAGGGGCTGGATTCTGTGTCCAAAAGGCAGCAGCCTCACTCCAAGTGGTGGGTCGTTTCTGACAGTGAAGTTACTGGGACCTCGGACAGCTTATCAAAGGGGTGAGGAGAATAGGTGGCACCTTGGTGGGTGGACTTCACTGAAGTGCTCATGCTTTGCTTAGGTCTCAGACACTGGTTGGGTCTGGGGGATTACTAGACCTCAGGGGTTCGAGACCAGCCTGGGCAACTTGGCGAGATCTCGTCTCTACAATAAATCAAAAAAATTAGCCCAGTGTGGTGGCACGTGGCTGTAGTTCCAGCTATTTGGAAAGCTGAGGCAGAAGGATCACCTGAGCCCAGCAAGTTGAGACTGTGGTGTCTGTGAGAGCATGCCACTGCCCGTGAGAGCATGCCACTGCCCTCCAGCCTCCAACCTGGGTGACAGAGTGAGACTCCAACTCAAAAAAAACCCCAAAAAACCAGACCTGGTTCCTACCAGGTAGAAACTCAAAATGTAACACAACATCCTAACCTTCCTCAGTTATCACCAATATTATACATATGGTGGCTGCCTGGCCAACTCGAAGTCTCCTCTGTTATCGCCTGCCTCAGGAAAAGGACTGGACAAGGCTCATACCTCATCATGGGGGAACTGGACATCCCAGACACTTGTCACATGAAAAAAAACCCAAATCCTGGCCAGGTGTGGTGGCTCATGCCTGTTATCCTGGCACTTTAGGAGGCCGAGGTGACAGGTCTGCTTGAGCCTAGGAGTTCAAGACCAGCCTGGGCCACATGGTGAGACCTCATCTCCACAGCAAAATAAATTAGCTGGGCATGGTGGTGTGTACCTATAGTCCCAGGTACGCAGGAGGTCGAGGCAGTTGCTTAAGCCCAGCAGGTTGAGGCTGCAGTAGCCGGGACTGCGTCACTACACTCTGGCCTGAGTGATGGAGTGAGACCCCGACTCAAAAAAAAAAAAGCCGGGCTCAGTGGCTCAGCCTGTCATCCCAGCAGTTTGGGAGGCCGAGGCAAGTGGATTGCCTGAGCCCGCGGGTTCGAGACCAGCCCGGGCAACTTGGCGAGACCTCGTCTCTATGATAAATCAAAAAACATTAGTTGGGTGTGGTGGCACGTGTCTGTAGCTCCGGCTACTTGGAAGGTTGGGGCCCAGCAGGTCACGCTGGGGTGGTCGTGAGTGTGTCACTAAGCTCCAGCACTCCAGCCTGGGCGACAGAGTGAGACTCCGACTCAAAAAGGAATAATAACAACAACCCGGGTCCCAAGGAAGCAGACGGCCTGCACACAGCTGACATCACACTCCCCAGCCTGGGGTGACGAAGGCAGGAGGTGGCCTCTCTGGGAGGTCACCCCTCTGCTGTTGGGAATGTGATGCGGATTCCCCAAGCACTGGCTGCCGGTTCTCCGCCTGGGGGCTTTGACCGTGAACCCTAAGAGGAGGGATGGCTCCTGGCGGGGCTCTGGCCGCACGGCTCGCTGCCCTCCTGGGGGGAGGGCAGTGTCCCCGGTCGCCCCACCCCGAGCTAGGTCTCTCGCGGTGGCCTCGGGGGCCAAGCGTCCGCGCCCCTCGCCGCCGCCTCCTCCTCCGCCGCGGCCTCCGTGACCGCACCGGGCAAGACACTCACCGGCCCGCCGCGGCCGGCGGGGGACAGGCACGGCGACGGCGGCCTAAGGAGGCTCCCCGGGCGCTGAGCGAAACGGACCGAGGGGCGTGAACGCGCGGCCGGCTCCCAGCCCCGGCTGGAGCGCGGCGGGGCTGCGGCGGGGAGGTCTCCCCCCGCCCCGGAGAAAGGAAAGAGCGGAAACTGACAGACTGGCCGGGGCTTCCGGCTGTGACGTCACCGCCGACATCCGGCGGGGCCTGACGCCGGAGGAAGCGGCTCCTGCTCCGTCCGCGTCCCGCGCGCACCCGGGCCCCGGGCACGGAGGCGCGGGTCTCCCGCGGCGAGGCGTTGCACTTAGAAGGGGCCCTCGGCCCCCACAGTCTAGAAGCGACGGTCCTCCGTCCGCCCGGGCGTCAAGCTTATCCCCGGGAGCCCCCCGCGAGCGGGGGTGCGGTTGGGGACCCGGACGGCGGCCGTGGGGGGACTCCGACTCAGACTTCGCGCCACTCGGAACGGGGAGGGGGCCGCGGGCGGAGCAGAGCCGGGGCCGGAGCCCGCTCTCCGTCTCCCGGGGGGGGTGGTTCTCTCTCAGCCCTGCAACTCGGCCTCGTCTGGTCCCGCGGCGGCTCGCCGGACGCGTGCCCGACGTGACCCTGAGCGTTCCCACCCAGGGACCCCCAGCCCGTCGTGGTCCTCACGCGCGCATGCGCGAAGCGTCTCCCGAGCCGTCCCTCCCGGCCCCCGAGAACTACACTTCCCGGCAGGCAACGGGAACTCCGACAAGAAAGCACGAGACGCCTAGAGGGCCAATCCGCGCTCGGTCATTGCTCCTTGTGCGAAGCGTCGCCCGGGCAACCTCTCCCGGCCCCGAGAACTACACTTCCCCGGAAGTCAATGGGAGCTTTGCTCCGACTGGAGGCGCCTAGACCGTCGGCAGCCGGATCAGGTTCAAAGTCCGCCCAGCCTCCTGACCCGGGAGGCGAACGAGCCGGGCGGAGCTGCGGTCCTTGAGGCTGAGCACCGTCGGAGCGGACCCTCTTCCCGACGCCGGCGCGATGTGGCTTTCGCTGGTGCTGCTGCTGGCCGTGCTTCTCCTGGCGGTCCTCCGCAAAGTCTACCTGGGGCTGTTCGCCGGCAGCTCCCTGAACCCCTTCTCCGAGGATGCCCGGCGTCCGCCAGCGCCCCTAGTGACCGACAGAGAGGCCAGGAAGAAGGTTCTCAAACAAGGTAGCAGGAGGGACCCTGAGTGCTGGGCTGCGCTGAGTTGGACATGCTCACCGGGTTGCGTTCCCATCCCAGCAGGGCGAGGCGCCGCCGGACCTGAGCCTCAGTTTCCCCATAGGGAAAGTGCTGGGAGGGCTTCTCCGCACGTGGAGGCGCCCCGTTTTAGTGCCCACCACTAGCGAGGGCCTTTGCCCCAGAGAGTAGCCCAAGGGCACGGGCGCGGTGCTTGGTGTGCCAAGGTCTTGGCGTAGCCCAGTCCTGGGCCTGCTACGTGCTTATTTCCGCAGCTCACGGGCAGATAAGAAAGACCTTTCCTCTACTTGGTTCGGGACCTTAACTTTCTCTCGTACCCTCCCATGCGGACTTCGGGGCAGAGGAGCTGCACAGCAGGCAGTCTCTCCCGATTTGCATAGGAAATTTTGTTTTGCCCATTATGTGATTTAACAGATTATGCAAGCTCCCAACTCACAGGACTGAACTCTGATTCCAAAACTTTGACCGAGGTTCAATAGGGTGCCTGCCTCAGGCTCGGAGCATGCTCTCCGCTCTCATCTTTAAAATATATTTTGCCAGGCACAGTGGCTCACGCCTGTCATCCCAGCACTTTGGGAGGCCGAGGCAAGAGGATTGCCTGAGTGCAGGGGTACAAGACCAGCCCGGACAACTTGGCGAGACCTCATTTCAAATAAATAAAAAAAGTAGCCGGGCATGGTGGCGCGGGCCTGTAGTTCGAGCTACTTGGAAGGCTGAGGCAGAAAGATGGGCTGAGCCCAGCAGGTGGAGGCTGCAGTGGCTGTGAGCGTGCCACTGCACTTCAGCCTGAGTGACAGAGTGAGACTCCAACTCAAAAACAAAAACAAATGGATCACCTGTTTGATCTCCAGAGTCCCTCTCACTTGTAAATTTTAGAATTCTGTGACACGTCTTGGGACACAATTGGAGACAATTCTCTTTCCAAGAGAAAGAACTAATTGTCTGGACTTGGAGATCGAAGCTTCTACACCTATATGGGCTGCTCTAAAATGAGATGACAGTTTAACTGCTTTTCAAACCAGATTGAGATGTATTTGTAGGTTATTAAATACATTTAGTGGGTTGCAACTAGCATTGTTAAATGCAGCAGACTAGAAAGTATCTGAGAGCATCACACATAGTTTCAGGAAGTATTGCATTGTGAAACTCCTGTTGGACATATTTGTATTATATACTCACATAGTATGTTCTGAGTTGTATAAAACGTTTCTTTTTCATGATGGGGCTTTCTAAAAACTTTTGAGAAGTAGGCAAGTTGCTGAGTTCTCTTGCAGCTTGAAAAATTCCAAATCCCAGTTCTTCAGCAGTGATATGCATTTATTTATTTGTTTTGAGTCGGAGTCTCACTCTGTCGCCCAGACTGGAGTGCAAAGGCATACTCACAGCCACCACAGCCTTGACGTGCTCGGCTCAGGCTATCCTTCCAAGTAGCTGGAACCACAGGTGTGTGCCACCACACCCGGCTAAATTTTAATTTTTTTAAATTGTGGAGACAATGTCTCACCCTGTTGCCCAGGCTGGTCTCGAACCTGTGGGCTCCGACAGTTCTCTTACCTCGGCCTCCCAAAGTGCTGGGATTGCAGGCGTGAGCCACCACACCCAGCTAATCGTGATTTTTAAAGAACAGATTTGGTGTTGAAAGTGCCCAGATAGCACCATGTACTGTCCAGTTTAGTCTTCTGTTAAGGTCCTGCCCTGCCTAGCACTGCCTCCTGGCTTCTGACTTCCCCAGCGTGAGGGGCTTGTGCTGTGATTTCTCTGTGTGGCTCTATCCTGCCCAAGCCTCTCTCCATCAGGATGCGGAAGAGCTGTCATAAGACCCAGCGCTTTGCTGGCGCCTGCAGACCTTTCATCTTCCAAAGAAGCCCAGCTTGTGAATAGACAGTTTCAGGAGCCGGCAGTCTAGCCCAAAGCGTTCTTCCCCCACGTCCCGCCCCCTTGTTTTCTTCCTTCCCTGGCCCGCTCCTCTCTGGGCGGTTTCTTAGCTTGTAGTATTGTCAGCTTTGTTTCTGTTCCTGTAAGTAGTTGACTGATTCCTGCTTTCTTTGAAAGGAGGGAAAAGCCCCAGGTACGTTGTGGTTAGTCAGCTCAGATCAAACCAGATCACCTTGTTTCATCTGCCTGGCTGGTCCTGAGACTTCCCAGGTAGAGTGTTTGAGACATCTTAGTAGAGAGCTCCGTGCCCCACTGCTGTAGAGATTTCCTGCCCTGTACAAACTGGAGAAGTCATCTTTGGTTTCTTATCTTTGCATCTCCCTGCTCCCACCTGAGAAGCCCACCCTCCGCCCCACCCCTTCTGCTGCAGCTTTCTCAGCCAGTCAAGTGCCAGAGAAGCTGGATGTGGTGGTGATTGGCAGCGGCTTTGGGGGCCTGGCCGCGGCTGCGATTCTGGCTAAAGCCGGCAAGCGCGTCCTGGTGCTGGAACAGCATACCAAGGCAGGGGGCTGCTGCCACACCTTCGGAAAGAACGGCCTTGAATTTGACACAGGTAAGGATGGTGTGGAAGAGGGTTGGGAGCATGCTGTATCTTGAGAAGGCTCGGAACAGCCCTTGTGGGATGACACTGGGCATTTTTATGGTTGTGGAGTGCCATCTTTTCTCTGGGTACTGACAGCCATCTCCACTGGGAGCGGAACTGGGCAGGGGTCTGGTGGTTTCTGCTGTGACGCCTTTCCCATAGGAAGGGGGCAGCCCCTTTGGGGTGTGGATTTGGCCAGGCCAGATAACCCCCACACTGTCTTTCTCAGTCCCCTCTCCGGGCCTCAGTCTCTTTGCCACCTGGTTTCCTGTCTCTTCACAGGAATCCATTATGTAGGGCAGATGCAGGAGGGCAGCCCTGGCCGTTTTGTCTTGGACCAGATCACGGAAGGGCAGTTGGACTGGGCTACCCTGTCCTCTCCTTTTGACATCATGGTGCTGGAAGGGCCCGATGGCCGAAAGGAGTTCCCCATGTACAGTGGGAAGAAAGCCTACATCCAGGGCCTCAAGGAGAAGTTTCCGCAGGAAGAAGCCACCATTGACAAGTATATAACGATGGTTCAGGTAACGTGGACATGCCGGGGACCCACAGTTTATTCCCAACAAGGTGGACCTTCGCTCTTAGTGGGGTGGCCGGGGGACAGTGAGTAGAGTAGGGGAGGCAGGAAGAGAGGTGCTGTGCATCTGTCTTGAACTTGGCCCCTCCGAAGTCCCTCCCTGCCCAGCCAGGTGCTGTCCCTGCAGCCTTGGCTCCGCAGCCGCCGCTCTCACGGTGGCCTCTAGGGGCGCCCTGCTCTCCTCTCTGACTAGTCTGCTTTCTTTTTTTTTTTTTGAGTTGGAGTCTCACTCTGTTGCCCAGGTTGGAGTGCCGTGGCGCACTCACGGCCACCCCAGCGTCAAGCTGCTGGGCTCAGGCGATCCTTCTGCCTCAGCCTTTCGAGTAACCGGAACTACAGGCACATGCTACCACGTGCGGCTAGTTTTTGATTTATTGTAGAGACGAGGTCTTGCCAAGTTGCCCGGGTGGGTCTTGAACCTGCAGGTTCAGGCAATCCACTCACCTCGGCCTCCCAAAGTGCTGGGATGACAGGCTGAGCCACCGAGCCTGGCCTAGTCTGATTACCGTGGGATCTCAGATTACTAATCCTTTTACTTCGCCTGAGAACAGACTGGGATTTTTAAAAAGGAATTTGAGCAGGACGCTAAAAAACTGAAAAGGACTCATCTGAGATAGACTGGGAAAAACTCACGGAGCACAGATTTTAAATTCCAAATTCAGCACCATTCAGCCAGGGGAAAGTACTGCTGGCGTAGGCTGTGGGAATCGTGGTTCTTCAAGCAGTTCCAGAAATGCGGCCTGTCCCCCATGGCTCATTCTTCCCCAGGTGGTGTCCAGCAGCGCGGCCCACGCCATCCTGCTGAAGCTCCTCCCGTTGCCTGTGGCTAAGCTCCTCGACAAGTGTGGGCTGCTGACTCGGTTCTCCCCATTCCTTCGCGCGTCCACCCAGAGTCTGGCTGAGGTCCTGCAGCAGCTGGGGGCCTCTCCTGAGCTCCAGGCGGTGCTCAGCTACATCTTCCCCACTTACGGTGGGTGCTGGCCTCACAGTGGTGGCGGTGCTGCCCACTTGGCTCGCAGTCTTTCTTCTCCTGTCTGCCTGGCGGACACGGAGCCATGTGAAGCCCAAGCACCTCAGAGCTTATGGGCGAGGAGTCTGGCACCTGCTGGACTCCGCATAGAAATCCCCTTCATTCATACCCTGGCTGATTTTTCAGTTCAGCCAACACTGTCCTCCCTGGTCTTGGCAGCTTGGCACTCTGCAGGGAGGATATTCCCATTGGCCCTATGATCTCTCAGGTATCCAAGTTTGGATGGAAACGGCCCTTCACTCTCTGGAGCCCTGAGCATTTGGATCCTCAGATGGATTTGGCCGAGCATCGTCTCACAGGAATCCACGTTCCTTCCTGTGAGGCCGAGTGCTGCTCTTGCCTGCTGATTCCGCTTTTCCTTCTGCAGGTGTGACCCCCAGCCACAGCACCTTCTCCATGCACGCTCTGATCGTTGACCACTACCTGAAAGGGGCCTTTTATCCCCGAGGGGGTTCCAGTGAGATCGCCTTCCACACCATCCCTGTGATCCAGCGAGCCGGGGGCGCTGTCCTCACAAAGGCTGCTGTTCAGCATGTGTTGCTGGACTCGTCTGGGAGAGCCTGTGGTGAGAGCCCTGCACTGTGCTTCAGGGGCCCTGAGTGGCATCTAAAGGCCGGAATCTGTCCGCGAGCGGGGGCCAGGGACAGTCTAGAGGTAAAAAAGGATGCAGGAAAGATGAAGGATTGCATAGTCCAAAGAACAGAATTGCATCATTCATTCAATAGATAAAAGCATCTGCCCAGTAATCTGTGCCTTGGAGTGTAGGGGCCGCGTCTTTTTTATCTTCATGTCTGTAGACCTTAGCACGTACTAGGGCTCAATATGTGCATGTCCAGGATTGATGGAGCGGATGAGTAACCTAGGCATGCCACGGGGCCATACAGAGGCCAGCAGGCGGTTCTGCCCTCCATCTGTAACTGGCAGAGTGGGACCCAGAACCTCATTATCCTGGCTGAACCCGCGTAGAGACTCAAAATCCCAGTATGAACGAATTCTTTGAAGAGAGGGTCTGCTCAAGGAAGGACTTTGTTAAACAGAACAGGCTATCGAAGACTAGAGGGTGCTGAGAGAAGCATCAGGGCCAGGCGCTGTGGCCCACACCTGTCATCCAAACACTTTGGGAGGCTGAGGTAGGAGGATTGCTTGAGGTCAGGAGTTCGAGACCAGCTTAGACAACCTAGCAAGACCCTGTCTCTACAAAAAAACGAAAAAATTAGCCAGGCGTTGTGATATGCACCTAGAGTCCCAGCTACTTGGGAGGCTGAGGCAGGAGGATTGCTTGAGCCCAGGAGTTTGAGGCTGCAGTGAGTGAGCCATGATCACACCATGACACTCCAGCCTGGGGGACACAGCGAGACCCTGCCTCTAAGAAAAAGCATCAGGAAGGGGGTCAAAAAGAGGCTGGCCTGAGAAAACAGGACTGATGGGAACATGGATTTGCCAAAGGAGAGGGAGGTGTGGAGTGGCAGGGCCCAGCATAAAATAAAAAAAGGCGAAAAGGCTGTCAGTGATCTTGTAGAAGGGACCAAGAAGCTTCCAGGTGATAAGAGGGAGGTGGCTGTCAGCTAGGCAAGGTTTTCTGTGACGTTTGTGAGCAAAGTCTCCTTCCAGCTGAAAGAGGTCCAGGAAGCAGGGTAGGTTTATCAGCCCAATTAAATTCAGTCCAGAATATATTTATCTGTTTCCCACGCACGAGGTATTAAATGTTGGCGATGCGGGGGTGGGGGGAGGGAGGGGGACACGACATCAACAAGGGCACCTGATCTCAAACCAGGCAAAGTGGGGACCCAAGCGAGGCCCAAATTCTACCTGTATGATGATTGCTTGTATACCTAATCCTGAGTTGTGCCCCACATCTTAAAAAAAGTTGGAGATAAAATATACATGAGGTCTAATCCCAGCATTTTCAGAAGCTGAGGCAGGAGGATTGCTTGAGCCCAGGAGTTCAAGACCAACCTAGGTGACATAGCAAGACCTCATCTCTACAAAAAAAAAAATTAACCAGCTGTGGTGGCGTGCGTCAGTTCAGGCTACTTGGGAGGCTGAGAGGGAAGGGTCACTGGAGCCCAGGAGGTCAAGGCTGTGGTGAGCCATGATCAAGTCACTGTCACTGCCTGGGCGACAGTGAGACCCCGACTCAAAAAACAAAACATAAATGGTAAAAAATAAATGAGTCTCTGTCTCGGTAAGGTTCTAGCCTCCTAGGGAAAATCACTGCGACTTAATTTATGTGCCATATGGAGGCATATACTAAGGATGGAGGTCCCATACAGTATGGTGGGACAGGGACAACCCGTGGAGGCAGAGGTGTTTGAGCCAGGTCGTAAGGGTGAGATGAAGTTGGCAAGCAGACAACGTCAGGGAGACTGTCCCAGGGAGGGAGACCTGCATGTGCAAAGGCATGGGGGTCTAAAGGGTGGTAATTTTCAGGCAACTGGAGAATGAAGATGAACGAGGAGAATCTTCTGTTCTCAGAGGCCAAAAGACAGTTGACTCTTAGCTGTTCGATATGGTTCTGCCTAGTGACAGTGACCAGAGATGAGACTGGACACACAGGAACCACACCATCCAGGCTGCTATAAAACTTTGGAGGTTTCCTTATACAGGCTGAGGCATCCTTGGAGGGATTTAAAGGGAGTATTCTGGAGGCAGAACTCTGGCAGCGGGGACGCAGGGTCTGGGTTTCCCTCTGAATGGCTTCAGCCTGTGAGCTTAGTCCGGGACTTTGGTGAAAGGAAAGGCAGAGCCCACACACGCTGGGGCGGGTGGACAGAGCTAATACGGGTGGGCGGCACAGAAGTGACCACAGGACAGGCTGAGATGCTTCAGGGCTCTCGCTCGGCAGATTCCCTGGGGCCCACCCTGCCAGACTCCCAGCCTGAGAGTGGCCCGGGCACTCCGCAGGCAATACAGAAACCCGAGAGATGAGGCACGGGCCGGCCCGGGTCCGTGGGGGCCAGGGCCCTCCTTCTCACAGATCCCCAGCCAGCTCTTGTGCCTGCAGGTGTCAGTGTGAAGAAGGGGCAGGAGCTGGTGGACATCTACTGCCCCATCGTGGTCTCCGACGCGGGACTGCTCAACACCTATGAGCGTCTGCTGCCGGAGAGTGCCCGCCGCCTGCCAGGTAGAGGGAGGGCCTCGTGCTTGCCCTCAGGTCCCGCCACCGCCCTCTGGGCAGCTAGCTCCTCCCAACTCTAGCGTTGAGGGCTGAGGAAACTGAGGCCCATGCAGGTGAATTAACTTCCCAAGGCCACCCAGCTGAAAGGGCAGGGCTGAGATGAGAAGCCTGGTCTGGAAAGCACAGGCTCGCCTGGGTGCAGTGGCGCAGCCCGTCATCCCAGCACTTTGGGAGGCTAAGGTGAGAGGATCACCTGAGCCCACGGGTTCAAAACCAATCTGGGCAAATTGGCAAGACCTCATCTTAAATCAAACAATTCGCTGGGCGTGGTGGCGCACGTCTGTAGTTCCAGCTACTTGGAAGGGTGAGGCGGAAGGCTGGCACAGCACACCAGAAACAGGCATGTTCACTCACCAGCTGGTTGGGCTGAAGCTCATGCTGAAATCCGACTCCCAACAAGCTGCAACCCATGTGTGCAGCTTCACAGGCGGGAACCGAGCGTGCTCTCCTGACTTCAAGGCAGCAAGGGAAAGTCAGAGGCAGGCAGCCTGGCCCTCCTGCAGGTGCTGCGAGCCAGGGCTGGGTGCCACCAGCCCGAGGGTTCGGAGCAGGGGCGGGGGAGTTGTGGGACTGTGTCCTTCCCGGCAGGGGGGGGTGGGCGCGGGCCTGGGCCCCTGTCCATCCCTGCTGAAACAGCAGCTGGAAAGTGGCCCGGGCCCTTGGCCGCCCACTGGGAACGGGGCTGCAGAGGCAGTGAGCGGGCATCGGGGCTCCCGGGGAGCAGGGAGTCCTCCCGACCCTGGCAACTCTTGGCCGAGTCCTCCCGACCCTGGCAACTCCCTGTGGCAGGTGTGAAGCAGCAGCTGGCGATGGTGCGGCCCGGCTTGGGCATGTTCTCGGTTTTCATCTGCCTGGGTGGCACCAAGGGGGACTTGGGTTTGCCGTCTACCAACTTCTATGTGTACCACAGCATGGACCTGGACCAGGCGTAAGGCGTGTGTGTGCATGCGTGGCCTGGGCTGCCCTGTGGCGTGGGGAGGGGCAGAGGGTTGGAAGGACGTGGGTGCCTCCAGTTTGCCCTGGAGGACTCGGTCGTCCCGAGCTGGGCCCGGCTTCCTCCCTGGGGGGGCCTCTGGGCCGAGCCGGCCTAGGTGGGGCCAGGCTCTGAGGACCAAGACAGGGACAGCCACACTCCCCGGCCACAGGATGCAGCGCTACGTCTCCAAGCCCAGGGAGGAGGCCGTGGCGCACATCCCCCTCCTGTTCATCGCGTCCCCGTCAGCCAAGGACCCAACGTGGGAGGACAGGTTCCCAGGTGGGCTTGAGGTCCAGGGAGTCGGGGAGCAGCCGGGGCAGCCGGGCGGCAGTGACCGGGGTCTCACCCCCAGACCGGTCCACCTTGATCGTGCTGCTGCCCGCCGCCTACGAGTGGTTCGAGGAGTGGCAGGCGGAGCCGCAGGGAAAGCGGGGCGCTGCCTACGAGGCCGCCAAAAGCTCCTTCGTGGATGCCGCCGTGGCGGTGGTCGTGAACCTGTTCCCACAGCTGGAGGGAAAGGTAGGGATGAGGGCTGGTGGTGGTGACGGCTCGCGGGGCCCATTTTGTCCTTTCCCGAGGACGGGGGCGGGGAAGGCCCAAATCCCGGAGAGCAGAAGAGACGGGTGCTCATGACGTGAGGCCCACTCCGCCTCTGCTGCCTGTGTCGCCTCCTCAGGTCCAGAGTGCCACGGGAGGGTCCCCGCTGACCAACCAGTTCTACCTGGCCGCTCCCCGAGGTGCCTGCTATGGGGTGGACCATGACCGGGGCCGCCTGCACCCTCGCGCGATGGCCTCCGTGAGGGCCCAGAGCCCCGTTCCCAACCTCTACCTGACAGGTACCCTCACCGCCTGTGCTGCCACCCCCGAGATCCTGGGCCCCCGGCACCCAGAGTCCCCGTTCCTGTCCTCAGGCCCGCTGACCCCACAGCCTCCCATCCCTGCCCGGGCTGTGGCCCCATCCCGACCTGACCCAGCTCCGGGTGGCCTGGCATGGGGGAGGCAGCCCGAGAGCCCCTGCCGCCCCCTCCCCGCCATGGTGGCCCCTCACGGCCTCTGCTCTTGCCCTCTAGGCCAGGACATCTTCACCTGCGGGTTGATGGGGGCCCTGCAAGGAGCCCTGCTGTGCAGCAGCGCCATCCTGAAGCGCAACGTGTACTCGGACCTTCGAGATCTTGGCTCCAGGATCCGAGCACAGAAGAAGAGGAATTAGCAGGGGCAGGATGAGTTGGGCCTCGGCCAAGGCCGGGGCTGTCCCCGGCCTTCCCATCATGTCTGTGGGCATTGGTCCTGGTGATGTGAAGTACTCTGATCGGGCTGTCATTTCTGACCAGAGGCCTAGTTAAATCCCAGTTCTGGAACGGAAGCCCTTGAAGCCCGGCAGGTGCTGTCCCTGCCAAGCGGGTGATTCGGACAGCTTGATGTCTCCAATGAGCACTGCCCGGTATCCTACTCCCAAGCCTCCGAACCCTCAACAAAAGGAACGTGCCCCCAATTGGGAGGATAGAAACCCTACAGTGTGGTCACCCCAGCCGCTGTGTCCAGCTCCGTCCTGAGGCGTCTGTGCTCGCTCACTCAGTCCTGGGCTGCAGAGCTCTGCGTGTTCAAGTGAAAGGGATCTAGCTTAAACCCAAGTGTGGTCTTGGTTGTAGTTCACAGACCCAGAAGGCTCCAATCATCTCTGTGCTGGGTCTGGTTGCTCCGAAGAGGACAGGGGCAATGACAGCACCCTTCAGTAAGGTGCACGGCCGAAGATCATATCCTTTGCTGTAGAAGCCCTGGGTCCATCTTCCTCACAACCAGGGTGCCATCTGGTTCTCAACATGCCAACAACAAGACCCCCTCAGGGAGCTCAGTACCTGAGCCTCAGGCCTTATCCTTGAAAACACTAGGAGTTGGGACAGACTGGCAAGAGGACTTCGCCGGGTTGATGCAGGCGGAAGGGGCATTCCACGCAAGGGCATAGCAGGGGACAGCAGTGGGAGGTGAGACAGTGAGCCCAACGGCCCAGCTACCTCCTAATTTCATCTCGGGCTGCTGGGCCAGGAGGAGGGGTTGTGGGGGTGGGGATTTGGCCAGGATCAGAACCGGGAAACCACAGGGCGTGTACAGAGCCCAGATACCATGGGTGCAGTTTAGCAGTCCACGTGTGAGGGTTACGTGGGAAGGTAGGGAAGGCTCCTGTTAGGAAGAATGACCTTTCGCTTCTTTCAGACTCACACACTAATGTCTCTTTGTGGTTTGCGTTGATGTTGTATTAATAAAGTTAATCATTCCATTGCTTTGACATTCGAAATTTATTTTGCTTTATCTTCAATGACAAAACTCCATCATGATGGCAGTTACAGAAGCTCAGGGAAACATCACATACTGAAAAAGACTTGTCATTAAACCACAAGACGCTGTAAAAAAATAATCTTCAGTCATTACAGTGAAGGTACAAAAAGCTGAAAATATAGAACACTGGGAAACAGTGGCCATCTACTAATTGGGCAAAAAAAGAAGAGAGACCCTTTCAACTATCAATAACTTACTGAACATGGTATCTTATGTGCCAAAGGAATAGTTATCAGGATGTGAGGGGCCTGGCTATTGGCAGTTTGAAACGCTATACAGCGCAGACTCGAGCCCTTCACAGAGGAGGTTCTAAATGGGGGATCTGGGAAATTCACATCTTATGCTGCACTAGCTCGGCAGAGTCACTCTTGGCTCTGGATGTCGTTGAATCAGACCAGAGGACCTCTCCCCAGGACTCTTACCCGACCAAGGCATGCCAGACCCAACCTCTCTGACAAGGGTTGCAGGAAATGGCCTGCAGAAAGAAGCACAGGGCCTGGGTCATCGCCAGCCTCCCTGGGCTCCAGTGGACCAGACCTGCACTCAGCGCCCAGCACACCTGCAGTGTCAGGTGTCAGGTGACCCCGTGCAGGCCAGGACCACCAAGACCCTGCATTGGCGGCAGGGGAATTCCAGAGGTTCAAGTCCTATCAGCCAGTCATGTCAAGCCCTCCTAGGAGAGCCGTCAGCGTCTGCCCAGCTAGCTGCCAGGTCTTTCCAAGTTGTCATGGGCTTCCTATATACACTGGCCTCGGGCTCCCCAGGGCTCTTGGGTCATTCTACTCCATACCTAGCAGGAAAACTAGTCCCTCTGTTTTCATCCCTGACTGCTGCAGACTCCTCCTCAGAGAAATCACCCCTCAGCCAAAAGCTGGGCCCCTAGCCTCCAATGCTTCCTACAGGCCCCAACACCCCAGCCCTCATAGCTTGCTGATGCCCGTGCCAGCACACCTTCACGCCATTTAGGAAAACACGCCTCCAAGGTTCATCCACAGAGAGCCGTCCGGAGGAAAGTTTTCCACTGGCTGCGCTCAGCCTTCAGGGCCGTTTCTCCCAGGAAACTTAAACTCTATCGCACTCTTTCAGCACAAGAAGCCAAACTTCCCAGATGCTCACAAGCTGAGCTCCAGACGCCTTGACAACATGGATGCATCTGCTGGCTGCCTGCCCTCTTGCCTCCCGAAACCAACCTTTCCGGTCGCGTGTCTCTTTAAGAGCAAAACCCATGTGCATGAGGTCACAGCAAGCAGCAGCCACAAACAGCTGGGGACTCCTCATCCAAGGGACTCTGTCACACCAAAGAAAGCATCTCCCCAGCCGGAAGGCACCAAACTCTGGAAGTCCTACGGAATGTCACTATGCCGGGTGGATAGGAAGACAGTGCCCGGTCTGTCCCTTAAGGACTTTGGTTTCTCAGGAGGACCCCGACTGACACAGATCCTCACTTCCCTGTGTTGGTCAAGTTCCAAAACCAGCGAGTGACACTATGAAGAGCTGGCAGAGTTGAAGGGAAGGAGCCAATTGCATGGGGTGGGCAGTTGGGCAGGGACGGGGCAAACTTAGCCAGACCCTGAGCAAACAGGTAGATGGGGGAAGGCTGGGAACAGGAGAGAAGGGAAAATAACATGACAGGGAACAACCAGGAGAAGCTGGGAAGGGGAGGGCACAGCCAGAAGGCACAGAGGAACAGGTGGGCATGTGGCGAGAGGGGCCTTGGCCGGGGTGGGGTGCAGAGAAAGACAGGCAGGAGGCTGTCAAGCGGCTCGAATCCTGAAAACCTTCTTCAAGCCTTGAGCCGCAGGGCCAAAGCTGTAGACCAGGGCAAGTATTTTAGAAAGACCCGTCTTTCCGCGACTGATCGTCTTTCCGGGAAGATGGACAGGAGACCCAATTGTGCTGAATCTGGGGAAAGAGGGAAAAAGAGAAAGGAAAAAAAAAGCCAGGAGAGAAGCAGAATGTGTGGGGCTGGTTGACAGGGGAAGCAAGGAAAATGGGAAGAAAGATTGTAACTGGAGATCTCTTTTTCAGAAAAACGGAGAGAACTTTTGTGACGAGGAAGAAAAATGGCAAGTCTGCAGTTGAACTTCAGGCAACTGAAGACATCGGGCAGTTGTGAGCGGCAGGAGGCTGGGAAGAGGAGAGAAATCCCATCCAGTGACGACAGGACAGCCAACGAACTAGTAGCACACGGCAGAATTGGGTTCTCCGGGAACCATGCCCAGGTCAAGTCTTGGGCGTCAGTCACCCACAGGACGAAGACAGGATGCCTTTCTGAGGAGGCAAAGGAACGGCGGAGCCTGGCTTTGGGGGTGTCGGACCCACCAGCAAAGGATAAGGCAAGGACAGTGTTAGAGGCACCAAGAAGGGGGATTTCTGTGTGGAGTGTTGAGTTTGACTCCATCACAGACAAGACTGAGCTTCGAGAACACGCCGTTGGGTTTGGTGATCCGATGACCAGTAAGCTTTGGAAAAGCACAGCAGAAAGTCAGGGAACCAAGTGAGTTTGCACAAGTCACGCAGAAACCGCAAGGTCAGGCAAGGGAAGCAACACATCCTGGAGAAGCTGAGCCGCGAGTAGCCAACGGGACAGACGGGAGCAGGGAACTCTGGGTGTGCATGAAGGTGGGAGGAGAGGGGCCAGGACAGACAGGCCCAAATGGAAAGCGCCAGGGAAGGGGGCAAGGAGGGAGATGGGGGGACCGAGTAACCGTGGTCTTAGGGATGCCAGAGGAGCCCTGGAAGACTCCTCAGCTCGGAGCAGAGGGCTTTAAGGGGAGGTGGTCATGCCTCGTCTCCACGTAGCAGGCTGCCTGCCAAGGAGGCACCTTTCAACTCCGAGCTGTGGGCTGCTTCCAGCGGGGTGGAAGACGAGGGGACAGAGACTTCCTGCCTCTACAGCACAGAACCTGTCATTTCCCCTCACCACCCACATCCTTTCCATTTTCCTGAGATCAGCTCAGAAACAGCACTCTTCAGGCTATTGCAGATTACAGAGAACCTAGTGCGACTCGAATAGATTTTAAACAAGCCTTCCGACAACAGTGTGATTCAATATGCTACCCTCACTTTCCCAGGGTACACACTGAATTTAAAAAATTTGAATAACTTGACATTCCATGGAAGGAGAATATTTGCCAGTCACATCTGGCCTCTTCTATCAGATAAAGACCATTAAATACACTGAAGTAAAATGGTCAGTGTAGTTAGTTTCTAAATGTGTGTCCATTTTGTCCACCTGACTCAACAAAGGCCAAATGGAATTGATGGGATAACCATTTCATGAAAGCCCTTTGAAAAAACTCCCGAGCAAAGCCAGACCACCCTACCTGTCTTCTTACACGAAGCATGAACTCGCCCTATTTCAAAGGTTCCTCCTG
Organism: Cephalopachus bancanus; assembly: GCA_027257055.1. Taxonomy (NCBI): domain Eukaryota; kingdom Metazoa; phylum Chordata; class Mammalia; order Primates; family Tarsiidae; genus Cephalopachus; species Cephalopachus bancanus. The sequence continues at coordinate 196,415 of JAPVLO010000904.1, read as the reverse complement.
AGTAGGACTGTAGGAAAGATTGCATTTTTTCAAATCATATTTGCAAAAAATCTGTGATGGAACAATAAACGACTTCCAGCATTCGGTTTTATTCTCAGCACAACGACATGGAGGTGCCTCGAGTCATGTAAAATAGTCATATAAAAGACCAGAAAGTCATGAAGAACTTATGCCCTGCAGGCTAGACCTGCAGGCATTAAAGCCTTCTTCAACCTGCCATTTTGGTTTGCTGCTGAAGCCTGTGAAGAAAACTATGGGTTCGAGGTAGCCCCTTGACCGTCAGCATTTTGCCATGCTCTATGTCTTTTCCCAAAACTCTACCTGCAGTTTTCTCTGAGGTCTGCAAAGACTAACAGTGGAGGGGGCAATGTTGCAGTCAGGGGGCCACAGTCAGGGGCTAACTTTATACAGAGCCAGGTCTCTTGGGAGCACGGTCTGCAGCCCAGTCTGCCCAGGGCTTGGGTCTCCCTTTGGTCACTGCCGTGTTTCCATGCACTCCTCCATTCGCTCAGGGAGGAAAGGATGGATGCTCTGGAAAAATCAAGGGAACGCAGAACAATGTCGCCAAAGTGCAGGTGCAAACCCCAAAGCCATCCCCCCGCCTCTGCCAGGCCAGACTTGCCACCCAACCCTAGAGGAGGGTGTCTCCTAGGTCACAGTGCTTTTCTCTTCAGTTTTCTTGATTTGGAACAAAATCAGCAGGGAGGACAAGGTTCTCAAGGACAAAAATCAAAGCTGAAAGGAGAGCAGCACAATCCAACGGCAACGTCTTCATTTTCCAGAGGAACATACCATGCTGTTAGGACTTTAGGGGAAAAAAGGATATTTTAGGAGCTGCAGTTCAGGGAAAAACAATTGAGAATTAAGACAAACTGATCCCCCTAACATAGAAACAGAGATTTATTAAAATAAATGCATTCAAAATGATTACTATAGCAAGTTCAAAATAAAACACGCACTAGGAAAATATGCTCTTGATGGAGAGACAGGGGAATCCTGGCTTTTGCTTCTACTGTTTGGTATTGTTTTGAATTATTTACATGTGTGTTAAAAATAAAAATGAAGAGGGGGAAATCCTTAGAGTCAATTATCTAGGAAGGAGGCAGGCCAGGGTTAAACTGAAACTGACCTATTAGACTGGTTTGGAAAGGTATTCTCAGCCCAGGCTTGTTCTATAGCTGGTGTGAGAGACGCACGTGAATTGTGTACCCCACAGGAAGTATGGGAACATGCATAGTTAGGCCACCAGCGGCACTTGGTCAGTGCTCTTTCTGTTGCTGTACAGAGGAGGGAGGCAAGGCTGCGTGCTGGGAGCAACGCAGTGGGAATCAGTCATCCTGCTTAGACAGGTGACTGTGAGAGAGACCCGTGCCAAGCTCTACAGCTGTCTGGTGGAAGGAAGGCCTGTCTCTCAGGACGGGGGGGCTGCACACAGGAGCCCACAATGCTTACACAGGGTTGATGTGGGAGTTGAAGGCCTATGGGCTTCTGGGCTGGCTTTGTTTTGTTTTTTTTGAGTTGGATTCTCATTCTGTTGGCCAGGCTGGAGAGCAGTGGCACGTTCACGGCCACCTCAGCCTCGGCCTGCTGGGCTTAGGTGATAGTTCCGCCTCAGCCTTCCAAGTAGCTGGAACCACAGGTACACGCCACCATGCCTGGCTAATTTTTTGATTTACTGCAGAGACAGGTCTCACCGCATTACTCAGTCCTCTCGCCTCCGCTTCCCAAAGTGCTGGGATCACCAGGCTTGAATCTCCACACCTAGCTTGGGCTGGTTTTGTCCAAGAAGTGTAGTCTAGCGCTCTACCACCCAAAATGTGGTCCTAGCAGCATTTGGCTTCACCTGGGAACTTCCTCAAAAGGTAGCAACATAGGCTCCACCCCATATCTAGTAAATCAGATACTGCTTTTTATCCAGATTTCCAAGGTGATTCAAATGCGTATTAAAGTTTGTAAAGCACTGGTGGAGTGCAAAAAGCTCAGGAATGGGAGTCTAGGGAGTTGCTGTGGAGGCCTGACCTTGCCACCAATGTGTAGTGGAAGCTTAGGATAAAAAAAAAATCAGTGTTTCTGAATGGGCCTGTTTCTTCATCTTCAAGGGAGGCAACTGCCAGGTACCTGAGGTCTCTTCTAGCTCTAACCCTGTAGCTGTGTACATATGGAGGTGAGCGTGCGGTCTCAAAAGGGCGGGAGCAAGGGCAACAGCACCCCCTGAAGTGGCCACTGCTTGGTCATTCGTTGGTCCACCTGAGGCTGTCTATCTGTCCCGCGGACCTGGCTTCTCCTTCCTTACCTTCTGGTCCAAACGCTGGTAGTCACTGGCCTTTGGCCGCCGAGTGACTTTGGATCTTTTTCCTTCCAGGGCAAAAGCTATAATCTGAAACAAGGAAAAAGAAAATGATTAACAGGTGGGTCTCTTATGACACAGTCTAGGCTCTGAAACCAGAGGCGGGCACCTGGTGACACATGTGTTAATGACTGATTGTAGAAAGAACAAGTCACCCACAAGGAGGCCCACTGCAACAGTGATTTTTAGGACAGGGCCCAATTACATGAGAATCCTTTAAATTGCTGCATAGGTAACAACAGATAGGGGAAGGCTGTGTGGGTGTTGGCTTGTGGGAGTTAGTAAAATTTATTCAAAGGTACTCAGTGAAAGATCTGCCAACTTCTCCCCAGAAGCACTCTAGGACATTCTTTAAAAAATAAAATAAAATAAAACAGTACTTCCTGTCTACCAATGTACTCTTTCACCCCAGACTTTGCTCCACTAATAAGTGCAGTCTTTACCACTCTCATTTCATGCCTCGGGCCACTCTCCATAACAAACATTTGGATGTAGAATAAGAAATTCACATTTTTGCTAGTCTCCCCCTAGTCTTTATAGCCACAGGCTTTGGGGCCATCATGAACTGGACTCCCCTATTACAAACAGGTACAGAAAGTATCTTCTAAGTTCTTGCAGCTCGACAGCAAATGCAATCATGTTGTCATTAGCATGGCTGCTAAGACACAGATGTTACTTCAGACCAAACCTTGCGGAAAAAGTAAAATGTGCACCTATCCGTGCAACTTCTGGGCTTTCTTCTAAATACCAACCGCAGAAGAGTCCCTGGGCTCTTTGCCGTGGGCATCGAAGACTAAGTGATTGAAACCATTCTGTGGCACTGCAGATGGAAGACAGAATGTTGGGAAAGGGAGCCAGAAATGATGCACTATCTCAAGAACAAAAACAAACTGTAAGACAAGGGCTCTAAGTACTCAAGCCCCCTGAGGCTAGGAGGGCTCTAAATTCCAGGTAATCCCACCCAGGTCAGATTATAGTACTATCCTAACTTGGCACCTCATGCAGGAGCAGAAGGCATTCAGGAAACAAGCAACAGAATGAAAACAGTTTACAAAACAAGATTAAACACTCCCAGCATGGTGTGAGGAAAAGCTTGTTTTAAAATTCTCAGGGCTCATAGTCGGGCTTGGTGGCTCAGCCTGTAATCCCGCGCCTTTGGGAGGCTGAGGTGGGTGGATTGCCTAAGCCTGCAGGTTCGAGACCCGCCTGGGCAACTTGGCGAGACCTCATCTCTACAATAATTCAAAAAATTAGCCGGGCACGGTAGTGTGTGCCTGTAGTTCCGGCTACTTGGAAGGCTGAGGCGGAAGGATCGCCGGAGCCCAGCAGGTCGAGGCTGCGGTGGCCGGGAGCAGCCACTGCGCTCCAGTCTGGGCGACAGAGTGAGACTCCAACTCAAAAAAAAAAAATTCTCAGGGCTCACAGGCAACTGGGTGATGGATATGTGCTGACACCCCAAGCTTCCAAGGTTGGGGGGAACCCTCTTCTCCTCCACAAGGCAACCCTTGACTTACCTTTCTCTTGTTGTGATAAGCAATGTAGAGGACAGCGACAAGAATGGCTGCGGTCACCAGATACGCAAAGAAGTGGCTACTCTCTGCCCTAGCACTTCCAGAACCGCCCTTATAAAGGTCATCCTTCTCGCCACTCGCGGAATCCAAAAGCGTCTCTCCACGGGTCTCACTGGAGGCGCGACCAGGCATCTTTCCATCCTCTTCTTTGGGCAGTGAGCCCTCTTCCGGCCCTGTCTCACCTTCCTCAGTCTCCCCGAGCTCCCCATCTCCAGCAGGCTCTGAAGGCTGATCTCCCTCCGGCTGTGAAGTGAGCGCAGAGCCCACGGACCCATTCCCAGATTCCGTTCTGGAAGCAGGCGGAGAGACCTTTCCTTTGTCAGCTGGCTGGTTCACGTCAGGTTGGGGGTGCTCCTTGTTATCAGGGGAGGAGTTGGAGATGGGCTCGTTGGAATGGTCTTCTGGGGGCTGCTGCGCTGCACCCGGCTTGTCACTGCCATCGTTTTGGGTGTGATGCTCCGAACTCGACTTTCCGGGGCCCTCTTCTTTTCCGTTCTGCTTCCCCGCACCTGGCTTTCTAGGGTCCTCTTTTTGGGGGGCCTGCTGCTTTGCCTCTGTCTCGCCAGGACCATCGTTTGGGGTCTGCTGCTCTGCATCCAACTCGCTAGAGCCGTTGTTTTGGGTCTGCTGCTTTGCATCCGACTTGCCGGGGCCATCGTTTTGGGTCTGCTGCTTTGCATCCGACTCGCCAAGGCTGTCGTTTTGGGGCGGCTGCGCCGCAACCGACTTGCCAGGGCCTCCTTCCGAAGACGGGGTCAGCGGAGGTGCGCCTTCTGGCTTGGAAGGAGTTTCCTCAGCGGACGGGCTCGAGGAGGGCAGGCTGGCGCCGCTTCCCGTCGGCTTGCTGTCCCGGCTCGCCCCCGGCACGGCTCCTGAAACGGAAGAGCAAGTCGGGTCTGGAAAGGGCGGGTCGGGAGACGAGCTCCTCCGACAGGAGACAGGCGCAACGGGCGAGCCGGGCCGGCGGAGTGGGCCGGAGGGGGACCGCGGGCGAGCGGAGAGGCGGGGCGGAAAGGGAAGTCGCGAGCCCCGCGGCGACCAGCCCCGGTGAGAGTGGAGGAGCAGGGGCAAGAGGGTCGCGGGGGTGCTGGGGGGTCTTACCCGCCGCCGCCACGCTCAGCAGGACGAACGCGACAAGGCACCGCATTCTGCACGGAACGAGCTTCCGCCTCTGCCGCTCTCGCGAGAGCTGCGCGCAGGGCGCCGGGTTCACGGCCCCGCCCCTTTCCGCGCGCGCCTCTGCGCCGTGTGCGCCTGCGCGCGATCGGGCCGGGGCCGGGCGTGTCTGGGGCGTGGCCAGGGCGTGGTCGGGGACGGGGACACGGGAGGCGGCCCCCCGGGTACCCAGCGCGCGCTTTTCGGCGGCGGCGCTACGGTGTCCCCGCCTCCGCCTGGTTTCTCCTTGGGAGGCCGAGGCGGAAGGGTCGCTGGAGGCCAGGAGTTCAAGACCAGCCTGGGCCACGTAGCAAGACCCATCGCTGTAAGAATAAAAAATTAACTGGGAGCGGTGGCTCAGGAGGCTGAGGCAGGAGGATCACTTCATTCCAAAAGTTTGAGGTCACGGTGAGCTAGAATCATGCCACTGTGTGCCACCTGGGTGGCAGAACAAAAGCCTGTCTCTGAAAAAAAAGGGGACTGTGAGACAGCCAAGTGGAGAGATGCCAGTTCAAAGGTAAATATAGGAACCATTTTCCCAACTAAATCGTGTGCAGGACACTATTGTTCACGGTTTTATAAAAAGTAATTTATTAGTTTATCATAATTGTAACAGTTTTCCGACTATGGCACACCTGGATTATTTTCAGTTTGGTAACTATTATCACGCCCTGGTTAGGTGCGTTTTAAGATAAGACAAATGCTCAGTAAGATTAAGCAACTTGTTTAACAAATGCTATTATTGTACCAAACCTTTGAAAGCAGTGAGTATTTTTTTTCTTTTTTTTTTTTTTTTTCAGTTGGAGTCTCACTCTTGCCCAGACTGGAGTGCAGTGGCCGCTCCTGGCCACCGCTGCCTGCTGGTCTCTGGCGATCCTTCCGCCTCAGCCTTCCGAGTAGCCGGAATTACAGGCATGCACTACCACGCCCAGCTAATTTTTTGATTTATTGTAGAGATGAGGTCTCACTGCCCAGGCAAGTCTCGAACCTGCGGGCTCAGGCAATCCATTCACCTCAGCCTCCCAAAGGCGAGGGATTACAGGCTGAGCCACTGAGCCCGGCTATTTTTTGATAGCCCAATTGATTAAAAAATATTATCTTCAAAACTTAAAAATGCCTGCTGTTTAGAGTTGGAGTCTCACTGTCGGTGGAGTGCAGTGGGTTCACCGCAGCCTCGACCTGCTGGGTGGCATCTTCGCCTCAGCCTTCGAGTAGCGTTACAGGCTGCGCTGAGCCGCTGAGTTTTTTATTGTAGAGATGAGGTCTCGCTGCCCAGTAGGTCTGAACTGCGGGCTCAGGGAATCCACTCACCTCAGCCTCCCAGGCTCAGGATTACAGCTGAGCCACCGAGGCTTTTACTATTTAAAAATAAATAAAGTAAGGCGTGTGGTGGTTCAAGTGATCCATCATGGGCAACTTGGTGAGACTTCATGTCTACAATAAATCAAAAAATAAGTTTGGCAAATCAAAAAATAGACTTGGTAGCGAGAGCCTGTAGTCCCGGCTACTTGGAAGGCAGCGGTGGCTGTGAGTGTGCCACTGCACTCAGCCTGGACGACAGAGTGAGACTCTGACTCAAAAAAAAAAAAAAAAGAAAAGGAAGCCGGGCTCGGTGGCTCAGCCTGTAATCCCGCGCCTTTGGGAGGCTGAGGTGAGTGGATTGCCTGAGCCTGCGGGTTCGAAGACCCGCCTGGGCAACAAGACCACATCTCTACAATAAATCAAAAAATCAGCCGGGCGTGGTAGCGCATGCCTGTAATTCCGGCTGCTCGGAAGGCTGAGGCAGAAGGATCGCTGGAGCCCAGCAGGTCGAGGCTGCGGTGGCCGGGAGCGGCCATTGCACTCCAGTCTGGGTGACAGAGTGAGACTCCAACTCAAAAAAAAAAAAAAAGAAAGAAAAGATAAGCATACCTGGTGTAGCCTAAGTGTACAGTGTTTCTGAAGTCTACAGTAGCGTAATGTCCCAGGCCTTCACATTCATTCACTCGCTGGCTCACCCAGAGCATCTTCCAGTCCTGCAAGCTCCACTCAGGTGGGGGCCCTGTCCCGAGTACCATTTTCGAGTCTTTGATACCATATTTTTACTGCTTTTCTATCTTTAAACATACAGACAGCATTGTGTTGCAATTGCCTACAGTATTCAGTAAAGTAACAGCTGGGCAGGGTGAAGCCTTGGAGCACCAGGCTTGACCATAAGCCTAAGTGTGCAGTAGGCCACATGTTCTGAGTTTGTATACACACACTCTACCATGTCCACACAAGATGAAATCACCGAACGACCCATCTCACAATGTCGCTCAGTTGTTGGGTGAGGCATGACTATGTATGAAATGTCTACAACTGGCTGGGCTTAGGGACTTCGCCTGTAATCCCAGCAAGGTGAGTGGATTGCCTGAGCCCGCGGGTTTGAGACCCACATGGGCAAGCTTGCAAGACCTTGTCTCTACAACAAAATAAAAAATTACCCAGGTGTGATAGCGCGTGCCTGTAGTTCCAGCTACTTGGAAGGCTGAGGCGGAAGGATCACTGGAGCCTAGCAGGTTGAGGCTGCGGTGGCTGGGAGCATGCCACTACACTCCAGTCTGGGCGACAGTGACTCCAACTCAAAAAAAAAAAAAAAGAAATGTCTACAACAGACAAATTCAGACAGACAGTAGATAAGTGTTTGCCTAGAGCTGGGGGGACAGGGAAATGGAGAGTGACTTTCCAAGAGTACAGGGTTTCTTCTGGGGGTGATGAAAATATTCTAAAATAGTTGGATAGCAGCTTTGAACATACTAAAGCCCCACAAACTGTACACTTGAAGTGGTGAATTTTAATTTGAAATGGGTAAATTATATCTCAATAAAACTGTTACCCAAAAAATTAACTGAGCTGCTAGCTACTGTGGAAAGCAAAGGGTGCTCCTCGCATCTGGGTAATTACAAGTCAAATAGGTGTCAGGAGTGTAAGCAGAATTGGCTTCCAGGTGGCAGATTAATTACAATCACCTGTAAAATAAAAAGATTTCCCCTTCCCACCATGTCTCTGCCATCAATACTGACAAGTCTGCGTACACGCGAGATGGGAAGCCAGGCTGCGGTGTTGTGATTGTGTGAGGCACTTATCCTTTTCCAGAAAGTGGCCTTCGGCCTTTGCATGTTTGCCAAAGTCTAACACATGGCTTGGCATGGAAAAGGTGGCTTCGTTCAACAAGAGGACTCAAGAAATACTCAACAAAAGGTCTTGCAACTGCAATTTTATTTTCTTTCGTGAAAATAAACAACTGGGATTTAAACTGCTCCAAAAACCGTAAAAACAAAAAGATATACACACAGAAGAAGCATGTGAGGTGGGGGAGGAGGGACGAGGATCTTTAGAACTTTGGCAGATTGTGCTGGCACTGACCTAGGTGACAGGACCCAGATCGTGAAGCCTGGTCCTGCCTGCCACCCTGGGGCCGTGAGGGGACATTCTCCACTGGCGAGGAGGGGAGGAACACAGACCTCTTCGCCGAGGACATGGCGGGCACCTCAAGTCCTTTTAAATGTGGGGGGAACCACTTCAGAGGATTGGTTTCCCCACCAAAAGCTGGGGACCGGTGGTGGGTCTGGGCCCGCAGCGGAGGGAGGGGTGCTGGTGGAAGCAAATCAGGCCCGGACGTCTTCTCACATGGTGACAGCCTTAGCCTGGGTAGAGGACAGAGGACGAGGGAACAGAGCCCACCGTGGAGAGCAGATGAGAACTTGGGTGAGGTACAGGAGGTGTCCGGGCCTGGAGCTAGGTGGGGAGGAGTCTTGGGCCAGAGGCCACAGCAACGGCAAACATGTGGACCAAGCGCAAGGCTGGGGCGGGCAGGGGCGGAGAGAGGAGGCCGAGAGAGGAGGCCAAGAGGGAGGCTGCTTCTGCCCAGACCACCCACCACAGCACGTGTGGGACCACAGCCCTAGTTCCCGGTTCTCCTTCTTTTAAAGATTTTTTTTTGTTTGTTTTGTTTTGTTTTTTAAAAAAGCCTTGAGATTCAGCTACGGGTTACATCTACAAAACGTAAAGTGCTGTTGTTACCAGTCACTTTACAGAACAGTCCAGAGGGGTCAAATATTGACCAATAAAGTTTCCTTTTTATCTTCTGAATCGCCGGGGGCCGCTTAGTGGGCAGACTTGGTGACCAGGGAAAGAGGCTGGGCCTGGAGCACTGGGAGGGCCTGGTGGGTGTGGAGCGCGGCCTGGAAGGACGGGGGAGAGGTCAGCAGGGCCGTGGGCACGGACCCGAGGGGCAGGGGCCGGGACAGGAGGGGAGGCTGGCTGCCCACGTGGCCAGAGGTGCTGGCTACGGCCTTAGCTGACAGGAAGGCCGCCGAGTGGAGAGCCAGCTGGGCCCGGGTCTCCGGCTTGGTGGTGAGGGAGAGGGGCTGGGCTTGCTCCGAGTGGGTGGCGGCAGGGGCGGCGGGGGAGGCCAAGGCCGCGGAGGGGGTGGCGGGGGAGTCCAGCATGCTGCCGTGGGATGAGGCGGGGCTGTCACAGGGCTTCTCAGGGGGCATGTACTGAACACACGGCTTCTTGCTCTTGGAGGCCAGAACACCTGGAGGAGAAACACAGAGTGAGTGCCCGCGGCCCTGGGGAGGCAGAGACGGAGCAATGGCCTGGCTACACCCATGTGCTTTGGAAGCGCAGGGCTGTAAGCCGGGCTCAGTGGCCCAGCCTGCCATCCCAGCGCTTTGGGAGGCCGAGGTGAGTGGAGTGCCTGAGCCCGCGGGTTCGAGACCCGCCTGGGCGACTTGGTGAGACCTCATCTCTTCAATGAATCAAAAAATTAGCCGGGTGTGGTAGCGCGTGCCTGTAGTTCCGGCTACTCGGAAGGCTGAGGCGGAAGGAACGCCGGAGCCTGGCAGTGGTTGCAGTGGCTGGGAGCGTGCCACTGAACTCCGGCCTGGGTGACAGAGTGAGACTCCAACTCAAAAAAAAAAAAAAAAAGGAAGTACAGGGGTGCTCGTGGTGAGGGCCTGAAACTCCTCCCAATGCTTTCGAGACCAGGAAGTACACTCAAGAACACCCCCGCAGAGAGGGGGCCGTGCCCAAATGGACCAAGCCCACCCGACGTCTGATGGTGGGGGGGAGCGGCTCAGTCTATTTCCCATCGCCCTTCTTCCCCAAATCTCCTCACTTTGGGGATGGAGTGTTGCTCAATCTGCCTTATTTGTTTATTTTAAGGGGAGAAAGCAGGATTCATTGAGCGAACTGAAAAGCTCCCACAGCAAGGCATGGTGGGAGGGACCCAAAGGGGTTGCCCCACTCAATTTGCTTTTTTTATTTATTTTGAGTTGGAGTCTCACTCTGTCGCCCAGACTGGAGTGCAGTGACTGCTCCCGGCCACCGTAGCCTCGACCCGCTGGGTTCCGGCGATCCTTCTGCCTCAGCCTTCCAAGTATCTGGAACTACAGGCACATGCTACCACGTTCTTTTTTTGGATTTATTGTAGAGATAAGGTCTCGCCAAGTTGCCCGGGTGGGGCTCAAACCCCCGGGCTCAGGCAGTCCACTCACCTCAGCCTCCAAAGCACTGGGATGACAGGCTGAGCTACCAAGCCTGGCTTCAATCTGCTTTAAAAGCTTTGGCTTGGCCCAGCTCGGTGGCTCAGCCTGTCATCCCAGCACTTTGGGAGGCCGAGGCAAGTGGATTGTCTGAGTCTGCTGGTTCGAGACCAGCTTGGGCAACTTGGCGAGACCTCGTCTCCACGATAAATCCAAAAATTAGCCAGGTGTGGTAGCGCATGCCTGTTGATCCAGCTACTTGGAAGGCTGAGGCAGAAGGATTGCCCAGCGGGTCAATGCTGGGGTGGCCGTGAGCATGCCACTGCACTCCAGCCTGGGCGACGGAGTGAGACTCCCACTCAAAAAAAAAAAAAAAAAGATTTAGTTCAGATCTTTGACATCAAGTGGCCCCCAAACCCGAGCAGACCATTTCTTCTGGTGCTCAACCCAAAGAACCAGAAGAAACCCCGATCGATTCCGCTGGATTCACTGAGAGGTCAGTCTCCCACGTGCCGCCCTCCTAAGGGAATTTCAGGGACAATTTCAGTCACGTTCCATTAACCCTCAGGTGGGATGCGGCTCCCCTGAACTGAAAAGCACCTAGGCACTGGAGTCCTGAGATCGAATCCCCCAGCTACCCCTGAAGCAGGATGACTGGAAAATGCCTGCATGTCTCTGAGCCTCTCAAGCGGCCATCTCCAGAGGGACAGGAAGGAACAACACCCACCCAAATGCACAGAGGCTACCGTGAGGCAGAGGCCCCACAGATGGCAGCTGTTGGAAGCCAGCACTCACTCATCAGCCCAGGCACGGCACACAGGTGGGGGTGGCTGTGATGCGGGGAGGAGAGAGAGGCATCCCCCAGACTCACCCTCTGCCTCCTGGACTTGCTGCTGTGACTGTGTCTGGGACAGCTGCTTTTCTCGTTTCCTCTTCTTCTTCTTACCCTGAAAAATATGGCCGAAGAGGTGAACAGGGAGCGGATCACGCCGGCTTGTCGGAAGGAAGACCCCCAGATGGGGGAGACGGGGCACTGCCCACACTGCTTTCGGTCCCAGTGAGGGAGCCTGGGGGAACAGCTCAGAGCCATGAAGAGGCAGCAGGCTTCTGTTCTTCCTTTCCCAGACAGACCTCCCTGGAAGGCCTCATCCTTCCACGGTCTTCAGGCCTGCTGTTCTATTTCTCATCCCCAGACAGTGGTTCTCCATCTTTTTTTTGAGTGGAAGTCCTCCGTCACCCAGGCTGGAGCTCAGTGGCACGCTGACAGCCACCCCAGTGTCGACCTGCTGGGCACCGGTGACCCCTCAAGTAGCCGAAACTACGGGCACGCGCTACCACGCCTGGCTAATTTTTGATTAATTGTAGAGACGAGGTCTCGCCAAGGTGCCTGGGCGGGTCTCAAACATCCGGGTTCAGGCAGTCCACTCGCCTCGGCCTCCCAAAGCGCTGGGATGACAGGCTGAGCCACCGAGCCCGGCCTTCTTGATCTTTTTGTGAGGAGTTTCTAGTCTCTTTGAAAATCTGATGTAGCTATGAATCGTCTTACCAGAAAAAAAGTACAAAAATACATACAAAAATCTGCCTAGTTTCTGGAGGTTTTTTTTTTTTTAAATTTTAATTTTTGAGTCAGGGTCTCGCTCTGTGGTCTAGACTGGAGTGCAGTGGCAGGATCATGGCTCACTGCAGCCTCAACCTCATTTCACTATGTTGCCCGGGCTGGTCTTGAATTCCCGGCCTCAGGCGATCCTCTCACCTTGGCCTCCCACAGGGCTGGGATTACAGGCATGAGCCACTGCGCCAGGCCATTTCCAGAGTTTATAGACATACCTCCTAAGGATTATACCTTGACCTCTGAGCCTGGGATTAGGAACCTGGGGTAGAGACGCTCTTATCCCCAGAGCAGGCATTCTGTACTCTGCACTCTGCATCAGAGAATCAAGAGCGGGCTCCAGTTCAAACGGGAATGGCCCAAATTGAAGTCCATCCTCAGGACATCCCGTTGGCTTCCTGAGAACTCAAAAGCCTTCTTTGTTTCTAGAGGAACTGGGGCATCTGCCTGACCTCGACGACGGTCCTCTACAAAGGTAGCTGCTTCTCCCCTCCTCCTCCTCTCAAGAGATGCCGCTCCTGGGGTCTGAGCGTCCCCCTGCCCAGAGCGGGCACTTACGTAGTTGTCCCGGGCTGACCAGGTTGGGTAGAGCTGGGAGTGAAGCTGCCGCTCCTTCCGGGCCAGCTCGTAATACTTGGCCTGTTCTTCTCGAGACAGGTTGTGCCACTGGAGGAGAGAGGATCAGAGATGACACAGAGCCAGCAAGGCACCCGCGGCCCTAGGCCCAGGCCAGGTCTTACCTTTCTTCCCAGGATCTGGTTGATGGCCGCGCTCTCCTTCAGGGTACACTCGGCCACAACCTTGGCCCTCATCTCCTTCATGTACAACATGAAGGCATTCAGAGGCTTCTTCACGTGTGGCTTCTTTTCTTCCTCCTTCTTCACGGCGACAGGCGATTTCCTGGGAAGGCACATGGCTGCAGGTGAGCCGGCGGCAGGTGCCGTCCGACTTGCCAGCCCTGCCTCTCACCCTGACTGCTGGTGGGCTGCTCCTGGAGAGGACATGGACTGCTTGGATACTAACTCAAGCGGCCCCTGGCTGCTCCCAGCAGCTGAGCATCTCCCTCAAGTGGTTCCCCATCTCCAAACGACCTCAAAGTCATGTGCGTGGAGAATCTGCTGTCTGATTTCCGGAGAGAAGACAGAGGGAGTGGGGATTGCTGAGACGAGCTTTCCCTTGAGCACAGGCACTGGCCACAGGGACGGCAAGCAGGGTAGGTCACTCCGGGCAGAAACAAGGAGGGTAACCCAGGCCGCAGAGCATGACTTCGGCTTCCTGCTGTCTCTATGGCAAGTGGACAAGGCAGGACTCCAGTGCTGGTCTCAGCTCGGTTCCTGTCCACCCTATGTCCTTGAGAAAAAGCTTTCTCCTATCTGGGCTTCACATGTCATGTGTATTATGGGGGGGGAGCTAAAAGCTTTCTCTGGTTCTCTTCCAGCCTCTAAGTCCTGATTATAAGACTCTGCTTAATGTGGGCGACGATGACAGCACCCTGGAAAGGATGGGGACAGGTCAGAGGGAGCAGATCCCGAGGTAGAAGGCCTGGCAGCTTCTAGGCTGTGGATCGTCTGCCAAGTGACACCGGGCGAGAAAAAGAAACGCCATTTGCTTTGCGGCCCAGAGACTGGCCACCTCCCGCCCCTTAACCGCACCCCACCCCCCATCCCAGCTGCTGCCTACTTACGCGCTCACCGCGGGGCTCAGGCTGGGGGGCGCCGGTTCCTGCTTGACGATGGGGGAGACGATGGCGGGGTGCGGGATCCCTGAGGTGGGCAGGCCGGGATGGGCAGGAGCTACCATGTGAGGCGAGAACCGGCTGGAGACCAGGCTGCGTACCAGGGGAAAGAGGTGATGGGGGAGGGGTTCGGCCGAATACCCGTCACCCGGCAGAGGACATACCCTCGGGGACACGGAATCCGAGAAAGGTAAGGCCATCTGTTGTCTTCTAGGAGGCCGGGCTTGGGAGACACCGAGCGACTCTGCTCTCCCCCACAAATGCAGAAAACACGGAGGAGGAGTGCAGGTCAGAGGCCACGGTCCACAGGGACACGGGCTCTTCTGGGGTGGCATGTCCCCGAGACAGAGCGCCCCGCTCCCAGCCTCCTCCCCTGACATCATCTCAGGAGACACTGATGGTCTCCCTGACTTACAATGCTGCAAAGATGACATGAGTGCATCACACCCCGACTCGGGTGGGACACGTCCAGATAAGCTAAGGGTAAGTCGGGTAAAATGTGTTTTGACTTACATCATTTTCAACTTACAATGGGTTTGTCTACAAGGGGAGGGGACCCCCAAAAACTGGAATTATCTTCTAGAGGGTGGGCCCCTTGTGGTACACTTGGAATTCTTCCTCTGGATTAAATGGTCCAACCACATTTTTATCTGGAAGTATTGAGACGGGTGCATCACGATTTGCAGAAGAAACGTCTGAGTCGTGGCAAACAGGTGACTGGTTCTTCCACCAAGACAACACACCTGCTCACACCGCACAGAGTGTTCGGTAGTTTTTGTGTTTTTTTTTGAGTCAGTCTCACTCTGTCGCCCAGGCTGGAGTGCAGTGGCACGCTCACGGCCACTGCAGCCCCGACCAGCTGGGCTTAGGTGATCCTTCCATCTCAGCCTTCCAAATAGTTGAAACCACAGGCGTGGGTCACCATACTCAGCTAATTTTACGATTTACGGTAGAGACGAGGTCTCACCATGTTGCTCAGGATGGTCTCAAAACCCCGGGCTCAGTTAATCCTCTCGCTTCCGCCCCCCAAAGTGCTGGGATGACAGGCATGGGCCACCGTGACCGGCTGTTCAGCACTTTTGGACCAAAGACGGCATGACCCTCGTGGCCCATCCCCGCATTCACCTGACTTGGCCCTGAGAGACTTTTCTGTTTCCCTGGAAGAAAAGACCTCAAAGGGAAGCATTTGCTGATGTGGAAGAGGTGAAACAGAAAACAGCAGAAGCACTAAAAGGCATCAAAATTGACGAGTTCAAAAACTGTTTTGAGCAGTGGAAAAAGCATCCCGATAGGTGTACTGCACCAAACAAGAGTACTTCGAAGATGACTAAAGTTTAACTATGTGACAATAAATACATGATTTTTCATGAGTAAATTCCATTATCTTGGGTCCCCTTGCACACAACTGCATCCTAAATCGAGGCGTGTCTCTGCTCAAAATGCTTCTGCAGCACAGAGCCCCTGGCAAAGCAGAGTGCCAGGGCTCGGAAATTCTTCTCTTCTTCTCTTAGAGAACAGGGAGAGTGACTACATGGTATCCACTCTGACCTGGGGCGCGAGAAGGTGCCTTAGGTGGAGTGAGGGGGAGGAAGGGCGAGCCCATGCCGTCTCCTTAACTGCCAAGGAAGACTGTTTCCTGGCCAGAAACACCATGGCCACCTGCAGACACACACCCCCCGGACGCCTCCTCCGCCCCGGACTCACCTGGACATCGAGGCGTTCATGGCGAGGGCAGGGTAAGGGTGCCGGAAGCCACCGGGAGGGAGGGAGTACATGGGCTGTCCTTGCCTGTGAGGGCCAGGAGCAGGGAGGGCTGGTCAGCATGCTGGGAGGGCGCAGGGGAGGGAGGGAGGGAGGGAGGGAGGGAGGCGCGCTGGGAGGCAAGGACAAGACGTAATGGGCGGGAAGGGCAAAGGAAGGCCGTCTGGGGTCATCCCCGAGGGGCTCGGCAGGCAGAGCTGGGCACAGGGGGACCATGGGAGGAGGCTGCGCGTTTCCTTACTGTGGGACGAGCCAGCCGAGGGGGTGGGGGATTTGTCCGACGGCTCCAGGAGACAGCGGGTAATATGGCGACAGCTCGGACGGGTGAGGGGGCCGGGGGATTCCTGCTTCCAAAGAGAGACGTGTCAGACTGCTTCCTACCCTGCCTCGGCACCTTAAAGAACAGTGCGTGGGCGCATCCTCGCTGTGTCCCCAGCGCTCTGCTTGTCTCATCATCCTCGCCTGTCACCTCCTGGCAGCTCTGGGAGGCAAGACTAGTATCTCCTCTCCAGTCGCATGGATCCCCTCTGTGGGGAGGACACCTCCGGCTGTCTGTCACACAAGAGTTGGCACCTCGTCAGAGGGGGACGGGAACATGGACTCCCCAGTCACCTGTCAACTGACTGTAGAAGACCTGCCTCCCTCATAAAGAAAGACATTTTGGGTCTCCATTGTACATCTGTCCCCTCTGTCATCTGTGACTCGTCACGACTGTTCATTCTCCCGTGGAAACTCTCAGAGTGCTATGAAGACGGCGGTCCTGGAACGGACAGGACTGGTGACAAGTAAAGAAAAAGCCAGCTCGGCCCCACTGTTCCACAGCTCTGCTTATAAGTCTGGTGAGACAGATCCCACTATTTGAAAAAGGTCTTGATTCAGGGAGGCACAGCCTGCAGATGGCCCAGATTTTTTTTTTTAAAGAGACTCTGCTGCCCAGACTGGAGTGCAGTGGTTGGATTAGGGCTCACTGTAGCCTCAAACTCCTGGGCTCCAGCAATCCTCCCGCCCTGGCCTCCCAAGTAGCTGGGACTACAGACATGCACCACCATGCCCAGCTAATTTTTGTAGAGATGGGTAACCGCTATGTGGCCCAGGCTGATCTTGAACTCCTGGCCTCCAGCGATCCTTCTGCCTCAACATCCCAAAGTGCTGAGATTACAGGCGTGAGCCACCACACCTGCCCTGGGTGAGATGTTGACAGAGCCAACCCAGTGATGGTGAGGAGCCAGGCCCCGCATTTCACCTCATTGAGTTCCTTTGGTCCTCACAGTGACCCCGGGGGACAGAAGACAGGAGGAGGCACGGCTCAGTTGGCAGGGAAGAGATGGAGGTATGACTCGAACCTCAGTCCGCCCGGTTACAGGGCTGCTCTGTTCCCCTGAGAGAAGCCTGCCCACCCTTCAGGAGCACTGCCTGCATGGCAGATGACTTACCTGTCTTTGGATCGATCTCCGGGGACAGGTGTGCGGGCGGGGAGCCAGGGGAAAAGTGGTCATTGCTGTAGGTGATGAGGGGCGTCAACGGATGCATGTGGTGAGGATGCTGAACCACGGGAACTTTATTAGACTGAAAGGCAGAGAGAGAAAGGATTGGCAACGGTTGCCCAGGAGACGGAGAGTAAAACCACCTGCGATTCACTGAGCTTTGACACCCGTGTCTGGACACAGACTGTTTCCGCCATTACTGGCTTCTTTCTACCCGCCTTCAGGTGTGGCCTCTGGCTGTGGCGGGGTGTAAAGGATATGCATATTCCCAGAAACGAGTCATGGGATGTGGGTGACCAAGCAAAGCTGAAAACAATGTAGTGGTCACACTTAGTCTCCGTGCAACTGTAAACAACCTATGGGAATACAAATGATTCACTTGATTGTTTTGATGATAAAACGGCTGGCCATACTGCCCCAAGGAGTGGATTCTTCACCAACCTGCTGCCATCGCCACTTCCTGTAAGCTTTTTTCTTTTTTTTTTTAAGAGTTGGAGTCTCACTCTGTTGCCCAGACTGGAGTGCAGTGGCACGCTCCCAGCCACCACAGCCTCGACCTGCTGGGCTCTGGGGATCCTTCTGCCTCAGCCTCCCAAGTAGCTGGAACTACAGGTGTGCACTACCACGCTCGGCTAATTTTTTATTGACTGTAGAGATGAGGTCTCACTAAGTTGCCCAGGTGGGTCTTGAACCCACGGGCTCAGGCAATCCACTCACCTTGGCCTCCCAAAGTGCTGGGATGACAAGCTGAGCCCCTGGGGCCAGCCGGGTTCCTGTAAGCTTTAATAAACCCATGTCTCTCCCTGCTGGACCTCTGGGTGACTTCTATGGAACAGGCAAACATGACACGTGAGCCCTCTCAGATTCAGGGTCACCACGTTACAACGAGCCAGACATTTTCCACGTGACATCCCTCATGTCTGCAAGAGATGGTGGCAGCGTCCACGGCAGAGAAGGAAATGGCAGAACTGGAGAAGAACTGCATGCATCCCCGACACACCTTCTCCAAGACACCCCTTCCACTCCCTTCATGTCTGCTATGTGCTGTGATACGCGACAGGCTGCCGGGTGACAACCTGCGCTGTCATTGCAGTGAATCGGAAAAGGCACAACACACGCTTTCCGGATAAATTTCTTAGAAACAGCAGCTCCTTGGGCCAAGTCTGAGGCTGGGAACAGGGGGGGCGATGACAATGACCGAGCACAGCCTCCACAAGCCCTTTCTCCCACCTCTTGGGATGCCTGTTTGGTGCTCATAACGCAAACCCCTGTGTGCGCCAGAATCAAGGAGTGGGGACGGACGGATCGTCTCCATCAGACCTCGCACGACCACGTGTCACATCCAGGTGCTACAGACACAACCCAAAAGCACTTCAAACACTTCTCTCCAGAGCACTTCACCCTTCGGGCCTAACTCCCACGTGTGTGGATAACCACATGGCAGGAGTACCATTATTTAACATAGATGTAGAGAAAGAGAGAACCCTGGCACATCCTGGACGGATCCTTGGACTTCAGAGACGTTGAAACAGGACAAACCTGTGTGTGCTACAATCGGTGAGCTGAATTAACATCTTCCTTGTCTTCACTGAACCTCAACCATATGACTCTTTATTATAAAAAGTAGCTATGCTGTATTGAGTGTCCATGCTACCAGCATAGTGTTTGGCGTATTGGCTTGTCCTCATAACCTGGCAAAGCTACGACTAGCCCTGTTTTAGAGATGAGGAAACTGAGCTCTGAAATACCAACTGTCGTAGCCTAGGACACGTTGCTAGCAGACGGCAGTGCTGGGTCCTATCAGCTATCTTGCCTCTAACAAAGAGTGTTCTCTCTCCTACAGCTTGCCTCCCCGAGGGCCTCCTCAAAACACATCTGTCAGAAAGGACAGACATCCTTCAATGAGGTGCGTTTCAAGTGAGAAGAGTTTTGTCTACAAAAGAGATGTGTATGAAAGATGACTTGGGCGGCAGCCCGAGGGCCAGAACTGCAAATGGCTGTCTTCCCACGTGAACTTTTCAGTTCACAGACTCCACGAGCCCTTTCTTCCGTGTCTCGAG
Organism: Cephalopachus bancanus; assembly: GCA_027257055.1. NCBI lineage: Eukaryota > Metazoa > Chordata > Mammalia > Primates > Tarsiidae > Cephalopachus > Cephalopachus bancanus. Next base: position 177,183 of record JAPVLO010000904.1, on the reverse strand, counting down.
GTGCCTGTTTGCTGCTCATAACGCGAACCCCAATCTGCATATTTTTTCCCGAGGTGTCCTTGTGCTGGCCACCGTCTTACTCCATTTTCAGTGGGCTAAACAGAGGGAGGTGGCTGGGCTCCACTGGTGGAATTGCACTTCAATGAGAACAATGTCCCATCAACTCAGTCAGTGGCTCACTGGATGTTGCTCAAAGAACATTTCCTTTTTGGAGTCGGTGTCTCACTCTGTCACCCAGGCTGGAGTGCAGTGGCATGCTAACGGCCACCGCAGCCTCAAACTGCTGGGCTCAGGTGACCCTTCCGCCTCAGCCTTCCAAGTCATTAGAACTGCAGGCATGCGTCACCACTCCCGGCTAATTTTTCTTGATTTATTGTAGAGACAAGATCTTGCCAAGTTGCCCAGGCTGGTCTCGAACCCCTGGGCTCAGGCAATCCTTTCGCCTCCATCTCTCAAAGTGCTGGGATTACAGGCGTGAGCCCCCATGCCTGGCTGCACAATGGATTTTAAAATGATTTTCCTCTCACTTTGGGAGGCGAAGGCAGGAGGATTGCTTGAGCCCAGGACTTTGAGACCAGCCTGGGCACCACAGGGAGACCCCATCACCACAAAGAATCAAAAAACTTAACTGGGTGTGGTGGCACGCACTTGTAGTCCCAGCTGGGATTGAGAGGCTGAGGCAGAAGGATCGCCTGAGCCCAGCAGGTTGAGGCTGTGGTGAGCTGTGGCCGTGCCACTGCGCTCCAGCCTGGGTGACGGAGCGAGGCCCCAACTAAAGAAAACTTTTTTCCCTTCTTACCGTTTCTACCTGTTCACTTTTTAAAAAAATTTAAACTACTTTTCCATACTCATGAACATATAGCACAAATAAAACCAGAACATTATCTTAAGAATAAGGATGCAGGCCGGGCCCAGTGGCAGAGCCCATAATCCCAGCACTTTGGGAGGCCGAGGCAAGTGGATTGCCTGTGCCATGGGTTCAAGACCAGCCCAGGCAACTCGTCTATACAATAAATCAAGAAAAATTAGCTGGGCATGGTGGCGCATGCCTGTATTCCAGCAACTTGGGAGGCTGAGGGAGAAGGATCTCCTGAGCCCAGCAGGTCAAGGCTGGCCGTGAGCATGCCACTGCACTCCAGCCTGGGTGACTGAGATTCCGATTCAAAAAAAGGAATAAGGATGCATTAGTGTTTCCTGGAAAGTAGCTTTGTGTAAAAGTTCATTTTTAGTATTATAAATGCAAGAGAGCTACTACAAGATGAAAATCATCACAATTTAAAAGAAATACATAAACTATGATTTTAAAAAAAGATGAACTAGAAGCACACAAAAACGGAAGTGGTAGTTAAGTACTACTTTAAAAATGTACTATGAACTGGGCACAATGGCTCGCACCTAGAACCCCAGTACTTTGGGAAGTGGTGGTGAGAGGCCTGCCTGAGCCCAGGCCGGGGGTCTGAGACCAGCCTGGGCAACTTGGCGAGACACTGTCTGTACGATTAAAAAAAAAAAAGAAGGAAATAATTAGCTGGGCATGGTGGTGCACACTTGTAGCCTCAGCTACTTGGTGAGCTGTGAGCATGCCACTGAACTCCAGCCTGGGAGACGAAGTGAGACTGTGACTCCCCCCTCCCCAAAAAAGTACTATCACTAATGCAAAGTTTTCTTTTTTGAGCTGAAGTCTCACTCTGTCACCTAGGCTGGAGTGCAGTTGAACGCTCATGGCCACCGCAGCCTTGACCTGCTGGGCTCAGGCGATCCTTCCACCTCAGCCTTCCAAGTAGCCAGAACTACATGCGTGTGCCACCATACCTGGCTAATTTTTTAATTTACTGTAGAGATGAGGTCTCACCAAGTTGCCCAGGATGGTCTGGAACCTGTGGGCTCAGGCGATCCTCTCACCTTGGCCTCCCAAAGTGCTGTAATTATAGGCGTGAGCCACAGTGCCCGGCCTGACTAACACAAACTTTCTAAGAAAGACAAGATCACACCTATGACAAAGCATTTAGAAAACACAAGCACACTATCCTGTTGTCATTTTGGTGATACCTCCTTTCATTCAGACGTTCTGCATGTCAGCCTTTCACTGACATCACTTACTGACACCCAAGAGAGCTAAGATTACTATTGCCCACGTGGTGTGGTTTGCGAGCGCACAGCGGGGTGTGAGTTGTATTTCAAAGTCTAGGCACCGTCACCTAAGTGTGCCGAGTTGTTACCATCGCCCACCAGGTGGCATCATTGTCCAGAAAATGAACCGGGAGGGAGGCAGGCCTTGTACCTGGCCTCTGGGGTGGGGGAGAAAGGCTCGACCTTTGAAGCCCACCAGAGGGAAGGCTCTTCTCGGAGGCCACCAGCCGTGGGAGTCCCTGCCGTCTTGCTCCCCAGGGCAGGCTGGCCACAGCACACACCCAGGCCAGGGATCAGGAGCGCAGGGAAGCAACGCACACCCGCCAATGGGTAACCCCAGCACCAATGCCCCACCACACAAAGGCACAGGGCAGGTTTGGCCTGACAGTCGAATCCTAATGAGTCTGAAGAGCATCTCAGAGTCACCTCGGACCTAAATCCTTCCAGCAAATCGGGGGACCCAGATTCCTTCCTGGCCCAGGTGTTCTTGTCCACTTCAGTCCATTTCTAGACAGGTCCAAGCCAACGCCCCTCTTTAGACGCCTGGCTCCCTAGGAGGCAAGGTGTCCTCCCACGCTTGAGAACTGACTTTCAGGCTCAAGGAAATCCCTGCACAGCCATCCCCGGAAAGCCCACCTGCCTCTCCTCCAGCTGCCTCTACTGGTCACGCATTATTCGAGGCCCTCACAAAGGCAGCTGACTCTTATTGTTCGCTAGTTCTTCTCTCTCTCTCTTTTTTTTTGAGTTGGAGCCTCACTCTGTTGCCCAGGTTGGAGTGCAGAGACCTGCTTGCGGCCACTGCAGCCTCGACCTGCTGGGCTCAGATGATCCCTCCGCCTCAGCCTTCCAAGTAGCTGGAACCACGGGCATGTGCCACCATGCCCGGCTGACTTTTTGACTTATTGTAGAGGTCTTGCCATGTTGCTTAGGTCGGTCTCGAACCCCTGGGCTCAGGTAATCCTCTTGCCTCCACCTTCCAAAGTGCTGGAATAACTGGTGTGAGCCACCAAGCTCAGCTCTCTTTTTTGTCGGAGTCTCACTCTGTTGCCCAGACTGGAGTGCAGTGGCACGCTCCCGGCCACTGCAGCCTTGACCTGCTGGGCTCCGGCGATCCTTCCGCTTCAGCCTTCCAAGTAGCTGGAACTACAGGCGCGCCCTACCACGCCCGGCTAATTTTTTGATTCATTGTAGAGATGAGGTCTCGCCAAGTTGCCCAGGTGGGTCTCGAACCTCTGTGGGCTCAGGCAAGCTACTCACTTCAGCCTCCTAAGGCGCGGGATTACAGTCTGAGCCGAGCCCGGCCCATGCTCCCCTCTCTTTCGTTCTTGGCCCTAATTTCAGAGATCAGAAGCACAAGGGCAGGCAAAGATGAGCTTTAACTTTCATCGTCACCACAAAAAATTCACAGACTTGCCAACAGACTGCCCAGCTGAAATGCTGAATTGCTAACTGAACCTGATTTTATATATTTGGGAAATTGGTTCTATTCACGCTCGATTGTCGGTTTACAGCCTTCTCTTCTAGTAGCCAAAACTACTTTATCTAAAAGCAGGATTGGGAGGAAAGGGAATTGTTCCCAATACACCAGTCCCTCCACAGTGATGCACATCCCCACCAGTGGGGACAGGATCGGGAATGGCCTCAGAAGCCCCGAGTGGATTTTCCCCACAGGGATCTCTGCCAGACTGCTCAGCTGTAGAATGGAGATCTCCAGGGATATCCTGGATCCAGCTGCCAAGATTCAGCATGACTTTGAGTCTTACACATCTAGGCCAGATGAAACCACCCGATCACGGAGAAGGGTTGGTCTTGGCATGTTCTTCCATTGCTTGTGCCCTGATTAGTACCCATCGAAGTCTGACGCAGGCATCTGTCCAAGCTCCATGTACGTTTCCTGGAGGGTTATTTTAGTTAAAAGGAAGTCACTTGCAAATCCACTTCACGGAGCTCAGACTGAGCACACTGAAAACCACACACGCTGGCGCACCGCTTAAATGAGCATTCCCTCGACCGGTGAGAGCCTAGCCGGCCTGGATGGGGTCGGCCTGTCCCGGAGTCTTCTTTTACATCGCCTCCACCCATTTCTGGATTCCTCACCATTTTCTGGCCACCGTCTCTCAAATTACTCTGATGCCCTTTTAAAAAATTGGTAAAATATTCTCGAAGGAGCTGGCTGGTGAGGAAAAGAAATCTGAAGGGTTTATATACAACAGAAGCAGGGACCGACAAGAATTTGGTTGAGCTGAAAAGGAAACACAGCCGGGCTCGGTGGCTCAGCCTGTCATCCCGCGCTTTGGGAGGCCGAGGTGAGTGGATCGCCTGAGCCCGCGGGCTCGAGACCCGCCTGGGCGACTTGGCGAGACCTCATCTCTGCAATAAATAAAAAATGAGCCGGGCGTGGTAGCGCACGCCTGTAGTTCCAGCTACTTGGAAGGCCGAGGCGGAAGGATCGCCGGAGCCCGGCAGGTCGAGGCTGCGGTGGCCGGGAGCGGCCGCTGCACTCCAGTCTGGGCGACAGAGTGAGACTCCGACTCGAAAAAAAGAAAAAAAAGAAAAGGAAATAAATCACCCTCTGTACACACACACACACACACACACACACACACACACACACACCCTACTCGAAAACACCACAGGCAGAATTTGAGTTTGCAGCAGACTCTGCCATTCTGTGCCATCAAGGAAAGAAAATCGGGACACGTCTGGACACGTCCCCTCTACGGAGTTCTCTACTGAGAGAAAACACAACTTCACATTTGTAACATTTTACTGGGTAAATATTTGTGGGCTCGACATAGCACCGAGTCAGACGAAGCTCACAGAGATGAAAGCACCCGCGTCTTGGGTGCCATTGACTAACTGTTGAAGGACCCGACCCTGCAGAAAATATGAACCCTGGCAATAAGTGAGCACATGTACTTTTGTACCTACTATGTGCCGGCACCGTTCTAGGTCTCAAGGCGGTAGAGGGTCTTGCCTATCTAGGCCAAAATGCCTGTCCTCATGAGACTCATGTTCTAGTAAGGGCGACAGACAATAAACAAGATAAATGAAATGCTGGCAGAGAATAAAAATCTACAGATAAGATACATCCCTACATTCTAACAAAATATTAAGCCGCGAAAGAGAAACACGAAGAGAAAGCAGGTAAGGAATAGGAAGGGGCAGAGGGTTCTGCAGGGTGTCCCAAAGGACGGCCGGACACATCCTCAGAGAGACATGGCATCCACAGTCATTTTCAACATGACTGCGCAAAGGGGGAGCAGGGAGGCAGATGGTGGGGAAGGAGCGTTTGGCAGGTGCCGTGTGCCCGGCCGGGTGAGGACCCCAGGGAGGCGGTGGCTGGAGCAGGGGAGGAGGAGGAGGAGATGAGGGTCTATACTGATGTGATAGCAGGAACCAGCTCGATGGGGGCGGCTGGTGCCAGCTGCGGGCTATGAGAGCCATCAAGACAGATGAGGACTGTCTGCAGGGCCGCAGGGAAAATGCTCAGAGAACTGGAATGTGCCTGCAGGTCCTCCTGACCAGTGACTGGCTTCCCAGGTCTTCCAAGTCTCTGGGGACCTGGGAATTCCTGGGAAAGACTTTTCCTTCCCAAGACTCTCCCTTTCCCATTGTTCACTGGCTTTAACAGTGGCAACAGGAAATTTCCAAGTTGTCTTTGTTTTTTGTTCCTTTGGCATTTGCCTTTTTCTCCTCGACATGGGTGGCCGCAGAAAAACACTTTTTTTGAGTCGGAGTCTCACTCTGTCACCCAGGCTGGAGGGCAGTGGCCGCTCCCGGCCACCGCAGCCTCGACCTGCTGGGCTCCGGCGATCCTTCTGCCTCAGCCTTCCAAGTAGCCAGAACTACAGATGCATGCTACCACATCCGGCTAATTTTTTTATGTATTGTAGAGATGAGGTCTCACCAAGTTGCCCAGGCTGGTCTCGAACCTCTGAGCTCAGACAATCCTCTCACCCCAGCCTCCCAAAGTGCTGGGATTACAGGCGTGAGCCACTGCGCCTGGCCTTTCATTTAGTTTTATATAATTCAGGGGCATGCTTTTGATCCATGCCTTCACAATTTTGTTTATAAAGCCCTTTTTAACCAATCTCTCTCTCGAGTCAGGGTCTCACTCTGTCACCCAGGCAGGAGTACAGTGGCATGACCACAGCTCACTGCAGCCTCGATTCCAGGGCCCAGTGAAGTCTTCCTGCCTCAGGCTCCTGAACAGCTGGGACTACAGGTGTGCGCCACCATACCTCGCTAATTTTTTGAGTTTTTGTAGAGGTGAGGTCTCATCATGCTACCCAGGCTGGACTTGAACTCCTGGGCTCAGCAATCCTCCCGCCTTGGCCTCATTTAAGTTTCTGCTGCTTTTTATGCATTTACTTGGGTGTCTCTTTAGGAACAGTATTTGTAGAGTGGTTTGTCATTTCCCTTCTCTGTGCCTACCCCCACAGCTTGCCCAGCTGTGCTATCAATGGCACAAGTCTGATTTGCCGCCACCTCAACTCTGGTCAGATGCCAAAGCTCGACCGCACAAATGACATAGACAGGAAATCATCACTGCCTGCAAAAGTGAGTGGGTGAAACTGGGTGAGAAACAGGACATTTGCATGACTCTGAGGCCTCTCTCTATTAAGAGCAAAGGGAAGAACAGTTCCTTTACAGTGGAAACATTTGGTGGACGCCACCTAAACTGGACAACGGAAGCGAACATTCCCAATCCTGAAACAAGCAGACACCGTGGACCTCTTCCTGAGAGGACGCCCTGGGATGGACGGACATGAATGTCGCGGTGGTCCTGCCAAAAACGTACAACCTGAATGTAACGGCAAGGAAACACCAGGCAGACCCCAAGCCAGGGCCACTCAACAACACAGCTGGCCCACACCTCCCCAAAAATGGGAAGGCCTGGAAAGACAGAGAAGGCACAGGGACTCTGCCAGACTCGAGGAGACTAAAGAGACGTGACAGCTAAGTGCAACACATGGTGCTGGATCGAACCCCAGACCAGGAAAAAGCCACAGTGATCAAGGATGTTACTGGGACACTGGCCAAAATGGGAGCCTATAATGTAGGTTAAATAACATGAAATGTTAATGTTATGTTCTTAATTTCAATAACTGCATTGTGATTATTATTATTATGGGTTTTAGAGACACAGGCTTGCTCTGTCACCCAAGCCAGAGTGCAGTGATACGATGATAACTCAATGCAACCTTGAATTCTTGGGCTCAAGCAATCCTCTTGAGTAGCTAGGACTACAGGCGCACACCAACACACCCGGCTAAGTTTTTAATAATTTTGTACAGGTGAAATCTTGCTATGTGACCCAGGCTGTTTCAAACTCCAGGCCTCAAGTGGTCCTCCCGACTTTGGCTTCCCAAAGGGCTGAACAAATGCCTTCTTCTCAGGAAAGGGATAAAGGATCACAGTGTCTCCAAATTACTCTCAAACTTCTTTTTTTGAGTTGGAGTCTCACTCTGTCACCCAGACTGGAGTGCAGTGGCCGCTCCTGGCTACTGCAGCCTTGACCCGCTGGGCTCCGGCGATCCTTCTGCCTCGGCCTTCCAAGTAGCTGGAACTACAGGATGCGCTACCACGCCCAGCTGATTTTTTTGATTTATTATAGAGATGAGGTCTCGCCGAGTTGCCCGGGTGGGTCTCGAACCTGTGGGCTCAGGCAATCCACTTACCTCAGCCTCCCAAAGAGCTGGGATTACAGGCTGAGCCACCGAGCCCAGCTTCAAATGTTTTTTTTTTTTTTTTGAGTTGGAGTCTCACTCTGTGGCCCAGACTGGAGTGCAGTGGCCGCTCCCGGCCACCGCAGCCTCCACCTGCTGGACTCCGGCGATCCTTCCGCCTCAGCCTTCCGAGTAGCCAGAATTACAGGCATGTGCTACCACACTCGGCTGATTTTTTGATTTATTGTAGAGATGAGGTCTCGCTGCCCAGGCAGGTCTCGAACCCGCGGGCTCAGGCAATCCACTCACCTCAGCCTCCCAAAGGCGCGGGATTACAGGCTGAGCCACCGAGCCCGGCTTCAAATGTTTTTTTAAAGTAGGGGTCTCACTGGCAGGAGGGCAGTGGCACGCTTGCACCCACCACAGTTTCGACCTGCTGGACTCAGGTGATGACAGAGTGAGACTCAGCTCAAAAAAAAAAAGAAAAAAAAATAGTAATCAGTATTGGAGGCAGCAACAGGCTGTGCTCTGAGTTCTGGAGACTTCTGAGTCTACACAGGTATACGGGTGAGAACTGGAAAGAAGCGATTACAATCTAACAAGGGAAAGTTGAGCGAATGCTTTTATTTAGGAACTGGCATGCCAAGCGACACCAGGCTTCTTGGCTCACATTTGGGGCAGGGACACACAGGCCCTTTTGCTGGAGAGTGCTCAGTCACTGGTTTGGGAGTCAATAACTTGACACAAAGTCTCCGATTGCTTCTGAGAATGACCTGCTTTGCAGTGTTGAAACGGTGTTTCCTAGTCTCAGAGCAGATAATGCCCCTGAGCCAGTGTTTGCAAAATTTAGTCCCCTGTCCCCAGCAGAGGCATCACCTGGGAACCTGTCATGATGCACATTCTCAGGCCCTTGCCTACCATGACCAACTGAGTCAAACTCTGGAAATGGGGTCCAGTGACTTGTGTTTGAATATGCCCTCAGGTGATTCTGAGGACCACTGGCCTAGACTGAAAAGCTAGAAAAGCCCAGAGAGCTTCTAAAACTTCCGATGCACAGGTCACACCAAAACTCCATCAGAGACTCTAGGGATGGGGTCAGCAATCCTTGTTTTCACATCCTTCTCCCTAACTCTGATGCCTGCTCAAGTGAGAGAACCATCAACACAATGGTGAGTAAGATGCTGCCAGTGTCCAAACGGTCTCAGTCGGGTCCTTCTAATGCTAAAACGATGATAACCAAGAGGAAGTACAATCTTGATCCAAACAGATGCTAAAATATGACCGAAAGTAATTGGACACAACAAGGCTGTTAACACTTGCAGCAATAATGTATACCTGTTTAGAGTATGTATGTTCCACAAATAGGCCAGGTGCAGTGACTCATGCCTGTAATCCTAGCACTTTAAGAGGCTGAGGTGGGAGGATTGCTTAAGGTGAGAAGTTCAAGATCAGCCTGGGCAACATAGCAAAACCCTCTCTCTCTCTCTTTTTTAAGTTGGAGTCTTACTCTGTCACCCAAACTGGAGTGCAGTGGCACGCTCCCGGCCACCGCAGCCTCGACCTGCTGGGCTCTGGTGATCCTCCCACCTCAGCCTTCCAAGTAGCCGGAACTACAGGCGCGCACCACCACCGCCCGGCTAATTTTTGATTTATTGTTGAGACGAGGTCTCGCCAAGTTTCCCGGGCTGATCTCGAACCTGTGGGCTCAGGCAATCCACTCGCCTAGGTCTCCCAAAGTGCTGGGATTATAGGCTGAGGCACCGAGCCAGCCAAAACCCTATCTCTTAAAAAAAAAGAAAATTAGCCAGGCATGGTGGTGTCTATACTCCCAGCTACTTGGGAGGCTGAGATAGGAGGATCACTTGAATGGAGGCCACGGTGGGGCACGATTGGCCACTGTACCCCAGCCTGAGTGAGAGTGAGACCTTGACTCAAACAATGACGACAAAAGACCCAAAGCAAATAGAGTATGTTTCACAAAGAATTCTAAATGCTACACAAGACAGAGGTCGGGATGCAGCCCAGCGTGTTACGTTTTATATTCACTTGGGCATGGCCTTACGACTTCCTTTGGCCAACAGAAGATTAGCAGGCGTGCACTGAAATGAGAGGAAGCTGCTGATATGCTACGTGGGTCTGCCACATACCAGGAGGAGGACATGCCCTGGACAGTCATGCCAGTCATCCCAGCCGTTTGGAAGATGGAAGTAAGAGGACTGCCTGAGCTCAGGGGTTCAAGACCAGCCTGAGCAACATGGCGAGACCTCATCTCTATAAAAAATTTTTTAAAAATTAGCCGGGTGTGGTGGCACACGTTTGTAGTTTCAGCTACTCGGAAGGCTGGGGTGGAAGGAGCGCCTGAGCCCAGCAGGTCAAGGTTGCGGTGGCTGTGAGCCTGGGCGACAGAGTGAGACTCTTAACACACAAGGGCTACAGAAATAGTTTTGAAGAAGTATAGAAAAGGATGAAGAATGATACCTCACCCAACATTTGCCACCTAGGATGAATTTCTTTTATTTATTTATTTTTGAGTTGGAGTCTCACTCTGTCACCCAGGCTGGAGGGCAGTGGCATGCGCCCGGCCACCGCAGCCTCGACCTGTTGTGCTCCGGCAATCTTTCCGCCTCAGCTTTCCAAGGAGCCGGAACTACAGGCATGTGCTACTACGCCTGGTTAATTTTTGATTTATTGTAGAAATGAGGTCTCACCAAGTTGCCTGGGCACGTCTTGAACCCACGGGCTCAGGCAACCCACTCGCCTTGGCTTCCCAAAGTGCTGGGATGACAGGCTGAGTCACCATACCCAGCTGGATTTCTATTATTATTTTTATTTTAAGTTGGAGTCTCACTCTGTTGCCCAGGCTGGAAGGCAGTGGCACACTCATGGCCACCACAGTCTCGACCTGCTGGGCTCCAGAGATTCTTCCGCCTCAGCCTTTCAAGTAGCTGGAACTACAGGCGCGCTACTACGCCCAGCTAATTTTTTGATTTATTTTAGAGATGAGGTCTCACCAAGTTGCCCAGGCAGGTCTCAAACCCATGGGCTCAGGCAATCCACTCACCTCAGCCTCCCAAAGTGCTAGGATTATAGGCGTGAGCCACCTGCTCGGTCTATTTTGTTATTTTTCTTAAATTTCACAGAAAGTTAAATCTTCTTAAAACTCTCCAGTATTCCTGTGCTCCTCCCCAGTTCCCATTAAGTTTACCTAGTCTTCTTTTCAAAAAAGATACGCATGCTTTACAGACATTTAAAGTAGGGCTGTAGTCCCAGTACTTGGGAAGGTGAGGTGGGAGGATTGTCTGAGGCCAGGAGGTTGAGACCAATGTAGTGAGACACGGTCTCTGCTAAAAAATTAAAAAGTCAGCCAGGTGTGGTAGCATGCACCTGTAGTCCCAGCTACCAGGGAGGCTGAGGCGGAAGGATTGCCTGAGTCCAGGAGGTTGAGGCTGCGGTGAGCTGTGATAGAGCCACTACACTCCAGCCTATTTGACAGAATGAGACTTAAATAAATAGACGGATTAATAAATAAAGAGTAAAACTAGAAAGACCAACAATACCAAATGCTGGCAAGGATGTGAAACAACGGGAACTTATATTCATTGCTGGTGGAAATGCAAAAATAGTACAACCATTTTGAAAAGTAGTTTGAACAGGGCATGTTGGCTCATGCCTGTAATCCCAGCACTTTGGGAGGCGGAGGTGAGCGGATTGTCTCAGCCCACGGGCTCAAGACCAGCCTGGGCAACCTGGCGAGATGTTGTCTCTACAATAAATCAAAAAGTTAGCCGGGTGTGGTGGTGCACGCCTGTGGTTCCAGCTACTTGGAAGGCTGAGGAGGAAGGATTGTCTGAGTCCAGGAGGCCAAGGCTATGGTAGCCACGAGCATGCCACTGCACTCCAGCCTGGGCGAGAGTGAGACTTCAACTCAAAAAAAAAAAAAAAAGAAAGAAAGAAAAGGAAAAGAAATATGCAAAAGGTGCTTCTAGTGAGGTTTCAGATGGAAATGGCGATCATGGTATGGATACCAGTAGAAACACGATTCTTGTTGTAAAGTGGCAAAGAATTTGGCTGAATTGTGTTCTAGTGTTTTGTGAAAGGTAGAACTTGTACATTCAGCAAAGGAGACTTCTAAGCAAAGTGCTGAAAGTGTAGCTTGGTTTCTCCTTACTGCTTATAGTAAGATGTGAGAAGAGAGGTAAATTGAAGAGACAGTGGTTAAGCAAAAAGGAACCAAAACTTCAAGATTTGGGAAATTCTCAGCTTATCCATATTGTAAAAAATGAAAAAGTGTTTTTTCCTTTCTTTTTTTGAGTTGGTGTCTTACTCTGTTGCCTAGGCTATAGTGCAGTGGCACGATCATGGAGCCCTGAAGCCTTGACCACCTGGGCTCAGGTGATTCTCCTGCCTCAGCCTCCTGAGTAGCTGGGACTACAGGTGCACATTACCATGCCTGGCTAGTTTTTCTATTTTTTGTAGAGATGAGGTTTTGCTATGTTGCCCGGGCAGGTCCCAAACTCCTGGGCTCAAGCAGTCCTCCCGCCTCAGCCTTGCAAAATGCTGGGATTACAGATGTGAGCCACCATGTCCAGCTAGAAAGACTGTTCTTGAGAGAATGCCAAGGGTGTGGCTAGAAAAATCATATGATAAAGAGATGATGGGTGTGACTGAGGTAACCAATAAATCACCCCAGCAGAAACACTGCCCTCAAGGTTTAGAGGGGACAAAGACGGGACTAATAAAGGAAGCTGCCAGATTTGAGATTATATAGAATGAGCTGTAGCTATCCGGAGACAACCATATGGTACCCTTCAAGAAAAGGGAAGCTGGGTGTGGTGGTTCATACCTGTAATCCCAATACTTTGGGAGGAAGAGGCAAGAAGATTGCCTGAGTCCAGGGGTTTGAGACCAGCCTAGGCAACTTGGCGAGACCTCATCTCTACAATAAATAAAAAATTAGCCAGGTGTGGTGGCGCGTGCCTGTAATTCCGGCTACTCAGAAGGCTGAGGCAGAAGGATCGCCGGAGCCCAGCAGGTTGAGTGCCGTGAGCGTGCCACTGCACTCTAACCTGGACAATAGAGTGAGACTCCTACTCAAAAAAAAAAGAAAAGAAAAGAGAAAAGAAGCGGGAAGAACAATCCCAAAGATGCTCCAGAGGCAAGGCTGCTGCTCAGGGCTTCAGCGACAGGGTGGCCCCCCTGGAGAGCTGGGAGGACAGAGAATGGAGCCCAGAGGATTTTTCTCGAACCACAAAATCCAGTGGAACCCTGCCAACAGACTGCCTTTAGGCTTGGGCTGTAAGCCTCTCGCTGCCCGTCTCCAACCTCCCCACATACCCTGTCGATCTTGTCCTTGATCTCCACATCTGTGTGAGCCAGCTCCTGAAAACAAATCTCTTGGCCAGGCTCGGTGGCTCAGCCTGTCATCCCGGCACTTTGGGAGGCTGAGGTGAGAGGACTGACTGAGTTTGAGACCAACCCAGGCAACCTGGCAAGACCGCGTCTCTACAATAGATCAAAAATTAGCTGGGTGTGGTGAAGCACTTGCGAAGCCTGTCCTTCCAGCTACTTGGAAGGCTGAGGCAGAAGGATCGCCAGAGCCCAGCAGGTCAACACTGGGTGACCGTGAGCATGAGTGTGCCACTGCACTCCAGCCTGGGTGATAGAGTGAGGCTCTAACCTAAAAAAAACTCAAAAAAACCATCTCTCCACACACACACATCCTCTTGGTTGGGTTTCCCAGAGAGCCCTGACAAAGAGCTGTTCTATGTCTTAACTGTGTGAGCATGTAACTGTATGTTTGTCGGCCGGGCTCAGTGGCTCAGCCTGTAATCCCACGCTTTGGGAGGTTGAGGTGAGTGGATTGCCTGAGACCGTGGGTTTGAGACCCGCCTGGGAAACTTGGCGAGACCTCATCTCTACAATAAATCAAAAAATCAGCCGGGCGCGGTAGCGCATGCCTGTAATTCCGGCTACTCGGAAGGCTGAGGCGGAAGGATCACCGGAGCCCAGCAGGTCGAGACTGCGGTGGCCGGGAGCGGCCACTGCACTCCAGTCTGGGTGACAGAGTGAGACTCCGACGCAAAAAAAAAAAGTTTGTCAAAACTCACAAAACTGTACACATGTGAGTTTGTCAAAACTCACAAAACATCACTATATGTAAACGATACCGTAACAATGGGAGAAATGTGCACATGTCCACACACGCATGGAGAAAACTGAACTTCAGTTCAAAAAAATAGAAACTATGTCCTACATGTTTAAAACATGTCTAATAATGGGTAGCTAACTCAGAAGAGGAGGGGCAAGTCTCAGAGCTGGCGGGTGTTCTGGCCTCTGCTCGACCCTCAGCCAGGTTTGTTTTCCATACCCTCCTTATTCCCTGTATCCTCTCCCTCCTTGGATTCTGGATACTCAGCTTAGCAGCTCAAATTTATACTTGGGGTCTCGAGATATTGCCCAGGCTGGTCTTGAACTCCTGTCTTCAAGCAATCTTCTTTCCTCGGCCTCTCAGAGCGCTGGGATTATAGAACCGAGCCACCACACCTGGCCATACTTTTATGGGTTCAAAAAGAGATTTTTTTTTAAATAAAAAAAATTCTGAAAAAAAAGGGTGATTGGATCTGGGCAAAGGAGGAGTCATAGAGGGGTGTAAATGTTTTCTCACACCACTGATCCTTCCATCATTCAACAAGTGCTCCAGGAGCTTGAAAACAGGCGCTGGGTACACACGTGTGAACAACACAGGCGCAGTTCCCAACTTTATGTTGGTTATATTCTAGAAGTGCATGTACTTGTTTTGTGTGGCTGGGCACGGTGCTCCCGGAAGAGAGTGGAGAGAAGGCAGGGCCAGGCGCTCGGGGCCGCGCTAAGGGTCTGGATGATTCTTTGCAGGTAACAGGCTGACTTACCGGGATCGGATCTTACAGATAGTTACTTAGAAAGCACTCTGGTTGTTCTTGATAGTTACTTATAAAGCGTTCTGGTTTGTTTTGAAGGTGCAGATTATTGCATACTTAACGCCGTCACCCATCCTGACCCGTTAGGACTTGTTGACAGGCAGCTTCTCCATGACTCACTGCATCTCCGCAGGCATGTGGGCAGCTTCCTTCCATCACCCTACTCCCGGGGCCAGCCTCATCCTCAAATACTTTACTCCTGACTCTCAAGTACGTTTCATAATCTCAAGTGTTTTAAGACCGCTAATAAAAAAGCGGATGCCCAAGCCTCTGAGACGCCTTCCGAAACCCTTCAAGGCCTGTTCGCACACCTTGGCCTACCCACACCTGGTAACCGGAGGTGTCCCGAGCTCCCCCATCCACTTTGCTTCCACTTGCCATTTGCAGTTACAGCGACAACCCTCCACACTGGCTGCCCCAAGAGTCACCGGGCACTTCAAGGGGAGATGGCGCCCCACCCCAGACCAATTAAATCATGTCCCGGGGGGATTTCAGGCCAAGTTCTACGGATTCATTATCTCCATTACCTCCGCAATCTGTCCGTGAGTTCTGGCATCTCATTCAGGCCCTCATTACCTCTTAGGTTTGCTAATTAAACAGTATTTTCATTGTTCTCTCCTTCTCATTTCATGGTAGTAGAGCCGGGTAGCAGCGACAGTGGTGATGGCGGAGTTAGTACGTGAATGTTACTGAGGGTGTACTTTGTGGCAGGCACAATTCTAAACAATACCCTCGGCCCATTTTCACACAACAGCTGGGTGACATCCGGGCCTCTTCTAATCCCCATTTAATAGATGAGGAAACTAAGGCAAAGAGGAATGAGGTCACTGCTTGGAGCTGCACAAGCCGGGAAGGTGGAGTTGGGTTTGACTCAAACCGAGTGCCTTCCACAGCCTCTGACACGCATTAACTCCTTGCCAGATACCTTGGGTTTGTACCCACCCAGATGCACCTCTCAGAAGCTGGAATGAGATGCTCTGACTCTAAAATGGAAAACAGGCCAGGCATGGTGGCGCACACCTATAATCCCAGCACTTGCGAAGGATGAGGATCACGTGAGCACAGGAGTTCAAGACCAGCCTGGGCAACACAGCGAGACGTCATCGCTAGAAAAAAAAAAAATCAAAAAGTTTGCCAAGTGTAGTGGTGTGTGCCTGTAGTCCCTGCTACCAGGAGGATGAGGTGGAAGAGTCATCTGTGACACTGCACTTCAGCCTGGGTCGACAGGGTGAGACACCAACTCAAAAAAAAAAAAAAAGGAAAAATCATAGCCTTCTCTCAACCTATTGACTTCCCAGTTAATGTTGAAGTGTTCCTCCCATAAATGTTTCTCAAGCCTCCGAGGCCTGTTTCTGCCCTGTTATATCAGGATACAGAGCATGATGACACATGCTTTACTGGAAAATAATCCCTTTTGCAATCTACCATATGCTGTGTATTCACACGTTTCTCTGTCCTTGGACACAATGAGGGCACCTCCCCACCCCTCTACCCCGACCGATGCTTGGATGTTTGTTTGGCAGTTGGAACTATGGATGTAGGACCTTCCTTTTTTTTTTTTTTTTTTGAGTTGAAGTCTCACTGTCTCCCAGACTGGAGTGCAGTGGCACACTGCCAAGCCATCACAGCCTCGACCTGCTGGGCTCTGGCGATCCTTCCTCTTTGCCTTCCAAGTAGCTGGAACTACAGGCACGCGCTACCACGCCCAGCTAATTTTGTGATTTATTGTAGAGATGAGGTCTCGCCAAGTTGCCCAGGTGGGTCTCAAACCCATGGGCTCAGGCAATCCACTCACCTCGGCCTCCCAAAGCACTGGCATTACAGGCTGAGCCACCGAGCCCGGCCAGGATGTAGGACCTTCTTAAGAGTTTGGGGACGTCATATAATTTTTCTGTCACTTACATGGAGAATAAACGATGAGGAGTCGCTGTTTTATCCGAGGAAAAGAGTTTAGTAGCTTAGAAAGGACAAAGAAGCGATCCTATGTGTTAACACTGCACCTTGAAACCAATAAAAAGCATTACATGAGCAGAGGGTTGTAGCGACTGCCATCAGATGTCGGCTGCACAGAGAAAAAGCAGAAAAACGGTCGGAGTTAGTTATTAGATGGCAACCGGAGAGCTGAACAGGCTGAAAGGATTGGCCGAATAAACGATGCAACAGAGGTGTGAAAAGGTGGGTGGCAAACATCAGGAGGAAAACAGGACGATGCCCATGGGAGAAGGCAGGCGAACCAGGGGCTCTTACTTTTCAGAGGTGGATTGTTCTGCACAACAGGAAGGATGGGGCACGCAGAGGACATGTGGTCGTGTTTTTCTTTGTTTTTTTGGTTGAGTTGGAGTCTCACTCTGTTGCCCAGGCTGGACTGCAGCGGCACGATCATGGCTCACCACAGCCTTGACCCGCTGGGCTCCGGCGATCCTTCTGCCTCAGCCTTCCAAGTAGCCGGAACTACAGGTGCGCGCTACCACGCCCGGTTGATTTTTGATTTATTGTAGAGATGAGGTCTCACCAAGTTGCCCAGGCGGGTCTCGAACTCGCAGGCTCAGGCAATCCACTCGCCTCAGCCTCCCAAAGGCGCGGGATTACAGGCTGGGCCACCGAGCCCGGCTTTTGTTTTTGTTTTTGTTTTTTGAGTCAGGGTTTCACTCTGTTGCCCAGGCTGGAGTGCAGCGGCACGATCATGGCTCACTGCAGCCTTGACCACCTAGGTTCAGGCGATCCTTCCGTGTCAGCCTCTGGAGTAGCAGGGACTACGGGCGTGTGTTACCATGCCAGGCTAATTTATTTTTGGAGAGATGAGGTTTTGCTATGCTGCCTATGCTGTCTTGAACTCCTGGCCTCACAACCCTCTTGTCTTGGCTTCCCAAAATGCTAGCATTACAGGTGTGAGCCACCATGCTTGGTCATGTATTAGAGTTTTTTGAGTTGGAGTCTCACCCATTTGCCCAGGTTGGAGTGCAGGGGCACACACACTCACGGCCACCCACCCCAGCGTCCACTGCTGGGCTCCGGCAATCCTTTCACCTCAGCCTTCCAAGTAGCCGGAACTACAGGCGCGTGTTACTACACCCAGCTATTTTTCATTTTATTGTAGAGACGAGGTCTCGCCAAGTTGCCTGGGTGGGTCTCGAACAATCTACTCACCTTGGCCTCCCAAAGTGCTGGGATGACAGGCTGAGCCACTGAGCCCGGCCTCTTTTATTTATTTATTTTTGAGTTGGATTCGTATTCGTTTTTAAAGGGAAATCACATCCTTAGATCTGATACCCTTAGAGACAGACGGCTATAATTGGAGGGGTGGGGCCAAGCTGGGTGTTCAGCACCCACCACGGCTGACTCGCACCACTAGAGGGCACCCGCACCTCGTGCTTGGCCATCCCAAATGGGACCCAGGAGGTGGGAGTCACCACTCTGGCTTGTTCCTGGGATGCTTGTCCAATGGCTGCTCATGCCTTGGTGACCAGCCATGGAATTGCTGCCAGGGATCTGCGCCTCTTGGGACAGCATGTCCTGGATGGCTGGTCCCAACACACCGTTCCCTCCTTAGCCATCCTCACCTGCCTCGCTGCTGGACGGCTGCGACAGTCATCTGAGAGCTATGCACGGCGCCCATTGTGGACCACCCAGGGCTCCACCTGCGAGTCTTGGAAATACTGGCAGTCACAGGCTCACAGCGCTGTTAAGTATCTGTGTATGCATCTCTTCCTTGTCTTCGATTAGACTCTAAGCTTTTAATGAGCAAGGATGATCAGTGTATCACACAATGAAATCATACCTGAGATTTGCTTTAAAACTCGGCGTGGTGGGAGGGGACGATGGGTGTAGGGAACACCGTGTGATCCTCTCTACTTTGTATATCTTTAAGATTTTCCAGGCGAAAGTTTTTTTTTTTTTTTTTAAGAGTTGGAGTCTCTCACTCTGTCTCCCAGACTGGAGTACAGTGGCACACTCCTGGCCACTGCAGCCTCGACCTGCTGGGCTCCAGTGATCTTTCCGCCTCAGCCTTCCAAATAGCTGGAACTACAGGCATGTGCTACCATGCCCGGTTAATTTTTGATGAATTGTAGAGACGAGGTCTCGCCAAGTTTCCCGGGTGGGTCTCGAACCCATGGACTCAGGCAATTCACCCACCTGTGTCTCCCAAAATGCTGGGATGACAGATTGAGCCACCAAGCCTGGCTGACTCGAAGCTTTTAGTGAGAAAGGATGATTGGTATATCACAAAATGAAATCATGCCTGAGATTTGCTTTAAAACTCAGTGTGGTGGGAGGGGACGACGGGTGAAGGGAACACCACATGATCCTCTCTACTTTGTATATCTTTAAGATTTTCCATGCAAAAGTTTTAATAAACATTTGGCAAGCCAGATGCCTTAGACGTGGTGCAGGGAGGTAAAGTGAAGCCCTAGGCCGGTGACATGGACAGGCCATGCCAGATGCGGGTCCTTCTGGCTGCATTCCCTGAGGCTGAGGCTTCACTGGCCTGTGCGAAACGCCCGTTAGCTTATGGGGGAGTGAGGCTTAAGACAAGTGTTGATGCGCCATCTCAAGAAAAGCCCAGGAAAGTGGCACGTCCTGAGGAAGAGAGAGGACCTGCTGGACGCCATTGCCCCTGCCTCCCCTGGGAGTGCTTTTTTCGGCCTGGTGTTGCCACAGAGCCTCGCAGGAAAGACTCAGGTGTGCATTTTTTTTTTGAGTCAGGTCTCTGGTGTGGTGGCATGGTCATGGCTCACCGCAGCCTCAACCTCCTGGGCTCAGGAGATCCTTCCGCCTCAGCTTGCTAAGTAGCTGGGACTGCAGGTGCTCGCCACCACACTCAGCTAATTTTGAAGATTTTTGGTGAAGACGAGGTCTTGCTAGGTCTTGAACTCCAGGCTCGGTCTTGAACTCCTGGCCTCAAGCGGATCCTCCGACCTTGGCCTCCCAAAATGATGGGATCACGGTGTGAGCCGCCGTGCCTGGCCTGCACATGTTGCAATGGATTGCTTCCTACCACAAATCCTGTTCAGAAGAGCCTCTTCAAGAGGAGATAACGCTGGATGAGCTCCACCGGGAAAGAAAGGCCAGCCTTGCCCATGTGAAGGGGACAGGGGTTCAGGTGGCAGCAGGGAAGGACGTGAGACAGGCTTTGTGAGGAACCAGGGCGAACAACAGCCAGGGCTGCAGGGGCTGGGGAACAGCGTTTCCGATCATGGCTATTGAGGAGGTGTGTGTGTGTGGAGGTGTGAATATGTCACAGCCTAAGTGTTAACCCCAGCCCATCAGTTCTCCCTCACCGCACTGAAGGACCCCATCAGCCTCACGAAGGGTGAGGGGAGGAAGTGGCACAGGACGAGGTCAGTCAAAGTGTCCCTTTGGGGTTTTAAGGCAGATCAGACTTACCAAGTGTGCAGGAGATGGTGACCTTGTGTCCTTTACTGTGGCGCTGGAGGGGACATCGAGGAGCGGCCATTTCATCTGTAGATACTACATGGGGGACAGAAAAGACAAAGCCATTGGTGAGATGAGACCTCACAAGTACCCAAGTGAGCAGAGAAAGAGCCCTGCGGTTAAGTCCCTGGTGACTCGGGAAGGTCCACCATCTTCATGCCATACAAGGACTACAAAAGGGGGAGCACGCATTTACAGTCACCACCACCATCCCGCTATCATCGTGGGGACACACACATGACAACTAAGGTCAACTCAAGTGGGCGAGAACCAATACAGGCCAGCAAACCCAAGGATTCAGAGAACGTACTGGCGAGACTCATGACCGCTCTGCTCTAGCCAGGGAACAAGCAGGGATCGTCCGGGGGGGGCTCCAAGATGGCCATCCTGCCGATTCACTTCTGCCTCCTACGGCATCACACACAATGCTTCCTAAGAAACAGCCTCTCCAGAACTTTCTGGAGAATGAATGAATAAAAGCCATCTCTCCATCTGCCTGACACTCGCAGGGTCCTGGGCACTATCTATCCATAACTCAAGGAGGCTGATTTTTACTTCGTTACAGTGATTTTTTTCAACCTTGAAAAGATGACTCAGTACCCCACTCTGTCCCACGTGCCATCGCAAAAAAACCCACACCAAATGGCAAATCCTGAAACGTGTACACACCCCGGTGTGGCACAATCCTTGGCATGAGCCCAGGAGGTGTGAGTGGAGCAGCCGTCAGGGGCACCGACAAGAGCCCACCTGGGATCTGGAGTCCTGTGTGCATGGGTTTGGGTTTTCACTGCCAGTGTAGGCTGTGTGATCCTGGACAAGTGACTTAACAACTCTGAGTGCCAATTCTGTCATCTCTAAGGCAAGGCTATTATCACTTGCTTTACAGGTTGTTACAGGAACAGGGACAATGTCAAGTGCCTTGCACGTGTAAGACATCTGATAAATGGCGGCTATTATTTCCATAAGCAAAGCATTAGTCTTTGACAGGAGCAAATGCACACAAGTTGTCCTAGTGTTGACTGACAGGGTGCTTCTGGGCTGCAGACCAGCAAGGCAGCCTCTTTGCAAGATTCTTGAGGACACTTTGAGAATTAAGCTCCGATAGGAGGCAGTGGCATCAGGAAGAGTTTTGCGGGTAGAAAGAAACCTTTGACCCATCCCTCGCACTGGTCATTCAATATCAGGGGATAAAAGAAAACCATGTTCTGGCTAGGTGCAGTGGCTCACACCTGTCATCCCAGCACTTTGGGAGGCAGAGGTGAGAGGACTGCCTGAGCCCAGGGGTTTGAGCCAGCCTGGGCAACATGGCGAGATCTTGTCTACAAAATAAAAAATAAAAAATTAGCTGGGCAAGGTGGTGTACATTGTAGTCCCAACTACTCGGGAGGCTGAGGTGGAAGGACTGACTGAGCCCAGCAGGTCAAGGTTGCGGTAGCTATGACAGAGTGAGACTCTGACTCAAAAAAAAAAAGAAAAAAAAAGAAGTCTTGGTGTGGTGGCTCAGTCTGCAATTCCAGCACTTTGGGAGGCCGAGGTGAGAGGACTGCCTGAGCCTGGGGGGTTCGAGACCAGCCTGGAAAACTTTGTGAGACCTTATCTCTACAATAAATCACAAGAATTAGCCGGGCGTGGTGGCGTGCGCCTATAGTTCCAGCTACTTGCAAAGCTAAGGTGGAAGGATCGCCTAAGTCCAGCAGGTCGAGGCTGTGGTGGCCGCGAGCATGCCACTGCATTCCAGCGGGGCGACAAGAGTGAGACTCCAACTCAGAAAAAAAAAAGGCTCCCTGGGCAGGAATTATAACCCAAGGTCACGTGTGTCACGGACCAGATAGCAAGTATGATGGACCAAGGAGAACTGGCCATGGGAGGCCCGGTGGGAGGCAGGAATGAAGCGGGCATCAGGGGTCCTTTGAATAAGGCCTGGATTTTCACTCTGGGCCTCTGCACCCTGCACCCCTCACATGATCTCACCTCTGTCTCTGGCCTCTGCTAACCCCATCTTCTTCCTTCCTTCCTACCCCACCCCCACCCCTGGCTAGCCCTACCCAGAGCCTACACTTCCTAAATGAATTAACTGGGATTTCAACCCCTTTAGCAAGTTGAAAGGATTGGGAAAATGTTATCATTAGTTAAAACTCATGGACATAGTGAATGACATTTGTGCTACATTTGCTGTTTTTAAAGCATTTTTCTTTTTTTAAATTTTTTTTGAGTTGGAGTCTCACTCTGTCGCCCAGGCTGGAGTGCAGTGGCCACTCCCGGCCAGCGCAGCCTCCACCTGCTGGGCTCCGGTGAGCCTTCCGCCTCAGCCTTCCAAGTAGCCAGAACTACAGGCATGTGCCACCACACCCAGCTAATTTTTGATTTATTGTAGAGATGAGGTTTCGCCAAGTTGCCCGGGCGGGTCTTGAACAAGCGGGCTCAGGCAATCCACTCACCTCGGCCTTCACAAGTGCTGCGATGACAGGCTGAGCCACCGAGCCTGACCTCAAAGCATTTTTCACACACAGAACCCAGTTTAATCTATACAGCAACTCTGATGCTGCAGGTAGGGGTGACTATTCCAAATTTTCAGAGGCGCTCATAGGCATAAACGCAAGGTACATGGCTTGCCTAGCTGTGCATATCAGAGCTGGAGTCAGAGCCTAGGTCTCCTGACTTCAAACCCTACACTCTCACCACCCAAGTCATAAAGCTTTTCCTAGCACCACCTTCCTCCACACCTCCGCCCACAGCCTTATCTTTGCTCTGATGGGTTTTCTTCTTTCTGTCTTAGGTTAGGGCTGATCACCCAGAAACTGAATGAATATATTCATGTTAGTGTTCCGGTGGGGTTGCCAAAATTTGCCCTGAACGTCTCACTGGTTCTTCTTCTTCTTCTTTTCAATCTGTCGCCCAGGCTGGAGTGCAGTGGGACACTCACAGCCACTCCAGCATCGACCCTCTGGGCTCCCATGATCCTTCTACTTCAGCCTTCCAAGGAGCCGGAATTACAGGCGCACGCTACCATACCCACCTAATTTTTTTTTTTTAATTTATTGTAGAGACGAGGTCTTGCCAAGTTGCCTGGGCTGGTCTGGAACCTGCGGGCTCAGCCAATCCACTCTTCTTGACCTCCCAAAGTGCTGGGATTACTGGCTGAGCCACCGAGTCTGGCCCTCACTGGTTCTTCTAGAGGCAACAACCTGAGTGTTTTTGTTTTGTTTCTAAAAATTAAACTACATGGGGAGGCTGAAGCGGGAGGGTCACTTTAGCCCAGGAGTTGGAGGCTTTGGTGAGCCACGATTACGCCACTGTACTCCAGTGGGGGACACAGAGTGAGACCCTCATCGCTAAAAACATAAAATAAAAAGTTGAATGACAACGCCAGCTACCAGGAGCTAAAGTGAAGTGTCCCCAGCCATCAACACTCCAAGCACCTGCTCTCTATTTAGCGTCACAAAGACACACGTGCTGAATACTCTTCACTCCTGTTGGCTTATCAGGATGTCCTTGGCTCACATGGGGTGGCCCAGAGGGATGTGAACTCTAGTTTGGGATGATGCTTGGGGTCTTAAACAAGCCTCCCAGGGGACCTTGTGGGGTTTTTGGCATAGGTGAATTGCAGGACGACAGCACTGCTGACCTCTTGGGGCACACCAACTTTTGGCAACTAAATAGTAGCGGTCTCCCACCCAGCTGGGACAATAAAGATGTGTCCAGGCTTTGCCCCATGTCTCCTGGGGCAGGAGAGAATGGGCCCCTGAGAATCACTGCTCTAGGGCCGAGGAGTGAGTGCCTGTACACTGTAACTTCATGAGGGTCTGTGAGTCCTTAGGGTAGGGAAACTGAGGTACAAGCACACATGTAAGCATGCACACATTCACAGGAAGGGCCTTCAGTAATAGCTGCGGTTTGGGGTTGCTTACCGGGTGTTTGATGTTTTTCCTCCCTACCAAGAAGACTGGCTTCTGGTGGGAGGAAGAGACACACTCGCCTCTTCTCCCCTTGGGGGTCCACTATCCCTCACTTAACTGAGAACTGGAAGGGAAGAGGGTGGTTGAAAATTTGCAGCCCTGCCCACCATTGAAGACTGGTTCCTTGCACGGGGGAGAGGGGAGAGGGCAGAGGTGGTTCTGGGAACAGGGAGCATCTCAGCCAGGACCCACCCTGCCCCAGCGGTGCTGGGTATATGTGTTTCCGTGTGCAGGGAGGGACTTCCACTGGCGGCCCAGAATAAGGACTGCCGCCTCCCCCCTCAACTTTATGCCTTTCTGAGATTCTGGGACGAGGGAGTGGGGGAGACCACAAGACGATGGAGAGCCCACAGCTTGGCTGGAAGCCAGCAACACCACCTGGAATCCTCTCCCACAGCAGGACCAGAAATCTGGAGGTGGCTGGGCCGTTCCAAAGTCAGGCCCAGCTCAATCACAATGGAAATCAAGTTCTCCTTAGCTGTGACTCTATGTGAGGCCAGCCTCATGACCGCCCTGGGGGAACCACTCACGGGTGGGAACACGTCCCTAGGATGAAGTGATGTGTGGCTGAGCTAAGATTCTCGCATGGTCACGGTACGTGGGCCAATTAAAACCGCCGGCTCCTACGTGCCCAGGCTATGTCCAGCAGGCACTCCCAAGCCCAGCTCCTGACCAGGTGTCCTAGCTGGGCGTCAGCACACAATAAGATATTCCCTGGGATGTCGAGCGTTGAGATGATGGAGTGTGGCATCGACACAACTGCCAGCCAAACAGCAGCGACTGCTGCCACTTCTGGGGGGCCATCCACGAGGAAGTACGCTCCTGCCACGCAAAAGCAGAAAAGAGAAAACCACACCCAGATGGCAAGCATTACGACCCGCCATCTGCAGATGCCACCGCCGCGAGTTGTGACTATCGGTGACAGGACGCACACGCGGTTTTCCAATCTTAGTGAATATGGGAAGCTCTTTTTTGGGGGACTGGGGCTTGGCTTTTGTGGCTCACGGTAAAGTGGAATGAGGTGAGGCTGTGGCTTAAAGCATGTCTTTACCTTGTTAAGGAAAGATGATTCTAGTCCTATTTTGACATTGTTTTCTTTGGAGCAGAGGCTGGATTCTTCTCTCAGCATCTACCAAAATGGTCATGTGCCTTCTCCTGTTGACTCATTCCTGGGATGTATGTAGGGTGATGGGTCTCCTCACACGAAGGTACCTTTGCATTTCCCAGGTAAGCCTTATTTGGTTAGGGTGGTTTGTTCGTTCTTGTGTTAGATTATGGAATGCTAATCATGTTGTATGTGTTTTTACTGCTACATTCCTAAGGAAGGGTGAACAAAAGTTTTCTCTTCTTTGGTGACAACTTTATCAAGTGTTGCTTTACTGTGGCTTTGTTATTTAGAGGGGTGTTGCTTCTCTTTTCCTGAATGTTCTGGGCCCCTGCTGCTTCTGAGCCCTCCTTGGGGCAAGCCCTGGGCCAGGTGGGCTGTTTCCGCTCAAATCGGGTCCAGGGAAGGGTCCCTCTGAAGGATGCTCTCACTGGCGAACTGGAGTCCTCTTTCCTGCAGCGAGGCAGGGAATCCATCCTCCAGAATCCCCGCTTCCACTGGAGACCACGCAGCAGATTAATTGCAGCTGTGCCCTGGAATTTCCCCAACACACAAATCTTCCTGATGTAAAACAGCTGGGAGGAAATCCCAGCATGCCCTGGACGGAGGCAGACCTGCCAATGCGCCACGGAGCTTAACCCTCCAACTCCCAGAAGAGAGGGAGGGCCCCTACCCCAGCCACACCCCCCCCCGCCCCGTCCTACATGTACTTTGTGTGGACAGGACTCTGGGGAACGCCCACGTTCTCCCTGTTTGCACGTCCTTACAGAAAACCCCTGAAGCAGGGCCTGTACAAGAGAGGAAACAAAGCTTCATGTTACAGAATTCACAGCCGCGCTCTCCACGGTCGAAAGGAAGGAAAACAAATCATCTCCAAAACTGCACAGGTGAGAAGACCCAGCCCACAGAGGGCCTTCCGTCTCTTCTGTGGCAGCAGTCCCCAACCCTTTGGGGCATCAGGGACCAGGCTCACGGAAGACAATTGGTCCATGGACAGGGGTGGTGGGGTAGGGATGTGAAGTCAAACCTCACTGCTCGTGTGAATCGCTATTTGCAGTCGCTCTCCAGCACTGGCATCACCATCTGAGCTCCACCTCGTATCATCAGGCATTAGATTCTCATAAGGAGTGAGCAAACTAGCAACCTTGCATGCAAGGTTCACAATAGGGTTTCGTGCTCCTAGGAGAATCTAATGGCGCCGCTGATCTAAGACGGAGCTCCTTTCAAAGGATGGGAAAAATGTTCCCACTACCCTCACCTCCTGCTGTGTGACCAGTTCCTAACAGGCCAGGGGCAAATACCAATCCATGGCCTGGGGAGTGGGGACCCTGTTCTATGGCTCTCCAGTCTTGCCTATTTTGGGTTTCCATAGCAGACACTGAAGCTCCCAGTTTTGCTGACCGGTCCTTCCTGTCTCTCTGGACCCCTACAGTAAACAGTGGCTGTGGCTCCTTCTCAGGAGAGGCATGATGCACCCTGTCGCCTGGGAAATGCCTCCCAGGTAGCTGCGACTAAAGGCACGCACCACTGCATCCAGCTAATTTTTAAATTTTTTGTAGAGATGAGGTCCCACTATGTTGTCCAGGCTGGTCTCAAGCCCGTGGCCCCTCCTCTCAAAGTGTTGAGATTACAGGTGTGAGCCACAGTGCCTGGCCTTGTCCCTGCTAAAAACCCTTCTGTGGGTGTTCTCTGGGGTTCAGAGAGAGAGCCCCCAAACTCACCAGCAATCTGGCACTCATCTATCCCTCTGCCTTCCACCGTCACCACTCCCCCAACACTGGTAGTGCTGAAGTCCCTTATGTGTTCTGTTTTGTTTTTGTTTTTTTTAGTTGGAGTCTCACTCTGTCACCCAGGCTGGAGTGCAGTGGCACGCTCATGGCCACCACAGCCTCAACCTGCAGGGCTCTGGCGATCCTTCCACTTCAGTCTTCCCAGTAGCTTGAACTAGAGGCATATGCCACCACACCTGGATAATTTTTTGACTTATTGTAGAGATGAGGTCTCACTAAGTTGCCCAGGCTGGTTTTGAACCTGTGGGCTCAGGCAATCCTCTCACCTCGGCCTCCCAAAGTGTTGGGATGATAGGCGCGAGCCACCGCGCCCAGTCCCTTACGTATTCTGGAAGTGTCACGGTGCCCTGCTGTTCCCCTGCCTGCTGTATCCTTTCCTCACGAGAAACTTTAAGCCCGTCTTCAAAACCCAGTCCTCCCAAGGTCACTTTCCCTAACATGCATCAGTCACCCTCCCTGAACTGTGCAGGGTATTCTCAAGGCACTCATTATTCATGTACATACTCCTCCTGTCCTTTGGACTGTGAGCTCCTCAAAGGTCATGCCTGCACCCCAACTCCTCACCCAGATCCCAACAATCAAGATGTGTTGAAACCCTGTCCCATCCTGTACTCATGCGGTGAGCGGAGGCCCCAGTTTCCACATCTGTGACACGGGGTTGTCCAGCCTCTCCTTGAATCCTTTAGAGATGTGGAACACACATAGGAGAGCCCATGTCATTCCTTTTTTTGAGTCAGAGCCTCACTCCGTCTCCCAGGCTGGAGTGCAATGGCACGCTCATGGCTACTGCATCCTTGAACTGCTGGGCTCGGGCGATCCTTCCACCTCAGTCTTCCAAGTAGCTGGAACCATAGGCGCGCACTACCACGCCCGGCTAATTTTTAAATTTATTGTAGAGAAGAAGTCTCATCAAGTTACCTAAGCTTATCTTGGACCTGTGGGCTCAGCAATCCTCTCGCCTCTGCCTCCCAAAGTGTTGGGACTACATGCGTGAGCCACCACACCCGGCTTCCATTTCACTCTTTGGCAATGACTGGTTCTCACGATCACTGGCCTAATTCTGCCAAGAAATTGTAACCATAGCATGGAGACTGGGAGGCCCACGTAAGATCCTTTAACTTCTGTAGAAATGGACACAAGTCGATGTATATTTGAAAACACGCCAACATGGAGCAATTAACCCCGCAGTGAGGAGACAGAAAAGCTTTCCCAAGTGGGACAAAATTTTAGTTTCCAGAGTCAATAAAGAGGCGGAAAATAAAAATATAAGGAGAACTTGTTCCCAAACAAGATGGACTAGACAAAGTTTAGGACCAAAAATACAACAATAAAGTTTACATCCTTATCCCTAATCTTCTTTTCTAAGAATGAAAAGTTCAAGCATGATGTGCTTAGCTTTGTGGAAGGCACTTAGTTCCAAACGCAGTGTCTTTGTTTTACCTAAGGGTGGAAGGTTGAGTTCCCTCCTGAGGGTCTGTTGACAGATGAGCACTTTACCAAAAAAAAAAAAATCCAGTTAATAAAAACACAATGCCCTAAAATGAGCTACTTTCAAATTTAATACGACAGACACAATTTTCTGTGGAAAAGTTATTTAGAACCACATTTTGTAGTGTTTTGAGCCAATGAAGTGAATGTTCTTTCCTTTTTTTTTTTTTTGAGTTGGAGTCTCACTCTGTCACCCAGGCTGAAGGGCAGTGGCACGCTCCTGGCCACCGCAGCCTCGACCTGCTGGGCTCCAGTGATCCTCCTGCCTTAGCCTTCCAAGTAGCTGGAACTACAGGTGCGTGCCACCAAGCCCGGCTAATTTTTTTGTTTATTGTAGAGACAAGGTCTCGCCAAGTTGCCCGGGCTGATCTCGAACCTGCGGGCTCAGGCAATCCACTTGCCTTGGCCTCCCAAAGTGCTGGGATGACAGGGTGAGCCACTGAGCCCGGTCGTGACTGTTCTTTCTAGAACCTGTCACAGCATTTAGTCAACGAATGTTTTCAAAGCCCCCCTCCCCCATGCCCTGGTAACAGAGGGGTCCACAACGTATTTCATGACACACGAGCAAACTCAAAAACAAGACAGAGTCCGTTAGGTTTCCACTTCCCCATAAACACCGACTTCCCCGCTTCCTCCAAATAATTCCCATTCTTTCCTTGATGATGCAAACTATTCTCTTCCCTTCCCATCCCAGAGAATCTGGCAATTTTGCCTCCCAGACTTGACCAAAGGTTTGTTTTTAGACATTGGCTCCCCCACCAAGGCCAGTCTGTAGTGATGGGGAAGGACAGACCACGGGAGGCAAGAGACTGCAATTCCAGGCTCTTCCTAACCTTTCTGGACTCTGTCTTCTCACCTCTGGAATGGGTAAGAAGACGGAGAATCTAACTTCATCAGCCTGAAGCTAGGGCCTCAACCAGAGGTCTCCTGTGGGAGAAAACATCCAGAGCAGCTGTTTAAAGCCCAACAGGCTCAGGGAATAGAGACCCAGTGGAGGTATTCGGCAACTACGGGGTCAGGAGTCCTGGATGGGCCCACCTTCCAGGACCTCTGGTGTCTCACCTGGGAGGAATAAGAGCACTTTCTACCTAGCAGGGTGATTATTATCTTAAGGGCCGCTGTCACAAGGGAGTGGGCCAAGATGAAGGCTAGGCACGTGGCGAGCTGTAAGAACTATGCATCTAGTCGCTAAGTTTCCAAGTTACTGATTCCCAGGGTGCCTATGACCTGTACTTGACCTAGGGGTGAGGAAAAGCCAACTAACACAGCTTGGGCACAACTCATCCATGGTGCTTTGCGGGATCTTGAGAGGTCCTGTCCAGTGGTGGGTTGGTTGGCAAATGCCCAAGAACAGGCTCTCCAGGCAAAAAAACCAAACCATATTGTGTAGCATTTGCTGGCATCCCTGGCATAAATACTCCCACCGTGGCTGATTTCAAGGTGCCATGGTGCATTACTGAGGGCAGAGTTGGGAAGGGACGATACCGTGGGCTGGCTGCCAGCTGGCTCCAGCATGCCACTGCCCGTGGGCAGGAGCTAAGGGGCCTCAGGTGTGTCCTGACTTGCTGGGATGGCTGGAAAGCTGACACAGGTGGTCCTTCGCTGCCATGGGCCTGTCTTAGGTTTGGATGGGTCACCGGATGCATGGTCAGGTACACCTCCCTGGCTGCTGTGTGATCCTTGAAAAAGGAGCAGGGAAGAACTCTATCCCCAGAGCACTGGGCATGGCTACCAAAAAAAGGTCAAAGATTAACCTGCTTTGAGTCCTCAGCAGCCTGGGGTTCCAGGCCTGCACAGCTGTGATCTTCGATTTGCAGGGCCCAGGAAATGTCTGCTCCTTCCACGAACATGCCACAGAGAAGCATCTTCCTGGAAATTGGCTTTGGAGCCTGGCACCTCTTGGTCGTCTCCCTTGTCACTGCACACTTGGGCACCTATGGATGGCATTCCCCATCGCCCCGCCTCAGGTGAGACTGTCTGCCCCGGCCTCCACTGGGTGCACAGTCCACCTGCTGGCCTCTGACCATGGGCTCGGACTGGGCCAGAAAAGCAAACAACTCCCTGCCTGACATCCTGCAGCCCTGTTCTTGGCTGTACAGAGACCCCCACACCATATCACCCACATCCTGTTCACTTAGCAGCACTGGTTCCTTCTGGCCAGCAGCTAATGTAGGGAGGTGCTGTGATGTATCAAGTCCCGCATTCATTTGCTGTGAGGCACACGCCTGAACACTGGGCACGTTGCTCAACTATGATTATCGTTGTAGGACACGTTTCCAGCAGCAAAGGAGAAATGCAAGATTGGAGGTGGTACATCTTGGTTTTGAGGAGTATCACTAAGTTTCTCACCATCGACACTGCCACTTGTAATGTGGGGGATAGTTTATTGCCCCCCATCCTTGCTCTACCCTTAGAGGGTATTAAACTTTTTAAACTCTGCCAAACGGACACGTGAAAACTAGTACCTTGGCCCAGGAAAGGTGGCTCACGCCTGTAGCCCCAGCACTTTGGGAAGTCAGGGTGGGAGGACAGCTTGAGGCCAGGAGTTCAAGATCAGCCAAGGCAACACAGTGAGACTTTGGCTGTTAAGAATAAACAAATCGGCTGGGCTTGGTGGCTCAGCCTATAATCCCAGCACTTTGGGAGGCCGAGGCGAGTGGATTGTCTGAGCTCGTGGGTTCGAGACCTGCCTGGGCAACAAGGCGAGACCTCGTCTCTACAATAAATTAAAAAAAAAATTGAAAGAAAAAAAAGAATAAAGAAATCAACAAATATATAAAGAGACAATAAAAACGGCACCTCGCTGAGTTTTAGTCTGCATTTCTCTTGTTAGGATGAGCAAGGCTGCTTACTGTCCTATGTACAGGCAGCGGTTTTAAGGACAGAAACGTGATGTGTGGAGCACGGAGGAAGTGGGCTCATGGTCTCTGGGGGACAGGCATGGGGAGAAAACAAGTACGGAGGCGGAAACACGTGTGGAGGGAACTGTGGGCTCCCTGCAAATGACACAGGACTATGCAGCTTTTACTGCACTTGACCTCAGGTGGCAGAGGGCAGATCTGACAGACGCCAAGGGCTGTCTGGGGGGTGTTGAGGGAAGGAGAAGAGGAGGGGGAAACCTAGGAAGTGCTGGTGGGCAGTCACCCTCGCTCCTCCTCCGAGCCTCCCTTCCCAGGCTGCACACAGGCTGCCTCCACTTCCCCACAGCCTTCCTGGCTGGCCCTCAGCGCCCAACAGGCTGGCTTCTGCTCCAGCTTCTCCGCTGTCTCTGTAGACACCCAAGTATCCCTGCAACGCCACAGAAACTTTAGAAAGAAATAAAGGCACTTGGCTTTTTGGGGGGGTGGGGGTGGAGTCTCACTCTGTCACCCAGGCTGGAGTGCAGTGGCACGTCCACGGCCACCGCAGCCTCAACCTGCTGGGCTTAGGTGATCCTTCTGCCTCAGCCTCCCAAGTAGCTGGGACGACAGGCATGTGCCACCATGCCTAGCTCATTTTTTAATTTCTTGTAGAGACAAGGTCTCGCCAATTTGCACAGGCTGGTCTCGAGCCCGGGGGCTCAGGCAATCCTCTCGCCTCGGCCTCCCAAAGTGCTGGGATTATAGGTGTGAGCCACAGTGCCTGGCAAGCACTTGGTTTTTAAACAGCCACAGGCTGTGGGCAACTCTGGGGAAGCCCTCTCCTCCCTTCCTCCTGCAGCTGCAAGTCCTGTGTGCCTTCTGACTGGCCCACGTTTACTGACCCGGATAAACGTCTTGGACAAACTGTTCAGTGAGAAAAGCCAGTTAACAGAATCTGGACAGATAAGTCACCAGAATGCTATCACTGGGTTTCCTTCTTTGTACTTTCATCCTCACTCAGAATTTTGCAATGACCACGTATTATATCATAACAATAGTATTTGGTTGGGCATAGTAGCTCACATCTATTATCCTAGTACTTTGCGAGGCCGAGGCGAGAGGATTGCCTGAGTCCAGGAGCTCAAGACTAGCCTGGGCAACATAGCCAGATCCCATCTCTATTTAAAAAAAAATTTTTTTTTTTGAGTTGGAGTCTCACTCCGTCGCCCAGGCTGGAGTGCAGTGGAATGCTCACAGCCACCCCAGTGTCGACCTGCTGGGCTCCGGCGATCCTTCTGCCTCAGCCTTCCAAAAGTAGCCAGAACTACGGGGTTGAGCCACCACGCCCGGCTGATTCTGATTTATTGTAGAGATGAGGTCTCACCAAGTCACCCAGGCTGGTCTTGAACCTGTGGGCTCAGACAATCCACTCGCCTCATCCTCCCAAAGTGCTGGGATGACAGGCTGAGCCACTAAGCCCGGCACTCCTGATCATTTTTAATCCCCAAACCTGTGCCTTCAATGTACCCAACCAGAAATCTCAGAAATCTGCCATAAGGGCTTTAGTGCTCCACCCACCTGCTGCTGGCCACCAAGGACTATGGCTTCTAAACATCTTTTGAGTCCAGGTCACTCAATTTCATAGTGGGGCCACTGTTTCCTGCAGACTCCACCCAGAGGGAAGTTGGGGGTAGTGACTCGGTTTGAAAGGGGTGAGTGTGGTTGCAAAAACACTGGCAAGGTACCCTTCCCTCAGACAGAACAAACTGTCTGTTGCCCCTCACGAACAGTGAGGCAGATGAAAATTACAGGGTCCTGGGTTCTCCCCACAGTGCCAACACTGCATCTGTTCCCACCGCTTCCAGTCTACCCTTCACTTGCCTCTAGAAAGATCTTTCTAAGATATAAAACCTCACCACGTCAAGCCAGTACGAGGCTACCCATTGTTATAGGACCCTCTACCTGCTGACCAAGACACGGTGACCACTCAGTACAGAGATGCAATACATAGTCAGTATCTCCTATATATGGTGGCTGTTCATGTGCATGGGCATGAATGACTAGAACATAAGCCTGCAAATGACAGGTTCAGAGAAGACAGAGACCATGGTGGGTAGGCATTACTGTGGAAAAACTGAAGACTTGTAGGAGATGGCATCTCAACTGGGTCATACAGGCAGGGTAGATGTCTACCGTCACTTATTTTTAACAACATTTTATACTGACTATCTGATTTGATCTATGGACTCACTGGATATACAGCAGATTTTACTGTCTACCTTTGAAAAATGAGGAAAGTGAGCCTGCAGAAGATTGGATTGATTCAAAGTCATCAGAATAGTTGATGCTGGCACTGGAATACAGGGCTCCAGGCTTTTACGGTGTAACTCAAAGTGTAGAAGGACATGACTGTCAGCTTCGAGAGGCATCCATCTAATCTAGGAGTCTTGAGATAGCAGGTATGGGGGCACAGGAGCTGCCACAACCCTCTGTGCGCCCATGGCGGACACTGTGCATAGATCGTAGCACTCTTTCCTGGTAAAGGTGGGGAACACCTCGGAGTCCTCAACACAGTATACTAGGTGGGAACTGACGTTTTTAAAAAAAACCTGATCCCAGCTGGGCTCGGTGGCTATCCTGACATCCCAGCACTTTGGGAGGCCGAGGCAAGTGGATTGCCTGAGCCCGTGGGTTCGAGACCCACCCGGGCAACTTGGCGAGACCTCGTCTCTACAATAAAATAAAAAATAGCCAGGCATGGTAGGGCGCATCTGCAGTTCTGGCTACTCAGAAGGCTGAAGTGGAAGGATTGCTGGAGCCCAGAAGGTCGATGCTGGGGTGGCCGTGAGCATGCGTGCCACTGCACCCCAGCCTGGGCAAAGGAGTGAGACCTCAACTTTAAAAAAAAAAAAAAACTGACCCTATAATCCCAACATTTTGAGAGGCCAAGGTGAGAGGATCAACTGAGCCCACAGGTCGAGAGCAGTCTGGGCAACTTGGCAAGACCTCGTCTCTCCAATAAATCAAAAATCCGCCGGATTTGGTGGCACATGCCTGTAGTTCCGGCCACTTGGAAGGCTGAGATGAAAGGATCGCCTGAGCTCATCAGGTCAAGGCTGCGGTGGCCTTGAACGTACTACTGCACTCCAGCCTGGGCAACAAAGATTCCCACTCAAAAAAACCAAAAAACAAAAGAAAAATACCCTGATCCCTTAATCCCAGCTCCTTGGGAAGCTGAGGTGAGAGGATTGCCTGAGTCCAGGGGTCGAGACCAGCCTGGGCGACTGGGCGAGACCTCATCTCTACCACAAATAAAAAAATTAGCCGGGTGTGGTGGTACGTGCCTGTGGTTCCAGCTACTTGGAAGGCTGAGGTGGAAGGAAGAGCCCAGCAGGTCAAGGCTGTGGTGGTTGTAGGCGTGCCACTGCACTCCGGCCTGGGCGAGAGTGAGACTCTGACTCAAGAAGACAAAACAAAAACAAAAAAACCCTGATCTATGTGGCATGGCCTATTTCCTCTGTCTGGTTTAAGTCTAAAGATAGATACAGATATTCTGTTTGATGAGGAAGAGGGAGAGAAACCAAGCCCCAGGAAGGTTTCTCTCCTGGCTGGCACAATGCAAACCCAGTGCCTAGACAGAGGTGAGTTTCACAAAGAAGGCAACTGAATGGCCAAACAGCCACGATTTGCAGAAAGTTCATTGACCAAAAGCAGGCCTGAGAATTGTGAAGTTTATGGATTTTCTCTTGTGGGAGGGGAAG
The DNA here is from genome assembly GCA_027257055.1 of Cephalopachus bancanus. Classification (NCBI taxonomy): domain Eukaryota; kingdom Metazoa; phylum Chordata; class Mammalia; order Primates; family Tarsiidae; genus Cephalopachus; species Cephalopachus bancanus. Next base: position 142,052 of record JAPVLO010000904.1, on the reverse strand, counting down.
CTGGAAAACATCCCAGGTATTGAGGAGAAAGGAAGCGGGATCTGTGTATAATCAATGGGGCAACAGGAAGTGCTTATCTGGGGCCAGTAAAATACACAACACAAAGAACAGCCAGAAGCCTGGAGCTGCCTCCCGGCATAGAACTTCAAGGGCCTCCCAGAACCTTCTCTGAGCTCCCTCTGGCCCAGAGACTGGCGGACCAACAACTCCTGGGCAGCGAGCAAAGAGGATGTCCAAGGAGGGCTCTCTGCGGGTGGGCAGTTCCAGGAGAGATCTCTCACCCCACAGTGACAGAAAGGACTCTGGGAATAAGGCCACACCAGTCCCTCTGCACAGGGCCATTGCTCCCAATCAAAGGCCCAAAGCACAGTCCTGCACCCTATGTACGTGTGTGTGTGTGTGTGTGTGTGTGTGTGTGTGTGTGTAGGCATGCGGGTGCACACGTGGCTCACACAGTTCAGGGAAGAACAAAAAAGTTTCCCATTGCTCCCAATCAAAGGCCCAAAGCACAGTCCTGCACCCTATGTACGTGTGTGTTGTGTGTGTGTGTGTGTGTGTGTGTGTGTGGTATAGGCATGCGGGTGCACACGTGGCTCGCACAGTTCAGGGAAGAACAAAAAAGTTTCCCATTGCTCCCAAAGGCCCAAAGCACAGTCCTGCACCCTATGTACGTGTGTGTGTGTGTGTGTGTGTGTGTGTGTGTGTGTGTGTGTAGGCATGCGGGTGCACACGTGGCTCGCACAGTTCAGGGAAGAACAAAAAGTTTCCCATTGCTCCCAATCAAAGGCCCAAAGCACAGTCCTGCACCCTATGTACGTGTGTGTGTGTGTGTGTGTGTGTGTGTGTGTGTGTGTGTGTGTAGGCATGCGGGTGCACACGTGGCTCGCACAGTTCAGGGAAGAACAAAAAAGTTTCCCATTGCTCCCAATCAAAGGCCCAAAGCACAGTCCTGCACCCTATGTACGTTTTGTGTGTGTGTGTGTGTGTGTGTGTGTGTGTGTGTGTGTAGGCATGCGGGTGCACACGTGGCTCGCACAGTTCAGGGAAGAACAAAAAAGTTTCCCATTGCTCCCAATCAAAGGCCCAAAGCACAGTCCTGCACCCTATGTACGTGTGTGTGTGTGTGTGTGTGTGTGTGTGTGTGTTGTGTGTAGGCATGCGGGTGCACACGTGGCTCGCACAGTTCAGGGAAGAACAAAAAAGTTTCCCATTGCTCCAATCAAAGGCCCAAAGCACAGTCCTGCACCCTATGTACGTGTGTGTGTGTGTGTGTGTGTGTAGGCATGCGGGTGCACACGTGGCTCACACAGTTCAGGGAAGAACAAAACAGTTTCCCATGTATGTGGAAGGCAGGGCACAGGACGTTATGATGGACGGTGGAAGGGCTAGGAGGCTCATGTTTATTATGGGTACACTGTGTGCCAGACACCCTGCGAGCTTCATTCTGACACCCAGACTTATCATCGCACCTCCGCCCCTTCCTCCTCCGTCACTCCCACTCCGTCTCGATTCTAATACATAACAGCACCTATTTTTTAATGCCTACGAGTACCCAAAATATTTCTACTCAAAGGCATTAAAAAATATGTATTTTTATGTGTGTGTACAAATATACACACATACATATTACATAGGAAAACTGTGATTTATTGGACACTGTTGGTTACAATGAAACTCCACTTTTTTTGTTGTTGTTGTTGGAGTCTCACTGTGTTGCCCAGAGGGCAGTGGGATGCTTCCGGCCACTGCAGCCTCGACCTGCTGGACTCAGGTGATCCTTCTCCCTTGGTCTTCCAAGTAGCTGGAACTACAGGCACTTTTTGATTTGTTAGAGATGAGGTCTCACCAAGGCGCCCAGGCTGTCTCGAACCTGTGGGCTCAGGCAATCCTCTCACCTTGGCCTCCCAAGGTGCTGGGATGATAGGCGTGAGCCACCGCACCCGGCCTTCCATTTTTTAAAAGGGGGGGGGAAGCAAATCAGTTCAAAGAAAAACATTACTAGTTTAGGTGGAATGTGGCAAGGTACACAAGGAAGTGACATTTGGGGAATGTCATAAAATGCCCTGTTTCAGCTACCCAGGGGCTACAGCCACCTGAGAGGGAGGGTAGATCCAGGACTGGAGACTCACCACTTTCCCCCCAGATTGCTTCTCGTCCAGATCCATCGTCCTCTTGTGCACCTATAGGGTCAGAATCTCAGCCATCCCTTCGTCTGTCCTCCTCGCCCTCGAGACAGTCACCAAGTCCTGTATCTCTTCCATTCCCACAACTTTTCCAGCTGCTCAATACTCTCTCTGCCTTGCTTCAGGCCCTTGTCCATGCCAGCCGCCACTCTGCTGCCCACTGACTTTCCAGCTCACAACCCCTCCCTGACCCCCTCCTAAGCCTTTTGGGGAGAGGCATCAGGTCTTCTTTCCCCTTGGGTCTCCACAGTCCTTGGCACGGTACGTCCCGTGTGAGAGGTGCTTGATGAGTCCTGCTGGGAGTTCTGGGGTTAACTGCATCAGAGGGGCAAGGGCTCCTCTCTGAAGTGTTGCCGGCAGCTCCAGTGGAAGTGCAGGCAGAGGCCATCAGGGGACACTCCTGGGGCCATCGCCAGAGACCTTAACTTGGCTGACCTAGGGTGAGAGCAGTGGAACTGTAACCTGGGAGTGCACCAGACAGAGGGAACAGGAGATGGGGAGTCTACCCATGAGGAAGACTCCACTTACCCACAACAATAACCGTGATCCCATTTGTAAAATTGCTGATATCACATCTACTTCCAGCTATTTATATATTTCCCCCTACAGGTTACATATTGATTACAAAAGTCAACGAATATAGCCTAACTCTTGCAGCGGGGGGCCATGAGGCCGGGGTTGTGCAGCTCAGTTCTGCTGTGGAACGCAGCATTTCTGAAATTCGCATTGTTTGATATTCACATTATGCCAGAGGTGCAATGAAGTAAGTGCGAAAGCCAGGAACAGGAAGCCATCTGCAGAGAAGAATAAATGGATTCCTTTAAAGATAACATTTGACCAGGCTCGGTGGCTCAGCCTGCTGTCCCAGCACTTTGGGAGGCCGAGGCGAGTGGATGGCCTGAGCCCGCGGGTTCAAGACCAGCCAGGGCAACTTGGCGAGACCTCATCTCTACAATATATCAAAAATTAGCTGGGTGTGGTAGCAGGCGTCTGTAGTTCTGGCTACTTGGAAGGCTGAGGCGGAAAGATCAAGCCAGGTCAACGCTGGGGTGGCCGAGAGTGTGCCACTGCACTCTAGCCTGGGCGACAGAAGTGAGGCTCTGAATAAAAATAAATAAATAAAGATAACATTTACTGACCAGTTACCTTATGCCAGACACTCCACCAAGCTATTTTCACGTTAAGTCACTTAGATGCCACAGCCTTACAGGCTGCTGCTGTATCATCCCCATAACAGATGATGGAAAGACGGTACAGAGAGGTTAAGCAACTTGCTCAAGTCCTGTCTCATCCAAAGGACAAACGTTAACCCTTTTACTCTTCTTTCTTTCTTTTTTTTTTGTCGGAGTCTCACTGTGTCTCACTGAGTCTCACTCAGGCTAGAGTGCAGTGGCGAGTTCACAGCCACCGCTGCTGTGGCCTGCTGGGCTCAGGGGATCCTTCTGCCTCAGCCTTCCGAGTAGCTGGAACTCCAGGTGTGTGCCACGACACCCGGCTCATTTTTGTTTTTGTTTTTTATTTTTGAGTTGGAGTCTCACTCTGTTGCCCAGACTGGAGTGCAGTGGCCACTCCCAGTCACTGCAGCCTCGACCTGCTGGGCGCCGGCGATCCTTCCGCCTCCGCCTGCCAAGTAGCTGGAACAACAGGCGCGCGCTACCACGCCCGGCTGATTGTTTTTGATTTATTGTAGAGAGGAGGTCTCACCAAGTTGCCCAGGCAGGTCTCGAACCCGCGGGCTCAGGCAATCCACTCACCTCAGCCTCCCAAAGCGCGGGATTACAGGCTGAGCCACTGAGCTCAGTTTCATTTTTGATTTATTGCAGAGACGAAGTCTCGCCAAATTGCCCAGGCTGGTCTCAAACTCATGGGCTCAGACAACCCTCTCGCCTTGGCCTCCCAAAGTGCTGGGATGACAGGCTTGAGCCACTGTCCCTGGCCTCACCCTTTCACTCTTCTAGTGCAGGGGGAGAAGAAAATACACCACTTCTGCAGCCCATACTGGCATTCCTCAGATCCACTCAGGCCCACGGGGTGAACCACAGGGTGAACAACCGAGGCCGCTGGTAGAGCTGGGATGAGAACAACCCGGGTGTCCTGGCCCCCAGCTGCAGAAGCTCCCTACACATGGATCAGGTTATTTTATTTTATTTTTTTACAACCAACATATAAACTCTTATAAGAGGCAGACATAAAAATAATTGGAAGGGGATCAAGTATTAACATAAACAAATCAATAAATGCCAATCTGCGGATTATAAATGCCAGCGGTAAATGCCAGTCTGTAGAAGTCATGTCAGACACAACAAAAGAATAATTGTGGTATTCAAAGTTTCATTGGGGATCAGCAGAAAGGTATGCTCAACGGCTCCACACTGCTCCCGAGGGCTTCCCATGCACCCGCCAGAAGCAGGCTCCGCCAAGGACCAGTGGGGAAACAAAGGCCCTGGAGACGGCCATACTGAAGACCCTAGGAGGCAGTGGCCTAGTGGGTCAGACCACACAGTGCCTTGGGGCAAGGCACCAAGCCGTCAAGGTCAGTCTCTGGGCTCCACTCCCATTTGTTCGCAGAACCTGAGATAAAGAGGTTATGAACCCAGTAATGAGTTAACATCTTTCTGTCTGTCAGACTGGCAAAGGCTTTCCCCCCCTGCTCCAATTACCATGAGCACTTTTTAATACTGTGTTGGTGGGGCAGTAAATTAGTAAATCCTTTCTTGTGTAACTTGGAGGTATGCATCAAGTCTTCTGGAAGGCTTACCGCCTCCAGGAATGTATCCTAAGGAAGTAATTAAGGAAGTGAGCAAAGTGTACCTGGAAGGGTATTCACCGAAGAGTTGTTTAGGATAGCTCAAAGACACTAAATGCCTTATGTCATAATGATATTTGAATTTATGGGGCAGGTGAATATTTACAAACACAGAAAGGTCTCTGCTATACACTTTTAAGTGAAAAAGCAGGACACAAAACATGTAGAGTCCCACTTTTGTAAAACAGAAGCCTTTGAATGTGTGTTGAGCGATCTGGAAGGATATCTCTGGACGGACTAAGAGTCAGTTGAACTTATCTCTGGACAAGAAGATTATGGGTTTTAAAAAAATTTTTTCTTCTTTTGGCTAAACACATATTGTTTTTAAAATGTAAAAACAAATATAGGTAATGGGAATCACTTTTTTAACAAAGAAAACCTTAAAGACATACAATCAAACCAGGACAAAAAAAATGCAGTGTAATTATATTCAAATCTCCAGAATCTCTCTCTTTTCTCTCTCTCTCTCTCTTTTGAGTTGGAGTCTCACTCCGGTCACCCAGGCTGGAGTGCAATGGCACACTCACCACCACCCCAGCACTGACCTGCTGGGCCTCCAGCGATCCTTTTGCTTCAGCCTTCCAAGTAGCTAGAACTACAGGTGCACGCTACCATGCCCAGCTCTTTTTTTATTTATTGTAGAGACAAGGTCTTGCCAAGTTGCCCGGGCGGGTCTCGAACCCATGGACTCAGGCAATCCACTCGCTTTGGCTTCCCAAAGTGCTGGGATTACAGGTTGGGCCACTGAGCCAGGTCAGAATGTCATTTCTAAACTCATTTTCTTTCTTTTTTTTTTTTTTTTTTTTTTTTTTTTGAGTAGAGGTCTCACTCAGTAACTCCGGCTGCAAGGCATTGGCACAATCACGGCTCACCACAGCTCCGACCTTCTGGGCTCAGGGGATCCTTCCGCCTCAGCAACTTGAGTAGCTGGGACTACAAGCACACGCTACCATAGCCCCGCTAATTTAAAAAATAAAATTTTGTAGAGACGAGGTCTCGCTGTGTTGCCCAGGTTGGTCTCAAACCCCTGGCCTCACCTCAAGCAGTCCTCTAGCTTCGGCCTCCCAAAGTGCTGAGATTACAGGCTTGAGCCATGGCACCCAGCCTCATTTCTGAACTTCGAAGTGCTTTTTTCCTTTGGATAGTGTCTTGCCCCTGACAACTCTTCCCAATTAGTCCCATTAGGACTTGAAAAAGCACGGCCTCAGCCATTTGGAAAGTTCTGTTGGTCTTTGGGCAAGGCTCACTGGGGCTGGTAGAGCTGTGGCCATCAGCTGCACACACCCTTCCTCAGCCAAGGAGGGGTCCCCTCTGGCCTGGGCCACTCTCTTTCCACTCTTTCCTTTTCAGGGCTGAACACAGATGGGTTTCCCCATGGGGGAAAGTCTAGCTGCCACTTCGACCAGAGGGAAAGGGCTGTGGGGAACACCCAGTCGCCATTTCTCAGACCTCACAAGGCACTGGGACTGCCTGCAAGACCTTTAAAACACTGATTTCTGGCCGGGCTCGGTGGCTCAGCCTGCCAGCCCAGCACTTTGGGAGGCCGAGGTAAATGGATTGCCTGAGCCCGCGGGTTCGAGACCCGCCTGGGCAACTTGGCAAGACCTTGTCTCTACAATGAACCAAAAATTAGCCAGGTATGATAGCGTGCGCCTGTAGTTCCGGCCACTTGGAAGGCTGAGGCAGAAGGATCGCCAGAGCCCAGCAGGTCGAGGCTGCGGTGGCTGGGAGCGTGCCACTGCCCTCCACCCTGGATGACAAGAATGAGAATTCAACTCAAAAAAACCCCCAAAAAACCCACTGATTTTTGTCCCCCTTTGCTACTATGATTTGACTTTTCTAGGGAGGGGCTTAAGCATCTACTTTTTTTTTTTTCTTTTGAGTTGAAGTCTCACTCTGTCGCCCAGACTGGAGGGCAGTGACATGTTCACAGCCACCGCAGCCTCGACCTGCTGGGCTCCGGCAATCCGTCTGCCTCGGCCTTCCAAGTAGCTGGAACTACAGGTGTGTACTACCATGCCTGGCTAATTTTTCAATTACTGTAGAGACCTTGTCTCTACAAGGTCTCGCCAACTTGCCCGGGCGGGCCTCGAACCCGCGGACTCAGGCAATCCACTCACCTTGGCCTCCCAAAGTGCTGGGATGACAGGCTGAGCCACTGAGCCCGGCCAACCTTTTTTTTTTTTTTTTTAGAGACAAGGTCTCGCTCTGTTGCCTAGGCTGGAGTGTAGTGGCACAATCGTGGCTTACTGCAGCTTCCAACTCCTAGGCTCAAGTGATCCTCCCACCTCACTCTCCCAAGTAGCTGGGATTACAGGCATGAGGTACTGTGCCCAGCACTATTAAACCTTTTTTTAGTGCTACTGTAGTCCAGGTACCATGGTCTTTCCCTTCCCAAATCCTTATCCAGAATACTTATCTTCATCACAGGGGATCCATTATAAGGCTCAAGGTGGAAGAAGCTTCTAGTAAACAAGGAGAACACATACACTGAAAGCAGTCCTTGCAGGGTCTTATAAATTGACCATCAGAAGGTTAGCTAGGAAATGCCTGCATAGAATTCCTGATGATTTACAGGAAAAACCCACCACCACAACCCATATTCCATGAGCATTCCTCATGGGTTAGTATACAACATGCCTTATTTCTGGGTTGGGAACGGGGCTGCAAGGCACTCCCCCACCTCCCCAGTCAAATCCAGGGCTTGGTCTCTATGGAATTCCAAGCATCCAGGTTAGGCCACTTGGGTTGGGGAGGAGGGTATATTTCAGGAAGCACAAACTCTAAAAACATTTCTTGAATCTCAGGTTGTGTCTCCTGTCGTTGACTTGGTAGCACACCAGTGCTGGGCACAGCCCGTGCATGAGGTTGGTTCCAGAACGTAACTTTCACAAGCAGCTGTTTGGGGGCCAGACGCGAGGCGATCAGGGCCTGCATCTGCTGACCTGAAAATTCCACATCTCTGTCTTTTCTTCCTAAGCCCCCAGGGCCTAACCGCTGACTCTGAAATGCAGTCACTGAACTGCTGAACGGGTGACAACTCCACCTGCACGTCCAAGGATTTGTGATGCATACAAAAGAACCAGACGTATGTGAGGCCCGTCTGGGTGCTTTCCCGTAAGTTCATTGGCCAAATTCTCATTTGATCCACCTTGACTTCCCATGTACCATCCCATCGCTTCTTGGAGATCAGGACTACTTGCTCAGAGGCACTCAAATACACGCTGAATGAAACTCAAAGTCACGGTTCGAATGGGTCATTGATTTCTTCCCAATTTTCACCTTTCCCCTCAAAGAAGGGACAGGGAAAATCAGGGCAACTGGTGGAGTCCCACAGTAGGGCAGGCTCTTTGCTGAGGCCACCTCTCCCCTGCAAGTTCTCTGCAAAATCCCAAGCCCTCACTGTCATCCCTTCCACTCCTTCCGAGCCCTCAGCCCACTGCCATCTCACGTCCACGTCACCAGCACTGCTCTTACGAAGGCCACTGCTGACCTCCTAACTACAGACCCCAATGCCATCGTCCAGGTCTCTTCTGTAAGAGGCCCCTCAGCTTCTGGGACACCCTTTGGGCTGTTTTCCACTCACCCCCTCCATCCACCCCTACCCTGGAAAGCTGGTGTTCTCAAGCTTTCCCTGCACAGTCTCATTCCCCGCCCCCGCCCCCCATGGGTGGAACCCACACAGAACTCCTCTCCCCTCTGGCTGGCCCCAGACTTTCTCCCCATTTGCAATGGCCTCCTCTCCATCTTGCTACAGGCAGCTGGATCCCACACAGACTCATCAAAACCCAGCCCTAATCCAGTTTCCTCACAGCCTATAAACCAGGGCTCTTTTGTTTTGAGTTGGAGTCTCACTGTAGCCCAGACTGGAGTGCAGTGGCCACTCCCGGCCACCGCAGCCTCGACCCGCTGGGCTCCGGCGATCCTTCCGCCTCAGCCTTCCCAGTAGCTGGAACTACAGGCGCGCGCTACCACGCCCGGCTCATTTTTTAAATTTATTTTAGAGATGAGGTCTCGCCTGCCCAGGTGGGTCTCGAACCCGCGGGAGCCAGGACTCTTTTTAAAGAGAGGGGAACCCTTTTAATAGTGACACTAGACATCCTGTCTAAACCAGGACATAAGGCCACCATGAATACTGTACAAACCTCGAGGACAATTTTGGTTACCCTCATCCTTCACACGTGACAGAGGACCATGTCCTGTCACTCTAACTCTGGACTGTCTCTCCAACTGTTCCTGCTTCTCCGCTCTCCTCGTTCCTGCCCTGGACCTCTGTAAAGACTCTGAGCTGACCTCCTGCCTGCGGCCCCTCCCCAGGCTGGCCCATCCTTCAGACTGGTACTGCCTAGCTGAAAGCTCCAGGGTTCCTCAGTGAGTCAGTAAAAGCTCACCTGCTCAGTGGACGGCAGGGCCCTGGCCTACCCTTCCCTCCTCCGGCCACCCGTTCCAAATCTCCAAGGACGCCTTCCATCCATCTTCCAGCCAGCCCACTTACTCTGTTCTCTCAATGCCTCGCCACTGACGTTCTCAAGTCTTTTGCCAAAAGGCTGCCATGTGTCTGCCAGGGGCTGGGCACTTTTGATCACTGCCTCACGTACAGGCCAAGGGCTTCCAAGGGACCTCAGCCCTCACTTGCCTTTGGAAGGTGTGTGACTGTCACAGCGGAGATAAGACACAACACACACCTTCTCTTCCTCCACCCCCCACCCCAATTTTTTCTGAGCTCCACAGCCAACTGTCGTGGCCCAAGCCTGGGGTGAGAATAGGGTGTCTGAAGCCACAGCCAATGCCCAAGGTCACTCTCTGTTCCTCACCCTCAAGCGTGGTTGCTCCCATGGTCCTTGGACAGTGGCCTGCCAGAAGGAAGCGGAGCAGAACTCGCTCAGGGATGATATTAAGCACAAACTCCAGGCCCACAGCCCACACTCTTGCTAATTGCTTTCGGAGTTCCCAAAAGACCCCCCTGTCATTCCTGGGCATCCCCCACATACATAACGGCTCATCCTTCTGCATGGTTTCATCTATTTCCCTTTTGACAACATCTTTTAAAAAGCATCCTCTGGGCCAGGCTCGGTGGCTCAGCCTGTAATCCCAGCACTTTGGGAGGCCAAGGTGAGTGAATTGCCCGAGCCCGCAGGTTCGAGACCAGCTGGGCAACTTGGCGAGACCTCGTCTCTACAAGAAATCAAAAATTAACCGGCGTGGCAGCACACACTTGTAGTTCCGGCTCCTTGGAAGGTTGAGGCGGAAGGATCGCTGGAGCCCAGCAGGTCGAGGCTGCGGTGGCTGGGAGTGTGCCACTGCCCTCCAGTCTGGGCGACAGAGGGAGACTCCAACTCAAAAACGCAAAACAAAACAAAAACAAAAACAAAAAACCCCAAACCAAATAAAAAGTCTTCCCTGGAGACTTGGAACCTGGACTCTTAACACCTCCTGGATGAAATGCTTGGAAACCCCTTCATCTACACCTTGGCCTTAATGCACACTTTTTCTTCCAGACTGGCAGCCTCAGCTCACTGCAGATTCCTGCTTCCCCATTCCACTTGGTTTCTCTGAGGCCAGAGGGAGCCAAGAGGATTAATTACTCAAGTCCACCTACCATTCCTTCCAGCTTTGACAACAGCGACTTCAACTCGCTTGACGGCGTAGGCTGGCTTTTTTTGTCACAGCTAAAGCACGCCTTCCCGTCCTCACAACCTGTCAACCCACGTGTGTTGGTGGAACGGTGCCCAGCCCCTACTCCACACGGCCCTCTTCCACACCACTGTTCACGGAGGTGTGGGTGGCAGGTTCAATGGGCTGCGGTGGCTCACACCTGTCATCCCAGCACTTTGGGAGGCTGAGGTGGGAGGACTGCTTGAGCCCAGGAGTTCGAGACCGACTTAGGAAACCTAGTGAGAGCTAGTCTCGACAAAAAAATTTTTTTTAAAAAGTAGCCAGGGATGGTAGCATGTATCTGTAGTCCCAATACTTAGGACGCTGATGTGGAAGGATCACCTGAGCTCACTTGCTTCAAAATCACAAAGCCGCTGGAAACGCCCTCGTTTTAATGCCTGCTGTATGCAGCAACCACCGGAGGAGGAGAATCCAGGTCTGGCCTCTGTGATGTGTCCCGACAGAACCCCAATGTCCTCATGTGCAGGCCTGAGGGTCTTGCTATGACAGTTAACTTTTATGGTGGGTTTTAGGGGCTTCAATAATTCTACTAATATTGTTGGGAATACATTTTACAGCTTGGGCTTTGAAATACTACACACACATACACACACCCCCACACCAGCAAGGATTCCAAAAGTAGCTGAAAACTGGAATCACGCTTGATGATACCTGTGTGATTGTACATGATATAGCTAACTGCAAACCACAAAAATACTGAGTAGGAATGACAGGCGGATTCTTGGCAGGCAGGATCTCAGAGGGTGCGTGCAGGGCTTGTCACAAGCAGTTCTGGTGACTGACAAAGACCACATGCTCAATCTCGGTAAGAGAACCCTCAAGTCCCCCCCCAAAAGGCCACATCCTAGCATAGGGACCACTATTCTGGTATGATGCCATTTGGACGCACCTGCTCTATCCCAAAGGGGCTGAGTGGACACTGAGCTTGCTGAAGGCAGGGGGGATCGTCTTTTGTACTTTCCATCTGTGGCACAGCGCCCAGCATCACCTTCCACGCAAGTTCATGAAGTGACTGCTGGGCCATCTTTCACACACACGTGTGAACAAATGGCCGGGCCCCGTCTGACCCTCACCCACGAGGTCTCTTTAAATAATGAACTGGAAACACCAATATGTCTTCTTTTGTTTAGATGCCAGTTCCTCGCCTATAATACGGGGGTGGCGTCCCTGCCACACCGCCACACCAAGGCTACGTGAGGCAATGGTATGAAGCGGCTGGTTCTTTCTAAGCACTAGACGGCTATCAGCCGTTGCCATCAATTCTTCTGGCTTATGTTGTTTTAACACTGAGGACAGAGCAGTTCTTGACTTAATGAACGAATGGGGTGAGTCTTCGAGGTCTGCACTCAAGGAATGTCTTAGTTCCAGGTGCTGCAATTCTGGAAAGGGAGAAACAAGATAAGTCTGCAGTTTGGTGCAAACCTCAAGAGGTCTGCTGGGGGGTGCTAGGCACCTCTCTCAGGAGTTCTCAGATGCCCTCTCCTCACACACATACCCTATCTGGTGCCCCCGCCACCAAGTTCGGGAGACTTTCAGAACCATCAGGAGCTTCTGCAGGGTCTGGCCAGCGCCAAACCCGTCCTTCCTTTTCCCCCCTCCTCATTCAATATCCCAGCATTGGACCCTCTCCACCAGCATGTCTTGGTCCACTGTTCAGAAAAAAAATGAACCAAGCCACGACTCGAGGCTTGAATGCAGTTAAAAAAACTATATGACTCTAAGGGTCCCCATCCAAGTTTTTGCAAAAGATTATTCTCCAAGGAAAAAATAAAACAAGATGGCTAAATCTCAACATTTTTCAGTCTCCATGATCCCACGGCTCTCTTTACCCCCGAGACACAATTTTCAATAGTAAACAGGGCTGAAGTTGGAGGGCCAAGCTGTTTAATTTCTACCACCAAAGACAAACCAGGATTCTTTCACAATTTTCCCCCAGGCCAGCCCTCTGCTTTATGGGGCCAAACCACTGAAAGAACACATGAATGCGAAAAATTTGCCTCACAGCAGCAAACACAGATTTTCTGCAGATACAGATTCCCAAGCAAGCCCAGCCCAAAGACAATAAAAATGAAGGCTGGGTTTATTGGGCTCGTTAAAGGCTGGCCGCCTGATTTTCTTTAGGGTCTGAATATGTTTACAAGTGGGGGGGAGCCCTCAGTGACAGAGCAGTTTTAGAAAATCAACACTCATCAGTCTGCAGCGAGCTTGGCCTTTCATTCCACGCATGATCACTCTGCATCCGCCCGTACTCAAGCCCTGCGTGGGGGGCTGAGGGGGCAGGACAAGGCCACGTGGGAGGTAGGGCCGGCAGGGCTTATGTCCCAAGTGAAAAACGTCCTAGAGCCGGAGTGGGCAGTGAAGCCCAAGGGGTGAAATCTGAGCCAGGCTTGAAGAAGGGAGAGACCAGGGGGGCAACTTATGTGGGGGAGGGCTCTCTATTCTAGAACCAACATACTAGAACCTAAGCAAGGTTTCTGAACTAACAGGATCTAGGGCATTGTTTTCCAAAGACAGTACAGGAGATGGGCATGGTTAAAATGGAGCTTAGTCTCAGAGGTCAGAGATGTCGCCCACTGGGGAAGGATGGGTGCACAGGCAGGCCCACCTCTAATGTCTGTAGGATCCAGGATAAGAATACAGACACAAGCCCATATGCTTACACATTTAAAAGTTATATACAGCCAGGCTCGGTGACTCAGCCTGTAATCCCAGCACTTTGGGAGGCTGAGGTGAGTGGGTTGCCTGAGCCCACGGGTTCGAGACCCGCCTGGGCAACTTGGAGAGACCTCATCTGTACAATAAATCAAATAAATAAATAAATAAATAATTAGCCTACAGGGTGTGGTAGCGCGCACCTGTAGTTCCAGCTACTCGGAAGGCTGAGGCGGAAGGATCGCCGGAGCCCAGCAGGTCGAGGCTGCGGTGGCCGGGAGCGGCCACTGCACTCCAGTCTGGGCGGCCGAGTGAGACTCCAACTCAAAATAAATGAATAAATAAATAAATAAAAGTTATATACATATACACAATGGAGTATTATGCAGTCATAAAGAAAGACAAACGTCTTTGCAGCAACTTGGATGAACTTTGCAGCAACTTGGATGGATGTGGAGTCCATCGTACTCAGTGAGCTATCTCAGAAATAAAGAACAGAGTCCCATATGTTCACACTCATAAGCAGACCTTGAACAATTATGCTATAAGAAAGTGACTGGCAGTAGTGGAAAACTGTCGGGGGGCAGGGGTAGGATTGGCAGTTGAGGGAAACTGCTAGGGAGGGAGGGGTGTACCTCATCAACAAGGGTACCTGCATGATCAGCGTTTGTATACCTAACCCTGAATTGTACCCTACATCTTTATTAAAAAAAAAAAGTTATTGCCTAAGCTGGAAAACTGCTACATACACCCTATCTTCCTGCCTTGACAACGATACCTTCCTAAGGCCAGGTTCAAATTTAGAATTCCCAGACTTCCGGGTTCTATACCAGGATACAGTGGCAGACAGAGAGCTTGATCCAGCATCCTCTCCTTCCCTTCCATCCCCAGGTCTCTCCCATCCCACGAGGCCTCAGGACCACACATGGGAACATACCAGATAGCTCGGCCCTGAGTTGAAGATCTCAGCCCCAGGTAAACAAACGGCCTAGGGCTCTCCTCGACCCATGGACATGAACACCAGTGGCTCAGCACACACCCTGGAGGACAGACCAAAGGAAGAGCCGGGCAGGCTCTGGAGTGCAAGGTCCTGCTCTTTGGACTTCCTGCCCCATGGCAAAGGAAGCGGCTGACGGTAGTTGGATGAGGACCTTCCAAAGCTGGGGTTCGTAGGCAGTCCTCCCCTGCTGTGTTCAGGTCCAGGGATGACAGTGCATGGGGAAGGATTCGTCTCACTGGGCTGAGAGACACCCTGTGTCGTGTGGTTTTGATTACGAGGCTGATAGGGGCTAACCTTGATCCCAGATAATAAATACAACATTAGTCTAGTTTTCACTTAAGCCTCATCAGCCCTATGAATTTAGGATCGTTGTTATTCCCATCTCACACAAGGAAACTAAGATTAGAGAGATTTTAATTTATCCAAGGCCACACAGCAAGGGACTGCAGAGCCAGGATTTGAATGTTACATGGAGTCTCATGGCCTAAAAATACTCAGAGGAAAATCACTTCCTGGTCCTGATTCGCAGAAAATCAAGAGCCAAAAGGAACCACGAAATTCATCATGTCAAACCCTCCCGTGGTGGGTGTGCTGGTGGGCAACAGCAGAAAAGTCCAGGGTTTGCTTGCTGGGCGGCCTCCGTGAGGACAGCAGGGTGCCCCCCAGAACTCAGGAGGGTGGAGCACCCGGTGGGTAGGCTATGCAGTGGACACGGTTCTCTGGGATGAATGTGGAGGACCCCCGCCAGAGCAGCCCTGTGGGCATGTGTGGCCGGCAGCTGGCCCTGTGGCCCTCAGGAGCTGGAAAGGTGACCTCACTCCAGATGGGGCCCTTGGAGTGCTTTTCTTTCTTTTTTTTTTTTTTGAGTTGGAGTCTCACTCTGTCGCCCAGACTGGAGTGCAGTGGCCGCTCCCGGCCACCCAGCCTCAACCTGCTGGGCTCTGGTGATCCTTCCGCCTCCGCCTTCCGAGTAGCCGGAATTACAGGCACGCGCTACCACGCCTGGGTGATTTTTTGATTTATTGTAGAGATGAGGTCTCGCCTGCCCAGGCGGGTCTCGAACCCACGGGCTCAGGCAATCCACTCACCTCAGCCTCCCAAAGGTGCCGGAGGAGTGCTTTTCTAAAGTTGCCCCTTTGTTGCTTTCTCCAAACTCAGGGAAGTGGCAGACTGGGACAGGGGAAACCCCGATGCGTGCAGTGCAATCTCACTGCTTCCAAGTGCTGGTGTGGGAGGTCAGAAGTCTTCTCCACCAGTGCCATCTGGGATGCGAGGTGGGGACCCATTCTTCCTCCCAGCAGCTGTGCTGGCCAGCCCAAGGCCTTGGAAGGCCAGGAAGGAGGTTCTTTCTCCTTTTTAAAAAAAATTTATTGTTTAAAACTTTAAAAACTGGGTGTGGTGGCTCACAGCTGTGGTCCTAGCATTTTGGGAGGCTGAGTCTGGGAGTTCAAGACCAGCCTAGACAACATAGTGAGACATGTCTCTACCAAAAAAAAAAAAGGTGTGGTGGTGTGTGCCTGTGTCCCAGCTACGTAGGGGGCTGAGGCAGAAGGATCACCTGAGCCCAGAAGCTGGAGGCTGTGGTGAGCTGTGATCGTGTCACTGCACTCCAGCCTGGGCAACAGAGTGAGACTCGGACTCAAAACCCCCACAAACTTTAAATATGAAGGAATGACATTTTATGTAGGCAAGTACACAAATCTCTGGTACGGCTTAATGTATTTTAATATGTAGATATTCCTGTAACTACCCTCTAGATCAAGATGTAGGATGCTTAAAATTGACTATAAATTACAGAAGGAACTCGCGAACACACTCTCCTTGTAAAGCATTAAAACAAGAGATGTGAGCTGAAACCCCTGTGACCCCTCCCAGCATACCCCCAACCACAGGCAAGGCCCCACTGTTATATGTGACTGACTGTGTGTCCGGAAGCAGGGGCGTCCCTCTTGACGCTCCCAGGCCTCCAGGCAGCTAAGCGGTCTTACCAAACAGGTTTGGGGTCCTTCTCCAGGAACATTCTCTTCTATCTATCCCCTGCCCCCACTGATAGAAAAAGACAGCTTCACTGAGCTGCCCCCGGGGCTGCAGGGGTTCTCTGTGTGCAAACAATTGAAACCAGACTAATTTGGACTCCTCTAAGCTGTGCCTGGGGGGAACCAGGGCGGGCTTTGGGCCCCTGGGTGGACACAAGGGGCAGGGGGACACGCAGAGGCTCTGGGGGGGGGCCTGGCCTCGGAGCACATGAAGCCCCAGAAACTGCCCGGACTGGTTACATTCCAGCAAGATTAACACAAGGCCAGGCCTGCTCTTGCGCCCACCCCTCCTCTCCTCTCCTCTCCTCTCCTCCCCTCTGGGCCATGAATAGGATTTTTAACTATTTCCCTCCCACTTGCTGTCCAGCCTCACACTTGGACAACGCTCCCTGCTGTTTTCATATTAACCTCCCATTTGCCAGGCAGCTTCTCGGGGGCTACGGATTAACACCCACCAACCCAGACAATGGTCCCCGGGGCGGGATGCAAGGGCCCAGACAAAGGCTCCAGACGCCAGGCCCAGTCAATCACTGCACAGTGACCACTGGCCCAGAGCACAGGGGTTCTCAGACCCCTGGCCCACCAGCATCCCCGCACCTGGATCGCAACGGGCTCAGAGCACCTGCCCCACACGGCCCGGAGAGGGTGCTGCCCCCCTTAATGCTGGCCTGCAGGAACCCTCTGCACGCCCCCCCCACGAAGCCAGGACACTCTGGACTAGGAGGGGCCAGAAGGGATCAGGGACCAAAGGGCCGGATAGGGGAGTGGGTGCCGGGAAAGCAGAGGGCTGCCTGCAGACGTGCCCAGCATGTTCAGCCTGTCTCCTCTTCCCTGGCAAAGCTGAGTGCTCTGGGGACATAACAGGAAACAGGTGCCTCTCTGGCCCCTGTCCTAGGGCTCCCTGGTTTCTCAGTATGAAGGGCCCTTGACTGAAGCAGCTTGTAGACATTACTCCATCCGTCAAAGCCATTTTCTTATTTCCTCATGTGCACGCACGCAGGAACTTGAAATGCAGTGGCATGACAGGGGAAGAGGGGGAGGGTTTCAGGAACGGCCATTCTAGGTCCCAGGCCAGCAGCTTCTCTACCCTGGTTGCATGAGGAAGACCTGGCATTTGCATTTAAAAATCTCCAGGTGATTCTCATGCAAGCCGGTCCTAAGCCACAGCCTCTCAAAGTTGAGCATCTTGCTAAAATGCAGTGTCTTGGTCAAGAGATCTGGGGCAGGGCCTGAAAGGGTAAGTTTCTAACAAGACCCCAGGTGACCGGGCACATCCATCCCAAAGGCCAACTCTCTTTCTAATCCTTCACCAAGTGGAGGTCTGGTTCCAGTTTCTACCCTTCTGTATAAACACAGGTCACCACCTCTGGAGGCAGCCAGTTCCGGCCATGGACAGCTCGGGTGGGAGTCCTCCATACTCAGACGATCTGAAGTCCTTCTCTTGACCAGGTAGCTGCAGACCCTCATGACAAAAAGTCATGGCTTCCACTCCTGTTTTCCCCACTACCTGTGCCTCCCAGTCTGGGCTAGTGAGGCTGTCCTCTGAGCCCCATTCTGTTCACATAACTAACAATACAGGGTAGGGTGGGGGCAGGGGAGTAGCTCTCAGCCCAGACTGGTGAGGCTATTTGGGTATGAGTGGGAATAGAGCCCCCAACGGAAACAGAAACCAGAGTTCCAGCCCTGGGGCGGTTAACATACAAGAAACTTAAGGACAATTAAAAAGCAACAACCACAATTAATATGGTTTACACAGGCAAAACTCATTAGTGTGGGTGGGGGGTGCTCAAGTTTACCTTTGCCAGGCAAATCCTTTCTTTACAGACAGTGTGCATTAATTGCAAGCAAGACTCCAAGGGGAATATTTAAATGGCTATGAAACAAACTCGGAGTTCCCCGATGCAGGGAAAAGCACCCCTGCCCTTCAACTGGACACACAAAGGACCTTGTCCAGCCTGGCTTAAATTCCTGGCGAAGTTCGAGTGCAATAAAGCTGTGCTCCTTCTGAAGGGTCTTATCATTCAGAAGACCCCCCCCTACTTCACAATGATATCCACCCCCAAGTCTGAGTTAATTGTGTAGCCAGGCATTGCTGCCAGGGGCCCGGAATGCGGCTAAGGGAACCACTTGGTCGGGGGCAGGGGAAATTCGAGCAGGGCTTATGGTGTGCAGTTGCAGCAAGCCTACAAAATGATTCCCCCTGACAAGATGACATGAGAGGAACCCTCAAATCAGGCCCTCATTCTGCTGCCTGTGCCCAGCGGGGCTTTTTGCCCTCCCACCTGCTCCAGGCCATGAGCCCTTTGCTGAGCTCTCAAATCAAGAGGGCCCCAGATCGTCTCAGGGTGAAACTGTCCCAAAGACCCAAGAGCTCCCAACTCAGTCTCCCGCTGCCACTCCTTGCACCCCTGCAGGGTCATGGATGACAGGAGGGTCTGGCCCAGGTGGGACTGAATCCGAACGGTGCCCCTTATTCATTGTGATGCCTTGGTCCAAATCACTCTGCCTGAGCCTCAGTTCCCATAGGTTAAAAATGCACTAGTATAATAGCACAAGGCTGTGTCATGGTTGAACTGAGTGAACACTTGGCAAGCACAGGGCCTGGACTAGATACACTCTTATAATGGTAACAGAAAGCAGAAAGATTTCTTGTGAGGTAGAAGAGAGAACCTCAAGTCCCTCTTTCTTTGAGCTTCCAAAGTGCATGGTTCTTCTCTTGTGACACCGTCCTTTCTCTGTCTTGAGGCCGATTCTGTGACTTGTGGTGTTGTTCTCACCGACTGGCCAACAGAAAAGTTCCTGAATAAGGTCACGGTCTCACTCATCTTCTACTTACCTCCTGCAACGTGCAGCCCAATCCTTGCCATTAGTAAGATTCTGATCGGTATTTTGGCATTAATTGGCCTGCACAAACCAGCCAAAACAGGACAATGCATGGATGCCAGAACCACATGGATCAAGCAGTCACAGAGATAGACCTCCCACTCACTGCAGGCTGGGTCCGCTCCAGCAGTCGCATTTAGGTAAACCAGGAATTACACTTCTGACCGGGTGTCAGATTCTTCATGAAAATGACCGCCAACATTCCACCTTTCAATCAAACACCAAGGGATCATGTCTGCCTCACAATGAGTAACCACAAACCTACGGGGTTTATAGGGTTTCCGGCACTTCTTTAGAAGCATGGACCCATGATGTTTATATCCAACGTGCCACTACTGGCTTGGAGTCTATTGTCCAGGGGTCTGACTGCACTGTTCACACATCCTACCTTATTTTTATGGAAATGGGTCATTAGGTCAGGGACCACCTTCTTCCAGGTCACGACAAGCTTTGGGACAGTTAACTTTGGGAGTGGCACGTAGGTCTAATTTTAGGTCTTCTGAGAAACTGCTGTGCTGTTTTCCCCAGGCTTAATTTCCTACAGTAAGCCACAGAGACCAAACTTTTAGGTTTTCTGAGGTTTTAAAATCCAAAAGCCCTTCTGTTTCCTTGAGCTGCCTGCCATCCGTTCAGCCTAGAAGCTAAAACCTGCTCCTCTGGATCCCAAGAAGGATAGATCAGCTCTCAGAGAATCTTCCCCGGCCAGGCTCGGTGGTTCAGCCTGTCATCCCAGCACTTTGGGAGGCCGAAGTGAGTGGCTTGCCTGAGCCCGCGGGTTCGAGACCAGCCTGGGCAACTAGGTGAGACCTCGTCTCTACAATAAATCAAAAATTAGCCGGGCGTGGAAGCGCACGCCTGTAGTTCTGGCTACTTCGAAGGCTGAGGTGGAAGGATCGCCGATGCCCAGCAGGTCGAGGCTGCGGTGGCCAGGAGCGGCCACTGCACTCCAGTCTGGGTGACAGAGTGAGATTCCAACTGAAAAAAAAAAAAAAAGGAAAGTCTTTTCCAGATGCTAGTGGCCAGTTAGGTGCTGGGGTCGTGCTCCCAGCAGGAATGGGCCTCAGGGAGTTGGTGGTGGGTGTTACTTGGGGTCCATGCACTTACTCGGATGGCACCAGTGTGTGCAGGCATTTCTAGACTGTTCTCTGGAACTGAGCTGCAGGGAACATTCACTCCATTAAAACAACCGCTCCCTTGTGGTCTTTTGTTCCTCCCTTCTGGACTCTGTTCTGCCACTCTCTCCCAGGAGCCAGGGACTCCCCAAACTCCCAGGGAAGGGACCTCTCTTAGAGACTCTGTGCAGAGGGTGTCACGCTCGGCTCGCGGTGGAACAGGAAGTGGACTGCAGGGCACACTGCATTCTGAATTGCCTGCCTCAAGAGCTGTGTGTAATGATCACAGGCGTAACTTTGACAATGGAGGTGAATTAGTCAGAAGTCCTGTAACTGCACAGGGGCAGGACCTTCCAACCACCACGGCTACAGCTACAAAAGAAGGAACCTCAGGGTGCATCAGATGAAAACCGCTGGAAACGCAGAGGCAGCAGCTAACACTGGGAGGCAGGGGAGGACCAGCCCGCAGGCCTCTTGTGAAACCCTCCTCCTCCTTCCAGCCCTCCTATCACCCTCATCCCCAACATGAGCAGCATGCAGTGTCTCCAGCCGAGAAGCACCTAGAGTGTCTCTTAGCTTCAACCTGTACTTGGACAGGAAACAGCGAGTTTAAGAGGCAAGCAGCAGGTAGCCTCTTACCTCGCCACATTTTGTGAATGAGACATCAGTCACTGGAGCCATCAAAAATCAAAGCCTGCAAGAGCAACCCGAGATGGAGGGTCTCGCATAAAGCTCTATCCGCTCTCCTGGTATGAACTGGATGAGTACATGGCTCGGGCCAGGCACAGAGACTTGGGTGCTAAGTCAGCCACGAGCAGTGTGACTTTAAGCAGGCTGCTTCCCTGGCTGAGCACAGCTACTGGGAAAAGCCTTTCTGGAAACAGACATGTATTAGGCCTCTACTGTTTACAGGATTATATACGATACACAGTGAAAGGTTGAAGCTTTTCGTTTCTCCCCACAAGCTCTCTTTGTCTGCCGTGGAAGTGAGTGCTGAGTATCATTTAGACGGAATTATACCCGGATGTGTGTCATTAACCAGGGTGATGACCTACCCACTTGCTACAGCGACCTCCTCTTGGTTATTGCAAAACATTATTCAAACAGCAAGATGAATTGGTTAATTTTTCTTTCCACCCCTAAATTGTTAAATTAGTTAGGCCAAAAGACAAAACCCAAACAAGCCAACCACACAAACCTCCCAAATATAAAGTAGGTCCCTGGTCCTGCCATCTGGTTGACTCCTAAACACAGGCAAGTTTCTTTCTCCCACCTCCTGATGGCCTCAGGTCATATTCTCAGCATTTGGTCCCTAACTCACTCTTAGCTGCCATTTAGAATCCAGCTGTTAATTACTTCTTTTAACACCTTTCTGCTGCTCAGTCTTGACACTAAGTATCCTCCAGAGACCACAGTTTCTCCCTTTTCTTTCTTTAGTGGCTCTGAAAGGTCCCTCACAGGTTATCTGTCCTCCAGATGTGCCTCATTCCTGCATTCGGGGGTTTCCTTGCAGGGAAGAGCACTTGGGGATTTTAACCTACACAAAACACAAAATAGTGTCATACAAAGCTAGACAGCCTTATTCAATAGCCCACTTTTGAACTAGGCTATGCTTAACCTCTGATTATTGGGTGTCTTTTATTTGTTTGTTTGCTTGTTTGTTTTGAGTTGGAGTCTCACTCCAGTCGCCCAGACTGGAGTGTACTGGCATGCTCCCGGCCACCGCAGCCCTCGCCCTGCTGGGCTCTGGTGATCCCTCTGCCTCAGCCTTCCAAGCAGCCGGAACTACAGGCGTGTGCTATCATGCCCAGCTAAGTTTTGATTTATTGTAGAGACGAAGTCTCGCCAAGTTGCCCAGGTGGGTCTCGAACCCGCGGGCTCAGGCAATCCACTCGCCTCGACCTCCCAAAGTGCTGGGATGACAGGTTGAGCCACCGAGCCCAGCCTGTTTATTATTTTTAAAATGTGGGGTACAATTCAGGGTTAGATATAAAAATGGTCATTAAATGATGCAGGTACCCTTGTTGATGAGGTGTGCCCATGCCCCCCCCCCACAGGGCAGTTTCCCACTACTGCTAATCCCTTTCTCATCATATTATGATCATTGTTCAAGGTCTGCTTATGAGTGAGAACACGTGGCACTCAGTTCTCTGTTTCTGTGACAGACCCACGGAGTGCTTTTTAAGAAGACCAGATCACCAGTTCATGTGTGTAGTAGGGTGAGGAGGCCGGTGTGGGAAGGCATCTCACAACCTTGGGCTATCTCAGATGGCTTCTGGTGGTGTCCACGTGTGCAGAGTGGGTTGGTCCTGGCACGTTAGCGTGTCTTCCAAACTCGGTGTTCAGCAATACCATGCTGGTAGCTTGAAATCAGTTACAGGGTGTATATTTTACACCATGGAAATTGGCAGACACTAATCGGGACATACTCCTCCACCCCAGTTAGTGGCTTGTTAAACATTTACCAGCACATCACTGCTTATAACTCATTTCCCTGTCTTCTCTTTCCATCAGTAATTTAAAGGTTGCGTTTATTGAGTACATGGTCTTCTGCGTTAGACATGGGCTTCTGCGTTAGACATGGGCGCCTAAAGACAAGTCAAACGAGCTCATTCAAAAAAAAAAAAAAAATGCTAAGGCCAGGTTTGGTGGTTCAACCTGTCATCCCAGTACTTTGGGAGGCCAAGGCAATTGGACTGGCTGAGCCTGCAGGTTCGAGGCCAGCCCGGGCAACTTGGCGAGACACTGTCTATAATACATCAAAAATTAGTGAGTGTGGTAGTGCATACCTGTAGTTCTGGCTACTTGGGAAGCTAAGGCAGAAGGATTGCTGGAGACCAACAGGTCAACACCAAGGTGGCCTTGAGTGTGCCACTGTGCTCCAACCTGGGTGACGGAATGAGACTCCAACTCAAAAAAAAAAGTTAATGCCACCCCCTGCAACAATAGCAATGGTTACCTTACCCTGAGCCCTATTCCTTTATATAGGCAAACTTACTTAATCCTCACAACATAGTGGGAAAAAGAACTGGTATTATATTATTTTCTTTGCACAGGCCAGGAAATTGAGGCACAGAGTAGCAAAAACCTGCTCATGCTAACCACTGGTAAGTGATGTTTCCAGACCCCAAACCGAAGGCTATTCCCTATTCCAGAATCTATAGGTTTCCTACTCTCCCCTGAAAAAGCCTGGACGGAAGCCCACGTGCAGAAGCTCAGGGACACACTCCACCACTGCTAAGACTCAAGAGCTTAGTACCAGGAAGGGATCTTGGGGGAGAGGAGAGTTATGCAGGCTATGCGGAAGGTTCCAGACCCCAAGAAGGGCAGCTGAGGGGCAACTGAAGTCAGCCTGAGGAGTTTTGGGGGGACAATGGGCCCCTTGTAACAAACAGCTTTCTCCTGGCACACTGTTCGAGGTAGGAAAACACCTTCCATATCTGGAGGAGAAAAAAGGAAAGGGGGAACAAATACGTCCTCAGATTCTCACAGCCGAACAGCTAGGGAAAAGCCCAACCCTCAAACAACCAAAAACCGGGTGCCACCAGAGCAAACACCCAGATGGCCTCTGCTCACCCTTGCAAGGGTAGCTGCACCAGAACCGGCCCGTGCTACCCTCGGACAGCAAGGGGCCACTTTTTCCAAGCATGGTGGCAGCTGCAACAGCCGCTTCTCAGTTGCAAAGTCTGGAGGGAACCCCTTTCTACCTTCTGCATTCAAAGAGAGAAACTGCCATTAGTCAGTAATGAAGACTAAATTTCTTAATGTTAACTTGGTGGGATGAAAATGGCCTCGTTTCACCAACAGCCAGACATTTAGGCTGAGCCTTTCCTTACGGTACTTAGGAGAGAAAGAAAACCAAGTCCACTCCCCTTTTCCCTATTTCCTCCTGGTTTTTTTCTTCCTGGAGAATGAGTCAAGTCAGTCAACAAGTATTTATGGAGCACCCACAGGATTGCAGGGTCTGGGAGGAGATGCGGGTTGCTGGAAGGAGTCTGGGAGCATTCTCACTTGAGACAGTTACAGAAAATGTTATTTCTCAGGCCAGAACTAAACAGGGCTATAAAGAACTGACTGCCACCAGGATGGGTTTACTCTAGACCGATGGCTCACTTCTGGCTGAGCTGCCTCCGTTGCCCGCAAGGCCAAAGTGGGTGGATCAGCCGTGTTCATGCATATTTTTTGGAAAACTACAAGCACAGTGCTAACACTCTTGATGGTTCAGGGCTGGGTGGGAGTTGGTAGCTGGCTGAGACATTCTTCTTCCCCCAACTCCCAAGGGGCCCCACAACCATCAGAGTTAAACAAATGGTGTCAGAGGTTCACCATTTTATCCTCCGTAGATGTGAATGTACATGAACAGGATGGGAAGGTTAGGAAGGTCTACAGCCCACGGAAATAGCCTCCCGGGGGCTGGCTTCTCTCTAGGTTGGAAACTTGGTTATTTTTACTTGGCTCCAGACGCTGCTACTCAAAGTGTGTTCCCTGGATCAATAGCATCAGCACTGCATGAGACTGTGTTAGAAATACAGAGGTTCACATTGAGATACCACCGAACCCCAGTAAGAATGGCCATCGTTTATAAAAACAAGCAACAGATGCTGGTGAGGATGCGGAGAAAAAGGCACGCTTCTACACTGCTGGTGGGAATGCAAACGGGTGCAACCTCTTTGGAAGACAGTGTGGCGATTTCTGAAAGAAATTGACCTTCCATAGGACCCAGCATTGCCCCTATTGGGAATCTACCCAGAGGAACTCAAATCATTCTACAAAAAAGATACCCGCACACGCATGTTTGTTGCAGCTCTATTCACAATAGCAAAAATATGGAACCGACCATGCTGCCCATCGAAGCTGGACTGGATTTTTTTAAAAAGTGGTACATATACACAATGGAATATTATGCAGCCATAAAGAAGGACAAACATATGGAGTTCACAGCAACTTGGATGGATCTGGAATTGATCATACCCAGTGATCTCTCATAGAAACAAAGAACACAGGCTCATATGCTCTCATTCATAAGCAAACCTGGAAAAATTATCCTAATACTATAAAAAAGGGATTGGCAGTGGGGGGAAACTGCCAGGGGAAGTGGGAGTGGGATTGGTAGTTGAGGGAAACTGCCAGGGGAGGGAGGGGCACACTTCATCAACAAGGGTGCCTGCATCATCAACATTGGTATACCTAACCCTGAATTGTATCCCACATCTTCATAAAAGAAAATAAAGAAATGCAAAGGTTCAGATCCCACCCCAGCCCTAAGGAAGCACAAGCTGCAATATGTAAGTTCCTCAGGTGATTCTCGTGCACAAGCAAGTTTGAGAAGTGCCAGCCTGGATAACCAAGCAACTGCTTGCTATTAGACCTCAGATATCCCCAAAGTGACACTCTCCATATTGCAGGGAGCAGCTAGCATCCTCCCTAGATATTTCTGTTCACAAAAAACAAATTATCAGCTGGGTGTGGTGGCTCGTGCCTGTAATCCCAGCACTTTGGAAGGTTGAGGTGGGAGGACTGCTTGAGCCCAGGAGTTTGAGGCCAGCCCGGGAAACATAGAGAGACCTTGTCTCTACAAAAAAAAAAAAACAACTAGCCGGGCATAGTGGCACACACCTGTAGTCCCAGCTACTCGGGAAGCTGAGGTGGAAGGATCATCTGAGCCCATGAGCTTGAGGCCGTGGTGAGCTGTGATTGGGCCACTGCACTCCAGTCTAGGTGACAGAGTGAGATCCCAACACACACAAAAAAAAAAAAGAAAAGGAAAAAATTAGGAAAGCCTAAAGATGTATAAATATATATAAATATATTATGACTCCTGGTTTAAAGGTTAGGGCTCGGGTCAACTGCACACTGTTTAATCGATATAGGAAGATATTTTCTTGGAGCAAACCAGACCAGCCATAAGGAGTTCTTTCACTCTTACATTGCAGTCAACTAACAGTGCATGCTGGCCTAGATTCGCTTCTGTTTTAAATACTCAAGCTATGTTTGAATAACCTGGATGGTTACAATTAGTATCACCACATCTGGGAAAGTCACCGCAAACCCCCACGCATAAATATGGTGATTTTAATAACAAATAACACATTGGGAGACTGGTGTACAAGTATGCTGGCAGAGGAAGCCACCGAAGATGTTAATTTGCATGTTCACAAAGGATCAGAATCCAGCTGCAACATTAATGCCTAATTCCACAGAGCCATAGGACACCCAAGCAACTCCACCACGGGCATGCTCCACATTTAAAGACAGTTTTCAGAACCTCACAATTCTGATGAAGCCTTAAATTCAGCTGCTTAAGAAGGCAACTGAATTTCCTGTGGATCCCATAGTCGTGCAAGTAGAAAAATTTGCTTAAGTTTTGCAAGTTAAATGTAATTATCTGGATCGATTTGATGTGAAGTTTCTCAAAATATTCACCTTGGGGTAGGAAAAAAAAAGATAACAAATTGTCTAATTGGAAGAAATGTCTTCTAATAGAGCTTCAGAGTTTAAGAACTAATTCTAGTTTAGCTGTTGCTTTCTGGCTACCGACACTTGTTGTCGGTGTTTAGAGTAAAACGTGAAAATTATGTTAGGCTTTGAGAAGGCAACTCTTCTGAAATAGGATGTATATGAGTGAATGAGTTCTTCTGAGAGAGAGGCTACTAATAATGGTGGTCATGGCAACAAGAACGACAGGCAGTGTGCTAATCTGGACATCCCTGTATCCTGGAAAGCTTTCTTTACTTTAATAGTGCCTCTACAAAAACAGCCAGTTGAACTGCTCGCAAGCACAGTGCACTTTCTCAAGCCTCTGCAAAAAGACAGGGGGCCTCGTGGGGAGATGCAAACCCCAGTGGGGCAAACACAGACCTTGATCGTGGCATGATCCATGAATCGTTTCAGTTATGAAGGAAACAGCCACACACACAAAAAAAACTCCCACTCAAATGGAATGCATCTCACCGAACGCTCTTGGCATTCTGCCTTTGCAGAGAATGGTGGCAAGCCAGGACTTACAGGGACAACAGCCACGGGGCAACACTCCAGTCTGACAAGTGGACAAGAAGGGAAGGAAGGTTGTGAGTCACCTCCATCTGCTCGCTGAACCCTTTATGGGGTGCATGTGCCAGGTAATGACTAGACAGCGTGAGAGAAGGAAAAAATATCTTGAGAGTTCAATGCTTGGGAGCCCCCAGGATTGCAATTCTGCTGAGTTCTTGGCTCATCTGTTCTTAATAAGTGCTGGTGGCAATATCCATGAGTACACTTATCAAAGGTTCTACTTCCTCCCCCTAGCAACAGCCAGATGTGGAAGTCAGGAGACCTGAGTGGACAGCCTGGCCCTGCCAGGGGCAAACCCATCACCTCAATAAGCCTCAGCTCACGGGCAATTAAATAGGCATGATGATACCCGCCTCACTTGATTCTTAGAACCACTCTGAGGATCCAATGAGATAGTGGATGTGAGTCCTTCAGTGTGTCAGTCTGGGAATATGTGGTTGGGCTCTGTGCTGGGAGGTGAGTCTTTTTCTTCACTGTCACAAAAGGCATGTGACACTCTGCATAGAACTTCTCCCTCCCAGGCCCTCCAACCAGCTCGCCTTACAATTTTAAGACATTTAGAACTCATTAAGCAATTAAATCCATTCTGATCTAACTGAGCTTTCCTTTGAGGGCAGCTTAAGGCTACTCTAAGCCTGTGAAGCTTACAAGTTGCTGGAAGGGTAAACTCCATCCCACTCACTTGTGTTGAGATGTCCATCATCAATTTTTTTCCCCCATGACATGATTTCAGTTCCCTGGATGATGCTGTTACAGCTGGAGGCCAGAACCAACCAAGGCAATCCTCACCAGCAGCAGCAATAAACAATAAATAACACCAATGCTTCAAGTCAAGTCAGTTTTGTGGATGGTCTTGCCTTAGGCCACTAGTTGGGGAGAACACTGGACTGTCATTCAGATGGAGATCTTCCTGAGAGTTGGTCAGTCACTCAGTGAGCAAAGCCAGTGCCTCACTTCCCGGGGCTGGGGAGAGAGTGGTGCATGACCATCCTCTAAGTTGCTGCCTGTCCAACTGTCTTCAACCATCAGTCCATCTTAAGGAAGACACAGGGCCGGGCTCGGTAGCTCAGCCTGTCATCTCAGCACTTTGGGAGGCCAAGGCGAGTGGACTGCCTGAGCCCACAGGTTTGAGACCTACCCAGGCACCTTGGCAAGACCTCATCTCTACAATAAATAAAAAATTAGCTGGGTGTGGTAGTAAGTGCCTGTAGTTCCAGCTACTTGGAAGGCTGAGGCGGAGGGATCGCCAGAGCCCAGCAGGTCGAGGCTGCGGTGGCCCTCCAGTCTGGGTGAGATTCCAACTCAAAAAATAAAAAAAAAAAATAAAGAAGTCCCAGGCTCTTGGGCCTGATCCTGCAGCTAGCTCATGTAACTCCCAGACCCAGGTTTCTCCTTTGCCATGTAGCCAGCAGGAAGCCTCTTTACCAACCTACCCCATCTAAGAGGGAGAAGGGACTTACGCCTCTCTTCTCCTAAGCCAGGGCTGGGCCATCGTCAGCCTCACCAGTTCCCTTGGGGAAACCACTGATTACACCAATCACCCCAGGCAGGGAGTCCCGCTCTGGTCCTGCTTCTTGAGTCTCCTCATGACCAGACATGCCTGGGATTTTGGAGAAGAATCTCCTTTGCCCAGTATCTGTTTTTATTCCCCACTCTGGAATCTGTCCTGCTACCTGACAGAGTGCCAAGTCCATCTTTGCCCTCATCTTAACTTGATCTTCAGCAGTATGTGACTCGGATGACACCCCGCCCCCTTCTTTCAAAACTCACTTCCTTGGCTTCAGGGACACCGCACCCTCCAGCGCTCCCCCCCCACCCCTCTGGCTGCTCCTGCTACTGTGCCCATGCCTTCTCTTTAAGGTGCAAAAGCTGCAGTGCCCACCGCTCGGCCCCAACCTCCATTTCCTCAGCCTCATTCCCTAAGGCTTGAAGCACCACCAACTAACTAGTGGGCAACTCCGAAGGCTCTTTCTCTAACCCACACGGCACTGACGTCCAGACTTAATGACACCACTGCCCATCGCCCTCCCCGCTGGAAGTGCAAAAAGCATCATCGCAAAGGCAACGCGTCCCAGATGGGGTTTCTGATGATTTCCCTCCCACACCTGCCCCTCCCACAGTTGGAACCATTCCTGACTCTTCTTCCTCTTGCCCTCCACAGCCAGCCTGTCCACAAATCCTGCCACGCTCCCGCCACGACGCGCCTCATGATGGGTCTCACATCTGACAACTGCTTCCACAGCTTGTCTCTGGGTTTTCTGCCCTTGATATCCTGTCTGTCCTAATCATGGCAGCCACAGGACTCTGTTAAAATGAGGGGCGGATCACGTTACCTCTCTGCTCAAGACTGTCCCCTACAAGCCTCCCCATCTCAGGCAGAGTCCAAAGACCGCGTCCTGGACCAGGCCCCTGTCCCCTTTGTGACTGCACCTCTTGTGATGCTCCCCCGCCAGCCACGTCCACTCTGGTCCTGCCACACTGTTCTTGCTTTCTCAAATACGCCAGGTGCCAGGACACAGGAGGCCCTCTGCAGTTCCCTCTGCCTGGAGTGCCCTGCACCCCAAATATTTATTAAACGAATGACTAAAAAAGTGTGAAGGCCTTCCCTCGGCCCTCACTGGCGGGGCTGAGACCCTCCAGCTTGGCTTGCTAGTTCTTTCCCAGGGGCTGGACCCCGAACCCTCTGCCCAGCACATCTGCCACCCCCGAGGGTGCTGTTCACACTGCAGTCTGCTAGTGTGGGAACAGGAACCAGCATCACTTGGGTGTTGGACCCATGGCAAGTGGCTTAATATGTATCCACTGAATGAATGAGTGGAGCAATCACTGCTTCGCCTTCCACCCTGAAGCAGCATCCTGCCCTCCCTGATCCCTGGAGTTGTGCCCTAGGACTGCCTTTGGCCAGGTGGCTCCCCCTCTCCACCCTCCATCCCAGCCCTCCCCTCCTGGCTGCAGCATCGCTCATGCCATCCACACCCCGACAGTCCCGAAATGCTGGGTCCCCTGCGAAGGTGTCAACACAGCTTCCCCTCGAGGAGTTGGGGGCACGTCCTTCGTCCCTTTCTCCCCAAACTTTGCAGAGGCGCGCACTGTGTCACATGCGTACTCAGGAGCAGCTCCAAAATAGTTCTTCAGGATCTCAAAACACAGCATGGGAGCCACACCTCAGGTATCAAAAGGCCTCCACTCCGCCTCACCCATTGCTGGCAAGAAGCTACAACAGCCAGATCTGTGCCCGCATCTGGGTGATGGCTGGGAATGCCAGGCTGTTCCCTTTCATCAGAAACATAAAAAGGACGGCAGGGGCCCTCAAGCTGTTAACACCTGATAGAGCCATTTATTTCAAAAACCTCATGCCAACCAATTATTAATAAACTGCAAAATACCCCAGAATAACAGAGAATAACTGAGCTGACTGCATACCAGTCTCGTGTGTGTTAACCAATGTGTATGAAGTTCAACTGGAAGCCAACTTGACAATGACTTATTGTTAGCTACTTGTATGCTGGACTTCGGTGCACTGAGTCTATGAGGCTTGTGGGAGGACCCCATGAGAGGTTTGTAACCTAAGTGGGGATTAACCAAGGTCTTGCTCTACCACCCAGGCTGGAGTACAGTGGCACGACCATGGCCCACTGCAGCCTCAAACTCCTGGGCTCAAGCAATCCTCCCACCTCAGCCTCCCGAGTAGCTGGAACTATGGCCACATGCCACCACGCCAGCTAATTTTTATATTTTTTTGTAGAGATGAAGTCTTGCTATGTTGCCCAGCTGGTCTCGAACTCCTGGGCTCAGGTGATTCTCCCTCTGTGGCCTCCCAGAGTGCTGGGATTACAGGCATGAGCCACTGCCCCTGGCTTCAGCTATTTTTTGTTTCTTGTAGCGACAGAATCTTGCTATGTTGCCTAGGCCGACGCATTTGAGAGCTTTTAAAACAATATAGCAAATTAGGGAAGTCTCAGGTAAGATATCTGCTTCCCTAGGGAGGCAGAGGAGAGGGAGACAGAGGCATGGGAAAGATTTCGTGAAGGAGAAAGGAACTAGAGATCTGTAAGAGAAGATATGGGAGGGAGCGAGTCAGCCTGCGTGGAAGGGGACAAGGCAGGGCAGCAGGATGGACAACCATCTTGGGAAGAAGGAGCCCGGGGACACTTGTCATCTATACACTGTTCGCACAGCCCATTCAAGGACATGGAGGAAGGGTGTGTGGACCTCAGCTAGACTCTGAGCAAAAGTGAACGCCGCAGCATGCAGGGTCCAAGATCGAGAGAGATGGTGCTGGCCTTCACGCTGGCCTAGTGGCTGGGGTCACATCTGAACGAAAACGCTAAGTTGACCAAACCACTTGGCAGGGGAGGACCACCTCCTGTGATTTGGGGCACCCCACAGAAGGAGGAGGGAGGGAATTTGTTAAGTGTGTTGTGTTCGCAAATGGAAAAGTGTGGATCTGGCCCAGATGTTGGCATTTTGCTCGGGCTGGGGCTTTGTCGGACATGGGTTCCATGCTGGCAGCCCAGGGGCAGCAAGGATGCCAGCAAGCAATGAGTTTCCAGTCTCATGGCACTAATGGGCGAATGATGAGATCGCAAATATCAGAGTTCCAGGTATAAGCTTCATTCGAGCTTAAGCAGCCCAGAAAGTGAAAGAAGTTTCTATTGGCTTCTTTAAGGATGGTCCCTTAAAGTTACAGATATTTTTAGATTCTGGTGATTCAAAAATATTTTCTTTCAAAAAAAAAAATAAACAAAACAAAACAAGCAAGCAAGCAAAGAGAAACCTGAAAGAAATATTTACCAAGAAACAGAAACAAACTATTCCTGGACCCACGGAGCTATCCAGGTTCTAAGGAAATACAAACAGAGTCCCTAAAAGAGAACTCAACTAAAATACTAAAAATAAACAGTGGCTGTATTTAATTTCTTTTTTAAAAAGTTTCTAAGGGAGCCAAAAAAACAGAAACATACCTGGGGCCCGAATTATCTCATGGACAAGGACTGCTTAAAGAATGCATTCAGTCCTCTGGGCCAAAGAGCAAAAGTCTTCTCCCCGTTGTTCCCTCAACTCCTGTTCTCTAGGGTCAGTCAATCAACAAACTTCTCTGGAGTGCCAAAATGTAGAA
This sequence comes from Cephalopachus bancanus, assembly GCA_027257055.1. NCBI lineage: Eukaryota > Metazoa > Chordata > Mammalia > Primates > Tarsiidae > Cephalopachus > Cephalopachus bancanus. The sequence continues at coordinate 109,535 of JAPVLO010000904.1, read as the reverse complement.
GGCACTGAGGACGGCACTCCAAGAGTGAAGCAAGAAAATGCTCGCGTACCAATTTCTGTTCCCACACTGAGAAAGAGCAAAAAATTGCTGAGCTCCCAAAGACATGCTGTGTAAAAATGTTGAAAAGGAAGACAAACCTTTTAAAAGGGTGACCTTGGGCGTGCCCTTCCCAATCAAGTTAAATGTCACTGCTCTGAGAACGTGTACTTTCTGATTTCCTGACTTTGCAGAATCCACAGCTAGCATCACAGATTTAAACCCTCCAGCTTCCTTCCTTTCTCCATTTCCCTAAAAACAATAACAAAAGTGGCGGATTTAGTATTTCCATTAAAATACAACTTAACAAAACGCATCACATACTTTTACTGTTACCGTGGCTCAGGGGGAAAAAAACACATTTTTCTCTCTTTTTTTGCTGCAAGATTATTTTTTCAAATTTTAACAGACACAAAATGCTGTCCCTGCTTAACTCAGTCTGTGAGTGTAAGCCCTATTTTAGGCAGCTGATGGTTTTTCGCCTGTGTGTGTGTCTCCGTTATCTCCCTCACCTTTAACACAGGAACCAGCAGAGTCAGGAGGAAATTCCCAAACTGGCCCTTGGACGCTTCTCTGGTTCGTAGTCCGCACCCTCTGGGTCGATAGGTCATGGTGTGTCACACCGTAAGACCCCCCCACCCCCCCAGCAGTGCCCAGGCCTCCCTCGCTGGTGTTCACGACAGCCTCATGAGACAGCAAGGCACAGGGGCATAAGCATCTCCACCGTGAAGGGAGGTTCCCAGGGCCGCTCTGTGCAAGGTGGCAGCCACTGCTGCCACTTGGCACAATATGCCATTGGCAGACAATGCACGTGGAAAACAGAGTATGACAAAGAGCGTGAAAAGGCTCAGAAATAATTTTTGAGACTGATTCCGTGTCAAAATGATTATATTATGGACGAACTGGGCTCCATGAGATATATTATTAAAATTCATTTGCTTGTTGCCTTTTCATTGTTAAGTCGGTGACCAGACAATTTAAAATTCCTGCTGCAGCACATGTTACATTTTTACTGGACATTGCCACCCTAGAGGGACTGGCACAAAGTCGTCAGCGGGCCAGGGACACACCCGAGCCAAGTCCACAGCTCCTATGGTGTTTGGGGGGCACAGTGGTTCCCGGGGCATAAGGAGTCAGGAAGAACCTGGCACACAGAGGAGAAATGGTCCACAAGGTGCCTGGGGATGGGGGAAGGATGGTGCCCACAGTCTGTGGCCATGGCAGGGAAGGGGCCTAGATAGGGTCTGCAGGGGTAGCCTCAGTCTGGTGGTTGGCCCAGCAAGGTGAGTGGGGTATACACCTCCAAAACAGGGGGACCCCCCCCAGGGACCCAACTCTTGGCCCATCCTTCCATGTCTTTTCTAGACAGTAGTCAGAATGATTTTAAACTTTCCATCAGATGAAGTCACACCCTCTGACCCTGTTTAAAACGCTCCAGTAGATTCTGTTGTCTATTCAACCTAAAGTGGCCTCTCAAATATCACCACACCGTCCTGTTTCAGTTCTCTCTGCAGCGTATCACTACTGCCTGGGATTGTTCACTGTCTTCCCCCAGTCCAATGTGATGTCCACTAGGACAGAGACTAGAGGCAGAAGGCAGTTCATGAGTAAGCACTGAGCCAAGAATGAATGCATGGCCCCCACAGTGCAGGATGCCCGTGGTCCTACTGCGTGTGCAATATGCTTGGTGACGCACCATGTGTGATTCCTACCTTAGGAGCGGCCAGCATATCTTCATTTCAGAGACCACTGAAGCCTTGGTGTCTGTGTTTCTCCCATGCCCCTCCTCCCATACCTGGAAAACAAGCTTCCCGCCCCGCTAAAACTTCTCAGGTGTCTGCTAAAAATGCCAATGATGCCTGGACTTGATACCCTCCCCCCTACCAAAACCCTTCCCGGGATATAAAGGGCCCAGGACCAGTGGTCTGTGTGCTGGCTTTCTTCCTGGTGGGCGCATGGATTCTGAATAGGGCCCATGTTGTACACTAATGAATCTCTGCCCCCTCTCCCACTGGCCCAGAACTGTTCTGGGTATACAGCAGGGATTTAATAAGCATTTGCTGCTTTCCACGGATCCAGGAAAGGCGAGCCTTTCCTCTCCCTGACCCCGCCAACCCAGGGCGGAAGCATCTAGCACCTGGAATGCCACCACCTGCCCTGGCCTGCCTGCAGCACGTGGCTTTCCTCCCAGACTGCTCACGCTCTGCGCCACTCAGCTTCCCTCCTGGTTTTGCAGAAGTGTGTCCTCCATATGTGAAAGGCCTGGGAGCCCTTTAGAGGCCTCTCGCTCTTACCCGCCCCTCCCCCACCCCGCCTGATTGGGCAGGACCCCGGGCCCCTCCCTTCTTCCCATCACCCCTCCTCCCTTCCCCATTATCCTGAGCTTTGCACCCCCCCACCTCTCCGGACTGTTTACACAGCTGCAGAAAGAGGGATGCCTGCTTCTCCCCTCTCCAAGCCCAGGGTTAATATATGTGTATTTCCGGCTCCTGACAGCTCAGGGCAGTGGGAATGCTGCCCTCAACCCAATTTGCTGTCAATAGTTGGTACGCTGACAAGGATACCTTTCGGAGCTAGACAAGCAGGTTGAACTGAACTGCGGACACCTGTGTGGGCTGCAGGAGCTTTCCTGAAGCCCAGAGAGGAACAGCTGCCCCAGACAGCAAGGGACAGACTGAGAGGGGGCCATACTGCAGACCTAGGAGTCACCAGGGCTCCTGCCAGGGGCCACAATTATAATGGGGCTCCGAGAGTAGAGTATCCGATAAGGCAAGGCTTGGTCAAGCGTGTGGTCAAGTTGTGGAAACCAAAAAAAGAAAACACAAATTGCTAGACAAACTGTCCAGGAGTTCTAACAACTACCTTAGAACTGTAACTAAAACCCAGGAAGTACTGTGGGCCTTCCAGTCCTAAGGGGCACCTCAAATGATCACACCCTAGACCATACTCCAGGGCAGCCAAGACAATCAAACCAGACAGTTCTAGAAAGGACCTTTGTCCAGTCTATGATGGAGATGGTGGTATCCCAGCATTACAGCTCAGACTAACGCAGGTTATCTGGGATCAGAGGACCAGGAAAAAGCACTCATGGTAGTGACTTGAGGTCTGAAGAATGCAATACTGTAAAGGATAAGCTGATGCCCTGCTCCCCCGTGGTGGCCGACAGGTTTAGGGGAGAAAGCATTTGAAAATCTGTCTCTGCAAACGTCCCCTGTAGTCCCTCCTCTCTTTCTTGTCCCTTTCACTCTGAAATTCCTAGAAAACTATGAGACTTTTGAGACTTCTCTCTAAAGGTGAAATTGCTACTTGGCATTCTGATTTTCTCGAAGGAGCTCAGACTGGGGCTCTCGTAACCTCTGATATTGTTTCCCATCCAACACAGTCCCCAGAGAATGACACAGTGTCTGAGGGGTAGATACATACAGCTGATGCTCCGGCAAGGGTCTTTTTCCTTTTCAAGAGGCTGCCTGACTTACCTAACGGGGCAGCCCCAGCCAGGCACCTAACAAGCTCAGCATCTGCCTGTCACCTTTCTCTTGAAAACGGAGTCTTACATTCTGGGGCTCTAGGGACACATCTGTGAGCTTGCACAATCCCATCCAGAGATCTCCAGCTGCACACATAGAGAAAAGCCTTCTGCTCTGACGCAGGCCAGAGACTGTGCAGAAAAAACCTGGAAAAGGCAGACCTGCTTCTGTCTGGGATATCTCCTGGGGTTCAAGATAACCATGGTGACCCGAGACAGCTCAAAACAAAAGATGGAGTCCAGAGAAGTCTGCTTGTATGGACAGAGTGCTATAGGGTTTGAAACACTAGCTGGCACAGACAGGCCCTGAGCTAACCTCAGGGCTGTTAAAGCCATCTTGGCCTGACCTACAAGATTGTCGTGATATATTTTGTTGATGTCACCACCAAAAAGGTGCATGTTTCACCCCTTGCCCTTGGGATTCTAATGCCTTGGTTAACAAAGAGCCTCAGAAGCACGACACGGTGACCAACGGAGCTCCACAAGGGTTCTGGGCTCTGGGGTACAGAGGAGGAAGTGTGCTCATTGTTACACCCCAAGGGAGCCCAGGGCTGAAGCTAGAAGCTTAGGCTCCCAGGACAGGGCATGACCATTTTCACACTGTCCCTTAAGAACCACAGTCCCAGTCATCCGCAGAGGGTGATGACAGACCAACCCTGTTCACGTGGGAGGGTTCTGTCTTGTAGTGTGAGGGCAAGGCTTGGGAGAGACAGGGCAGGGACAAGCAGAATCCATAATTAAATTAGACTCTACCCAAGTGCTCTGGATGCAACTTGGTGTGTTATTTCTACTTAATGTACACCCAGGCCTAAAAGAAGGGAAAACGAAAACAACCCTGACAGCCTTTCTTTGCTTTCTTTCTCCACCCAAGAGGCACCAGTGGTTAACAGTATGGTGGCAACAAGTGGGTCAAAGGTCAGCCCCTCAGTCAGGGCTGGTTTCCATGGAGATGGGGCCCATTCATCCAGCACACAGAGCCTCTTCACAGCCACTTACACACAATTGAGCTATTACTGGGAGCCCAGGAGAGCCGTGTCTGGAGCACAGTGCCCTAGACAGGGCAGGGTTGAAGGGAGCTGATTAAACGGTCGTCGGGAATTACCCAGGGCAGGATTTGAGAATACCCTTTAGAAACAAACTAAATCCCCAAACCTCAGCCCACTCCCAGCACCCCTCCCTGGTACAGTCTCTGCAACCCAAGTCTCCTTTGTACCGAGGATAATGCCGGTGTCTACACACCCACACTCACCTCACCTTTCTCCTCATGTGTCCAAAGTCGAGAGGACAGACCCTTATTCAGAGATTCTTGGACCTCTGTCACATTTGGCATCTGCATCATCTGCCCACCAGATGGGGGCTTTTGTGGTTCAGGAAGATGCCAACCCAAAGACAATGAGTGAAAACTTAAGTAGGTGTTCCACTTAGGGCATAAAATAAATTTCAGTGGATGGGCAAGGCGGTGCAATACTTGCCAGAGGGTGAGAAATTCTCTGACGTTTGTTTGGGAATTCTTGAAATCCCTTTTTTGAAAGAATGGGGGCATCCCTTCAAAAGGTGCACTGCCATCTGTAATTTATTGGCGTTTCTAGCGAAATTCCCACAGTCTTTAAATCAGAGTGGAACAACAGAGGTGAAGAGTAAAATGTCTTATTAAAAGACATTTTAGGCTGGGCTCAGTGGCTCAGTCTGTAATCCCAGCACTTTGGGAGACCGAGGCGAGTGGACTGCCTGAGCCTGCGGGTTCAAGACCCGCCTGGGCAACTTGGCAAGACCTCGTCTCTACAATAAATCAAAAATTAGCCGGGCCTGGTAGCGCACGCCTGTAGTTCCGGTTACCTGGAAGGCTGAGGTGGAAGGATTGCTTGAGCCTAGCAGGTCGAAGCTGCAGTGGCCGGGAGCGTGCCACTGCCCTCTGGCCTGGGCGACAGAGTGAGACTCCAACTCAAAAAAAGAGAGACATTTTAATGCACAAAAGCTTCAAGTGAATATTTATAACAGTCACATCCATAATCACCAAACTGGAAACTACTCAAATGTCCTTCAGCAGACAGACAGATCAACACACCCTGGCTCATCCATACAGTAGAATCAACTGTCTTCAGTAATGGAAGAGCACTCCTGATGACCCATGGCCTCATGGAGGATTCTCAGATGCATCTTGCTAAATCAAGAAAGCCAGATTCAAAAGGCTACATGCCGTACGACTCCACTTACACGGCCTTCCGGAAAATGACGGCTATAGAGAGACAGAGACCAGATCAGTGGGTGCCAGGGTTTGGCCGTAACTAAGGGGAGGTGTTGACTACAGAGAGGGAAATTTGGGGGTGGATGGAACTATTCTATATTGTGGTGGTGGTGGTACAATCTGTCAAAACCCAAAAAGTAATTTTATGGTAGGTTAAAAATAATTCTCTGAATTTAGCCCTCTTCAGAGAGCACAGGATGAAATAGTGTGCTGACTCTTCAGGCCAGGATAAAACCATAAAGAATCCCTTTGTCAGCCGGGCTCGGTGGCTCAGCCTGTAATCCCATGCTTTCGGAGGCTGAGGTCAGTGAATTGCCTGAGCCCGTGGGTTCGAGACCCGCCTGGGCAACTTGGCGAGACCTCATCTCTACAATAAAATCAAAAAATTAGCTGGGCGTGGTAGCGCACACCTGTAATTCTGGCTACTTGGAAGGCTGAGGTGGAAGGATCTCTGGAGCCCAGCAGGTCGAGGCCATGGTGGCCGGAGGCGGCCACTGCACTCCAGTGTGGGCAACAGTGAGACTCCAACTCAAAAAAACAAACAAACAAACAAACAAAAAAGAATCCCTTTGTCCTCTGAAGCTACGCCTGCCAGGCTTCAAGTGTGGCCCACTCCTTTTAATTCCTGTTGCTGTTATCTCTAACCAGGTCAAGGTTAAAGATAAATATGCAAGAGGGGACACAAAAAGCCCCCAGAATTTTTATTAAAAATTGTGGGCTGGGCACAGTGGTCCATGCCCATAATCCCAATACTTTAGAAGGTCAAGGTGAGAGAATTGCCTGGGCCCATGGGGTGGAGATTAGCCAGGCAACTTGGCGAGACCTCACCTCTACAAGAAATCAAAAAATTAGCTGGGCATGGTGGCACGTTCCCCTAGTTCCAGCTACTTGGCAGAAGGATCACCTGAGTCCAGCAAGTCGAGGCTGCGGTGGCTGTGAGCATGCCACTGCCCTCCAGCATGGGTGACAGAGGGAGACTCCGACTCAAAAAAACCCCCCAAAAATGTGTACTTATTCTTACATGTTTAGACTTCAGTCACCTTCAGAGTGCTCTCCGTTTGATGCAATTCACCTACTGAGACACTTTTTCCACTGCTCAAACGTTTTTCAACTTGTTGATGTTGATGCCTTTATAGTGCTTCTGCCGTATTTTGTTTTACTTCTCCCAGTTCAGCAAAACGTTTCCCTTTGAGGACTTCTTTTACCCGGGGAAACAAAAAAGTTGTTCAAGGTCAGATGGGGTGAACAGGAAGGATGGGGCACATGGGTCATGCTGTTTTTGGTCAAAAATTGCTGAACACTCAGTGCAGTGTGGGCAGGTGCGTTGCCAGGGTAGAAGAATCAGTCACCTGTTTGCAACAACTCGGGACGTTTCTTCTATAAATCGTGACACAGCCTTCTCAGAACTTCCAGATAAAAATTTTGGTTGACTGCTTGATCCAGAGCAACAAATTCCGAGCGAACTGCAAGGGGCCCACCCTTCAAAAGGTAATTCCATTTTTTTCTGGCTTTCCCCCTGAACTCAAGAACTGAAGCCCTGCGTGGATATGGATAACCACTCTGATGACAACCAGGATGGAGGACATCTATACTGAAATTTTTGAGGACTGGCTCTTCCTGAGATGACATGGGAAGAAAAAATAATAGTGGAGATACTCCCTAACGAGTAGGAGGAAATAAAGGAAAGGAGAATGCAAAAATAAGCTGAAGATCTCCATGCAGGGGGTCACCGGGGTCTCACAGAGGATGTCCAGACTTGGAAGAAGGAAGACAGACCGCTTACGTCCACAGAACGTCAGCTTCGCAAGACCACTCATATTCCTGGCCCAGTGTCTAGGACAATAAGCATCAAGGCCCATGGAGGTGCACCAGGAATATTTACTGAATAATGAATAAACCTGAAGGTAGAAGTTCAGAGGACTCTCTTGGGTTCTCTCCCACTGTGGGAGCATTTCTGTTCTCTCTCAGTAAATCCTGCTTTCTTTAGAAAAAAAGAGTGGTTAAAAAGAAACAGAGCGCCAGGCCCAGTGGCTCACACCTGGTATCTCAGCACTCTGGGAAGCCAAGGTGGGAAAATCACTTGAGCCTAGGAGTATGAGACCAGCCTGGGCAACATAGTGAGACCTTGTGTCTATGAGAAACACACACATATGCGCGCGCGCGCGCGCACACACACACACACACACACACACACACACATAAAATTAGTCGGGCATGGTAGCATATGCCTGTAGTCTCAGCTACTTGGGAGGCTAAGGAGAAAGGATCACCTGAGCCCAGGAAGTAGAGGCTGCAGTGAGCCATGATCATGCCAATGCACTCCAGCCTGGGCAACAGAGTGGGAACCTGATTCAAAAAGAAAAGAAATACATGAAAAATTTATAGAGATCCCTTGGCCAGGTGAAGTATCACGAAGCGCTCCTGAGAGAGATTTAAAATAACAATCACAAAAACAAACACACATGAAGCAAATAACAAAAATAACCCCCCGAAACAAAAGACACAAAGCAGACAAAGGACAATAAATTGTACAACAGCCAAAACTCTCCAACCCTGCTGCAGGCTGCTTGGCCCTGACCTGGTCGCTGGTCAGACCTGGAAGGTCACCACAACCATCCCCGAAGACTCCCAATGGGTGGACAGTAATGAACAACACTCACATTTCTTTCATCTTACATCATGTTGGGCACTGTTCTTTTTTTTTTTTTGAGTTGGAGTCTCACTCTGTCGTCCAGGCTGGAGTACAGGGACACACTTGTGGCCACCCTAGCATCGACCTGCTGGGCTCCGGTGATCCTCTCGCCTCAGTCTTCCAAGTAGCCTGAACTACAGGTGCACGCTACCACATCTGACTAATTTTCTTTTTTGGATTTATAGTAGATACAAGGGCTCGCCCATTTGCCTGGGCTGCTCTCGAACCTGCAGACTCAGGCCATCGACCTGGGATGACAGGCTGAGCCACCAAGCCCAGCTTCTGGGCACTGTTCTAAGCACTTGGCTAACATTAACTCCCTTTATCCTTATGAGCACCATCTGAGGTGGGGGCTGTTAAGAGGCCCATTTTACAGATCAAGAAACCGAGGCACAAGCAAGCTCTCTGTCTTGCTCAGGGTAAGATCCGAACCTCCCCTGACTGGAGAGTCTGTTCACCAAACTCCTACGCAACGTTGGACACATGAGATAAGCCCATCAAGACAAGTCCTACACCCCAAGACATCCCACTGCTAGGGCAGGAAAGTATGGAAGGCAGATTGGCTGTTACATATATGGACAGTAACTTTGGGGGTCAATTCGATAGCATGGGTGCCTGAGAAAGGAAGGTGCTTTGCCGGCCGAAGTACCCCATGGTGCCCAGGGCATGGTGTCCTGGTCTTGGATATAATCTTTCAGGGCGTCAAGAGTGGAGCGGCCGGCTGAGGACATTCAAAATGATGCACAGACCTGAAGTGTGAGGAAGACAATCTTCTGAAAAGCGAAAGGAAGAATTCTGTGCGCTCTGGGATGCTCCCATTCCTGCAGGTGTTCAAGCAGAGGCTGGACAACAAATTGCTGCACCAGATAACCCTGTGATCTCAGTCAACCATTAATTATTCTCAGATGAAAAGTGGTTCTTGGGCCTCCCAGAGCCACTCAGGAGTGAAAAAAGCCCAGTTCAGATTTGAAGAGGGAATACCACCAAAGAGGGCCAGGAGGAAGAGTCAGAGAAGACACTTGGGTGGTTGGGCCAGGACTGCAACCCTGCAGCCCAGGGCATGCTGACAGTCCCTCCCTAAGAGACCTGATTTCTGGGGTGACTTCCCTCCCTTTCGAGGACAGACCTGGCTGTTCCTTCTGGCCAGCTTAGTCACTTTGACCATTCTTAAGGTTTCTGCAGATGTTTCAACAGATTTTCAAGCTTCCCTACAATGTTTCTGGGAACATTTCTAATGTTCTTCCCTCTAAATAAAGCATGAATACTGAGGGGACCAAGATTTCAAAAGTCAACAGATCTGTCCAAGCTTAGACTAATTCTGGGAAAGTTTCAGACATTTATTCCTTTACAAAAACCTAACAGCAAATTAAAAGACGATATCCACCCATCCCCTCAGGCTTTTCCTCTGGCAACGTTGGCTTAGGCAAAACAGTTACACTTCAGAGCTATTACAGTTCTTGTTTTTAGAAACAGGACTTGTAATGATACTGGTTCTTTGCAATGGCAAGGCTGCCCCAGAGTGTCGTGCATGGATGCAGAAGAAATGGGTACTCCGTGGTTGCCCTGGGTATAATCTGATTCCACCCCTTAAAAGGACATCTGGCCCTGTGATGAAGTGCCTTAAAATGTTCCTAGCCTTTTACTCAATGAGTCCACATCTGGGACTCAACTCTAGGGTAATAATTCTCAATTCAGAGAAAATTTTATACATAAGAAACACGCAATGCATTATTGCTAACGAGAATAAGCAGCCAGAAAAACTTGAGTTTCTAAAAATAGGGGAATGGGCCGGGATCGGTGGCTCAGCCTATAATCCCAGCACTCTGGGAGGCCGAGGTGAGTGGATTGCCTGAGCCTGCGGGTTCGAGACCCGCCTGGGCTACTTGGAGAGACCTCATTTCTACAATAAGTCAAAAAAATCAGCCGGGCGTGGTAGTGCGTGCCTGTAGTACCAGTGACTTGGAAGGCTGAGGCGGAAGGATCGCCGGAACCCAGCAGGGTGAGGCTGCGGTGGCTGGCAGCGGCCACTGCACTCCAGTCTGGGCGACAGAGTGAGACTCCAACTCAAAAGAAAAAAATAAAATAAAATAAATAAATAAATAAATAAAAATAGGAAAATGGTGAGGTGAGTCCATTGGAGACAACACTCATGATAAAATACAGGGTGAAAAGAGTGGGATACCACGTGGTATCTCTGCATAAATACGCTGTTTGAAAGAGAGAGAGAAGTATAAAACATCCACACCAGAAGAAAGGTCTGGCAGAAACTGGACAAAAAGGCCGGGTGCAGTGGCTCACGCCTGCAATCCCAGCACTTTGGGAAGTTGAGGCGGGAGGATCACTTGATCCTAGGAGTTTGACACCAGCCTGGGCAACACAGGGAGACCTTGTCTCTACAAAAAATAAAAATAAAAATGAAAAAACAAGCCGGGCTCGGTGGCTCAGCCTGTAATCCCAGCACTTTGGGAGGCTGAGGTGAGTGGATTGCCTGAGCCTGCGGGTTCAAGACCCGCCTGGGCAGGCGAGACCTCATCTCTACAATAAATCAAAAAAATTAGCTGGGCGTGGTGGCGCATGCCTGTAATTCCGGCTACTCGGAAGGCTGAGGCGGAAGAATCGCCGGAGCCCAGCAGGTCAAGGCTGCGGTGGCCGGGAGTGGCCACTGCACTCCAGCCTGGGCGACAGAGTGAGACTCCAACTCAAAAAATAAAAAATAAAAGACTATTAAGAAAAGAAAAAAGAAAAAACAAGCCAGGCATGGTGGTGTGCTTCTGTCACTCCAGCTACTCGGGAGGCTGAAGCAGAAGGATTGCCTGAGCCCAGGAGTTCGAGGCTGCCATGACCCATGATTGTGCCACTGCACTCAAGCCTGGGTGACACAGTAAGACCCCAACTCAATAAATAAATAAATAAATGAGGAAGAAAAAAGAAATCAGACCAACATTTAAAAATGGATATATTTGGGTGACAGGATTAAAGGATGTTTAAAAAAAACTTCCCCACTCTCTAAAGTTTCCTTAATAAACATGTATCCTCCTCCCTCTTTCTCTCCCAGTCTTAGTATGTGATTTGCAGTCTGGTGTGCCTCTTCCCAGTCTCCTTTCAGGAATGCAGAGCCACATACAAATATACGAGGGGGACCCAAAATAACCCGGAATTATCTTTTGAAGGGCAAGCCCCTTGTCGTCCAGGCTTCCCCACTAGGTAAGTGTCCTAGGAACCCATTCGCATCGATGTACCAGCTGGTGTCGTTTTAAGAGGCTGCGTTTGGCCTGGTTGAATTTTGGGGGGAGACTCTTTCAACACATTTGCCCATTTCATGATGGCTGATTTATGAGCACACCTGCCCACACCATGCTGAGCGTTCCACCGTTTTTGATCAAAACTGGCATCACCTCTGTGCCCCACCCTCCCCATTCACCCCATTTCGCTCCGGTGACTCTTTTTGTTTCCCCGAGGACGGGAGTCCTCAAAAGAAGTGTTTGCTGATGTGGAGGAGGTGAAACAAAAGACGGCAGAAGCACTAAAAGGCATCCAATTCGACGAGTTCAAAAACTGTTTTGAGCAGTGGCATAAGCATCTCGATAGGTGTGTTGCATCAAATGGAGAGTACTTCAAAGGTGACTCAAGTGCAAACATGTAAGAATACACAATTTTTTATAAATAAAAATTTTGGGTTTTCTGGGGTCTCCTCTCCTACGTGTGCATGTTCACATCACTCCAGTTCTTATTCTCTGTCTTGCTTTAAAAAAAAAACAACAGAATTGAGTTTACAGGATACTTTTTCGATAGTTTCTCAGGTTCCTTCAAAATAACAAGGTCCTATTTTTTAAGAATGGAAAAGAAGGACCTCCAAGAGTTGGTCTCTGATGTCTCCCTCGCCCGTTTCTCAGCTCCTTTTTTGCTTTCTCTGACTAAATCCCAACCTTTCTGAGCTCTTTGTGGGGCCCCAACCCATGCCTTCCTTCCCTTTCAAGGTCTAGGCTGAGCTTCTGCAGCACTACGTCCCTGTGACTGGTTGCCCATTCTTTTCTCCCACTTGAAATGCAGCCCCTGTCTCTCTCTCTCCTTTTTTTTGAGTCCGGGTCTCACTCTCTCGACCAGGCTGGAGTGCAGTGCATGATCACGGCACCCTCCCAGGCTCAGGCGATCCTTCCGCTTCAGCCTTCTGAGTAGCTGGGACTATATGTACGTGCCACTGCATATGGCTTACATATTATGGAGACGAGGTCTTGCTGTGTTGTCCAGGTTGGTCTTGAACTTTTGGGCTCAAGCAATCCTTCCGCCTCAGTCTCCCAAAGTGCTGAAATTACAGGTGTGAGCCACAGAGCCTGGCCTCATCTCTTTTTTCTTTTTTTTTTTTGAGTTGGAGTCTCACTCTGTCGCCCAGACTGGAGTGCAGTGGCCGCTCCCGGCCACCGCAGCCGTTTGCCGGGCTCCGGCGATCCTTCCGCCTCGGCCTTCCGAGTAGCCGGAATTAAAGGCATGCGCTACCACGCCCGGCTGATTTTTTGCTTTATTGTCGAGATGAGGTCTCGCCAAGTAGCCCAGGCGGGTCTCGAACCCACGGGCTCAGGCAATCCACTCACCTCAGCCTCCCAAAGGCGCGGGATTACAGGCTGAGCCACGGAGCCCGGCCTCATCTCTTTTTTTATCTCAGTCCTGAAGATACTGCCAGGGTAACCTCTACAAGTCCCCTCCCACTGTGGGAGCTTTTCTGTCCTCTCAATAAATTCTGCTTCCTTAAACAAAAAAATAAGAAGACACCGCAGATTGCCAGGAGCTGCTCAATGATTTGTTAAATGAAAAACAAATACCTAAACACCCTGAAAATGTTTGTGACAGACTTTAGATCAATCAAATATCAAAGATTTATTGAAAGATTTCTCAATGAAGCCGAATTTCCAGAATCCAGAACTTTCTAACAACGGGATGGAAGAGATGACGTATCAGCATTCAAAGATGTGGCACACACCTTTGGTGCTGTTAAGATGGTAGAAGTAAGAACCAAGGGGCAGGTTTTTACGAAAGCTGAATTTATACAGGTTCTCTAGGGTGACCTTGTAACCACCCCTACCACCACCCCCATTAATTGTTATGTAACATGTTCTTTCTGAAATAAAATTAGAATAGTCATTTCTTTTCTCTTCCTTCCTTCCTTCCTTCCTTTTTTTTGCGAGAAGGGGTCTCACTCTGTCATCCAGGCTCAGCAACCTTGACCTCTTGGGCTCAAGCAATCCTCTTACCTCAGCCTCCCGAGTGGCTGAGACTACAGGCACATGACACCATGAACAGCTGATTTTTAAATTTTTTTTTGTAGAGACGAGGTCTCACCATATTGCCCAGGCTGATCTTGAACTCCTAGGCTTAAGTGATCCTCCCAACCTTGGCCTCCCAAAATGCTGGGATTGTAGGCATAAGTGTTTCATTTTATTTTATTTGACTTTTAATATATTTTTACATTTTTAAAAAAGAGATACGATCTTGCTATGTTGCCCAAACTCCTCTCAAAATCCTAGCCTCAAGCAATCCATCCACTTCGTCCTCCCAAAAAGCAGGGATTACAGGTGTAAACCACCATGCCCAGCCACTATAGTTGTTTCTTTTAATATCCTCACTTGGTAAAAGCAAAAGGTGGTTTGGCGCTGCCAGTCCCTCCTCCTTCTCAAGTTTTCTGAAAATTCTTGAAACCCAGAAGTGGGACAAGGTGACAAATTTGGAAGAACAGGTCTCCAGGGCTATTTTAGCTGGGTTTGGAGGTTGTCCTTGGCTTTGTGAGCAGAGAGGAGGTCAATCCAGTGCTCCAGTGACAGATGAAAGTGCAAAGGGGAGGCAGCCAGAACGGGAGCCCAAAGACGTTTAGCAGGGCTTTGTAGAGTTCGAAGGCCAAGGCAGGAGAAACAGCACCATAGGAGCGAAATGATTAAGCATCACTGACCCTGGGAATCAAGGGCTTGTCCTGTCTCGGGCACTGTGGGTACGCTTCTCCACATTTGGTCTTCGCAAAAGATCCCTGGGTTCGTGTTACCCCCACTTTGCAGAGACGAAACCACCAATGGTCTCAGGGTAACACAGTGTCGGGGTGGACTTGACCCCAGGCCCTGCCTTTTCTCACTGCCTTAAAGGTAAAACCCTGTGTTCATTCTACGGCCAAGGAGGATGCTTTGAAGGCTTGTAAGCAGGAGAGGGACATGAATGAAGTGGTGCCTCAGGAGGTTAAAAAATGGAGACAGACAGGAAGGGAAGCACTGGAGTCAGGAGCGCCCTTGTGGTGACGCAGGCTGAATGTCCACAGACTGGACCCTCTGGGACTGGAGGAGAGTCTTCAAGAATCAAAAGGACCCAGGAGTGAGTGGTTATTATGGGACAGGAGAGAGCAAAGCGCTGAAGGGGCAAACTTGGGCAATTAGGAGAACGGGAACCGATTTCTGCCAAAATAAGGGAGTGGCACCGAAATCACAAAGGGCAGCAGTTAAGAACACAGCTTCAAATCCTGGCCTTGCCACTGACTTAACGATAACCTGAGGCAAGTACTTTATCTGTGCCTCAGTTTCCTTGGGTGTAAAACAGGGATAATGATCACCACACACCTTGTAGGCAGGCTGGTATAAAGACTGAAGGAATTCTCATCTGTAAAGCCTTAGAAAGCGTGTGCCTCACAGTGTTAAACTGCCCAAGTCCCGCTTTTTGCTGTGGGTGGTTTCTTTTGGGCACTTTCTCCTGGGCTTTGCATCCTTCTTCCCCCTCTGTCTCATGCTCAGCACACGAAAGTCCAGATTAACCTGGGGAATCACAGGCTCTGTACCTCCTCTGCTGCCTGCAGCTCCCTGGATCAGCGCCCCCCTGCCCCCAGCCGCTGACGGCACTCTTCCCGCCTTGCCTGCTGGGTCCCGCTCAGACACTCAACCATTCACCAAGCACTTCAACTCCACCTGTGATTCTTCCGGGGGAATCAAAAGGAAATATTGAAAACTTTTTATTCTAGAAATGTTCAAACATATACCAAAGTAGAGAGAATAACACAATGAATCCAGCAAAGCCACCACCCAGGCTGGCTCCATATGATTAGCTTACGGCTGCTTTCCATTCATCTGTCCACCCACTCCCTACTCACCCATCCTAAGCTCCAGATTCTTAGGAAGCAAATCCTAGATAGTCTGTCATTTCACTGGTAAATATTTCCCTGTGAATCTCCAGAAAGCGGAACTCTTTAAAAATGACTACAAAACTATTATCATGGGTTTAAAGGTCAACAATCACTCTCTAATCTCATAAAATATCTGGTCTTGCCTTTAACTTTTCCTGGTTGTCCTATAAACGATTTTTGCCCCTACAGCTTTTATTTCCATCGAGATCCAATGTGGGGTCCACACATTGCTATTGATCAATATATGTCTTTTAAACTTTTTCAGTCTTCTCTTTCAGGGTTTTAATCTTTTTTAGCCTTTTAGTCTTCAAGAGTCTCTTTCTTCCTCTCTCTTGCTCTCCCTGTATGATTTGTGAAGGAAACCAGGTTATTGCTCCTGGAGTGTTTTCTACCGTCTGGGTTTTGCTAATTACATCCTCATGGTGTCATTAAAGTGTTTACCTGAGCCGTGTATTTTTGGTAAACTAATAATTAGGTGCAGAGGCAACAGTGGTTGAGAGCTGAAAACTGTTAAGAGGTGATTAGGTTGCAAGGGCAGAGCCCTCATGAATGGATTAATGACCTTATCCAAGCAGTGTTTCCTGGTAAAAGGATGAGCTTGGCCCCCTCCCGCCCCCCACTCACATGCAAGCAACGGCACTCTCTTGCCCTTCTGCTATGGGAAGGTGTAGCGAGAAGCCCTTCACCAGATGATGAGCAGACGCCAGCACCACGCACTTGGGCTTCCCAGCATCTAGAGCTGTGAGCCAAATATGTTTCTTTTCTTCGTAGATTACCCAGTCGTTGTCTGTTTAGCAACATAAAACAGACTAAGACAGGGAACAAGACTAAATTCTTCGTTTGCTTCAATAAAGAAAAACTTTCTTTAGTGGCCCAATGGGTGAGAACACACAGCACAAGCAGGATAAATGCATTGTTCCTTCTCTTTACCAGGTTGAAAATAATAACTTAGCTCCCCGTTGTCCTCTGAAAGAGACCAGTGTGATCTCGTGGTGGTTTTGGTGTCACTGTGCACTTGAGGGACTCTGTGAACCTGAGTCTCGAGTGGTCTTCAGTAGTTCTCATGCTTTCTTGTATAACTATTTATTCTGGCTTTGCCTTGTACATCAAGTCAACGATTTCTCCCAGGAGCCTGGTTTGGTTTGAAGAGGAAGATGGTATTTGAACAACATAATCCGAGCCCTGAATGCTACTGAGATGATCCTTGTTTCTAGGCCTTTCCAGTGGACAGAGTTAGAAAATACACTTTCTCTTTCATTCATATAGATATGTACTATTTCCTGTTGACTCCATCTTGCACTGGAAGCCTCTGTCGCCCCAGCATGTCATATGATAACTCCCTCACAGGCATCTGACAGGTGTCTACAGAGGCAATGAAATATTATAAAATATTTTTTTTTTTGGGTCAGGGTCTCACTCCGTCATCCACGTAGGAATGCAGTGGCATAATCATGGCTCAGAGCTTCAGACTCCTGGGCTCAAGTGATCCTCCTGCCTCAGCTTCCTGAGTAGCTGGAACTCCAGGTACATGCCACCGTGCCCAGATAATTTTAAAATTTTTTTGTAAAATGAAGTCTCACTGTGTTGACCAGACTGGTCTCAAATTCAAGCAAGCATCTCACGCGCCTCGGCCTCTCAAAGTGCTGGGATTTACAGGTGTGTGCAGCCACACCCAGCCATATTCTACAATCTTATAAGCACTAAACATTTTTGAATAATAACTTTTTCCCTAATAACCTTCACAATAATAATAATAGTTTAAATTTAAAAATAAAAACTGCCGGGCTCAGTGGCTCAGCCTGTAATCCCACGCCTTTGGGAGGCTGAGGTGAGTGGATTGCCTGAGCCTGCGGGTTCGAGACCCACCTGGGCAGCGAGACCTCATCTCTACAATAAAGCAAAAAAATCGCCGGGCGTGGTAGCGCATGCCTGTAATTCCGGAGCCCAGCAGGTCGAGGCTGGGCGACAGAGTGAGATTCCAACTCAAAAAAATAAATAAATAAATAAAAATAAAAACTAAGCTATTTACCTCCCACTTCTCTGTACTTTTAAAAACTGATATTTTTGGCTGGGCTCAGTGGTTCAGCCTGTAATCCCAGCACTTTGGAAGGCCAAGGCGAATGGATTGCCTGAGCCCATGGGTTCGAGACCCGTCCGGGCAACTTGGCGAGACCTCATCTCTACAATAAATAAGAAATTAGCCAGGTGTAGTAGCACATGGCTGTAGTTCTGGCTACTTGGAAGGCCGGGGTAGAAGGATTGCCGGAGCCCAGCAAGTTGATGCTGGGGTGGTTGTGAGTGTGCCACAGCACTCCATCCTGGATGACAGAGTAAGACTCCAACTCAAAAAAAAAAAAAGATATTTTTAGTCAGAGATCTGACAAAAGATCATCTATCTATTAAATCACATTTTCATATTTTCAGAAAGTAGAGAAAGTAACTGGAGACACTAATATACCCAGATTGAATATTTTTTCTGTTTTTGTGAGCAATAGTGTCTTGCTGTGTCTGCTCAGGCTGCTCTTATACATCTAAGCCTTAAGTGATCCTACCACCTCAGCCTCCTAAAGTGTGTGTATTACAGGCGTGAGCCACTGTACCCTGCAAATTGAGTAGTTTAACATTTTCCCATATTAAATGTAGCACTTCCCACCTTGGCAAGACCTCATCTCTACAATAAATCAAAAATCAGCTGGGCGTGGTAGCGCACTGTAGTTCCAGCTACTTGGAAGGCTGAGGCAGAAGGATCGCCGGAGCCCAGCAGGTCGAGGCTGCAGTGGCCGGGAGCAGCCACTGCACTCCAGTCTGGGTGACAGAGTGAGACTCCGACTCAAAAAAAAATAAAAAAGAAACAATACGTTACTCAGACAGCAAAAGCATCCAGTCTCAGCTACCCATTTCTCAGCCTTCTCCAGAAGTAACTATTGTCCTAAAGGTGCTGTTTCTCAAGGCTCTGCATGCTTCTACACTTTCATTGCATGCATATTATTCACAATTGATAGGCTCACATGGAGTATTTTCTCCAACTTTTCATTTTGGGAAAACTCCAAACGCACAGGAAGGTTACCAGAAAAGTACAATGCACACCCTCTGTCCTTCGCCATCAGTAGTAACAGATCTGTTTTATGTTTCTCTCTCTCTCCCCTCTGGATGTGTTCACATACATACATGTTTTATTTTGCTGAAAGTCCGCTGTAGACACTGTGACACCTCGCCCCCACATAACTCAGTAAGGATCTCTCCTAAGCACCAGGGCATTCTCTTGCATAACCGACCCCATTTTCTTGGAAGCTGCAAGCGTTCCGAGTGGCACCACATTTTAGGTATTCTTTAGCCACTTACTTTTCCTAATCAACGAATTCGACTTTTAGAATTTATTCCTGAGTACATGTAGATTTGAGTTCGTTCATTACGTTCTACTACAGGTCTGTTTTTATTTACTTAATACACTGCTGGCTACATATGCTGTTTCCAGTTTACACCACTGCAAACAATGCAGCAAGGATTATTATTCTTGTTTGTTCATGTCCCTTATGCTCACATGTAGGGAACTCTCTGGGCCCGAAGATACATACATCTTCAATTTTGCTAGATATTGCCAAAGCACTCCTCAAAGTAGTTATGCAAATGTGTCATTCATTAACCTACATCCTTGCCAACACTATAGTATATAGTATTCTTAGACTTTAACTTCTGCCATCTAGTTGTTTTCATTTGCATTTTTCTGAGCTTGCTTCTCTTCCAACAGAAAACACAGAACACATTTAGCCTTTGCTGAACATCTTATGTCACCAGTATGACCCTTATCACAGAGTATCCTTCCATGCATATACATATGTATAGAAGGATACTCTAAGCACTTCCCATCTTTTAAAAAAAGAAATAACATGCGACTGACAGAGCAAAAATATCCAATCTCAGCCACTCATTTCCTACCTTCCCCAGAAGTAACTAACTATTGTCCTAGAAGAGCTATTTATCATGACTCTGCAAGTTTCTACACTTTCTTTATTTTTTTTCTTTTTGAGTTGGAGTCTCACTCCAGGCTGGAGAGCAATGGCATGCTCACGGCCACCGCAGCCTTGACCTGCTGGGGTCCAGCGATCCTTCTACCTCAGCCTTCCAACTACAGGCACGCGCTGCCACACCCAGCTAATTTTCTATTTATCATAGAGACGAGGTCTCGCCAAGTTGCCCGGGCTGGTCTCGAACCCGCTGGCTCAGGCAATCCACTCGTCTCGGCCTCCCAAAGTGCTGGGGTAACAGGATGAGCCACCGAGCCTGGCCTCTACACTTTCATTACATGCATATTATTCACAATTTATAGGCTCCTATATTGTTTTCTCCTACTTTTAATTTTATTTTCTCCAACTTCAATACATATGTATAGAAGGATACTCTATTGAATATATGTAAATACATATGTAAATATGTATTTTGTGTGTGTGTGTGTCTATTTTGTTTTAAAGCCAGGGTCTCACAGCCTCCAACTCCTGGGCTCAAGAGAACCTTCTGTGTCAGTCTCTAGAGTAGTTGGGACTACCGGCACTACCACTGTTTTTTTTTTGTTTGTTTTTTGTTTTGGTAGATACAAGGTCTCGCTTTGTTGCCCAGGCTGGTCTGGAACTTCTGGGCTCAAGTAATCTTCCTGCCTTGGCCCCTCCAAGTGCAGGGATTTCAGGCACGAGCCACTGCAACCGTCTCACCTTCTGTATTATGTATCGATGTCTTTCCCTCTGCCTGGATAGTCAGCTGCCGCTTAATGATCTGCAGATAACTGGGCTATACAATAATTAAGTCATGTTCCTAAATCAAGTCTGGAAAGCTGGGTGAAGGTCCAAGGACCCTTTCTAGAGATGAACATTTAAATAAGCACTTCCTAGTTCTTGATTCTAATATAAGTGTTTGGAACCCCTAGAAGTTAGAAGAGTACAGGATGCATTTTTAGAACATTTCCATGAAACACGGCTGCAATTAATTACAGTGCTTTGAAAAAAAAGTAGCATTTACTGTCTGGAAAATCAATACCTTAAGGGATAAAAGACTAACAAGGAAACTTTACCCTACCAATATACAGTGAACACCTCTTGGGTATTCTTTTAGGGATGGGAGGAGAGGACCCCATTTCTGACTCCAAGGAATTCATGGTCTAGCAGAGGAGACAGACAAGAAAAAATGACTCTGATACAAACGGATTAGTGCTCATTTAACGGTACTACGAGTTGAGCGCCCATAGGCCCCAAATCCAAAATGCTCCAAAATACAAAACGTGTGAATTGCCCACATGACACTCCAACGAAAGGCCGGCTGGGGCATTTTGGATTTCAGCCTCCAAATAGGGAGGCTCAGCTGGTAAGCATAATGCAAGTACTGTAAAATTTGAAACCCCAAACACTCCTGGTCCCAAGCTTTTCGGATAAAGGACACTCAGCCCGCATGGCATGTTAGGGGAGGAGTGTACAGAAGTGAATCATGGGTAAGGAACATGTAGCTCAATAGTGGGCAGGGGGTCAGGAAATGTTCCCAAGAAGTAAAGTCCCTCAGCAGCACTGGGATTGCTGACATGCTCGTGGCACAGTGGCCAGGGTGGAGCCCCCAGGTCTCTATAGCATAAGAACATGATGCCCCAGGAACAAGCTGGGGCACAGGCAGAGATGCCATGAAGCCCCAAGACCAACAGTGACATCAAGTGTGAACAGAACACGTCTCCCCTCCTGTGCACTTTAAAAGAGCATCTTGGAAATGAAGAGTGTAAGAACACCTTGACTCCCGTTTTGTGAACAAACAATTCTCTGTTTTTCAAAGTCTCCAGCTACACGTCAGTATGACTCGCTGGGTTTGCTCAACCTCAATCTACTTCACGCTTGTGAGGACCGAGACTGAAAATTTCACAGGTTTTATCTTGTCAAGTCATGGACTAAAGTTCACTGCTGGATGAAAATGCCCACAGCGTAGAAGCTTGTTTTAAGTTGACAGTGTTGGTGAGGGCAAGAGGGGTCTAAACAACACCTGTGCTCAACACACGTGGGTTTCCCCTTCCCAACGAAGACGAAGACGGCTTGCCCCTGCACGCTTGTGGTAAATCACCAAGTTCCAGAGTCATTAAGAAGAAGGCAAGCTGGGCTCGGTGGCTCAGCCTGTAATCCTGCGCCTTCGGGAGGCTGAGGTGAGTGGATTGCCTGAGCCCGCGGGTTCGAGACCCGCCTGGGCAGGCGAGACCTCATCTCTACAATCAATCAATCAATCAATCAATCAATCAGCCGGGCATGGTAGCGCATGCCTGTAGTTCCAGCTCCTTGGAAGGCTGAGGCGGAAGGATGGCCGGAGCCCAGCAGGTCGAGGCTGCGGTGGCCGGGAGCGGCCACTGCACTCCAGTCTGGGCGACAGAGTGAGACTCCAACTCAAAAAAAACAACAACAACAAAAAAAAACACATAGAAGAGGCAACTCTCTCCCCTCCCCAGGAGGCTTCCTGCGAACCCGTGTAGTACTAGAACCCCAAGGCTCAACCCAAATGTCCCCCCGAGGTCCCCCTCAGCCCTCCAGGCTCGAAGTGCCCCTTCTTGGGCAGCTCTGTGAGCTAGCCACTCAAATCCTAAGGACTTGTTTTCCTGTTAGTCACCCAACACGTTGAGCTCTGGAAGGCCGGGTCGCCGTCACATTCTACTGGGTAACCACAGAAGATACTTGGTAATTGTTCAATGCACAGAGGGATACAGGCACCGGGCATCCTTCCAAGGCAAGGAGGAGGGAGGAGATTGAAAACGCTGGTCTGATTAATTTCACAACATGCACACATCCTGGAAGCAAAAGCAAGCATGGAAAATGTTTGTGGGCTTTATGTTTGTTTCCATTTTCTTTTCATTTCTGCAGCGAAACCAAGAGGGTAGGGTGGGCCGAGTTAACTCAACTATCACTCACCACTCACTGGAAGTTGCTTGGAATCTGCCGTTTCCAAAAACGCCGAGCACAGCAGGGCGTGAGGCTCCCAGATGGCAAGTGGGCTGCTGGGTCTTCACGGGCAGCGGAAACAGGCAAATTGCATTTTGCACAGTCACATACCTTCTCGACAGACCCCCAACTACTATTTCCGCACCAGCCGAGTCACTCGGGGGTGGGTGCGGGGGAGAGCTGGCTAGAGTCAGGGTGAAGGAGAGGCCGGGCAGGCAGGGCCCAAGTTCCATGTGGCTGGCTCCCTTTCGTCCCTTTTGAATGAAACCTGTGTTCCCTCGCTCAAGAAGGGCAGCCGGGCTGCCCACCTAACCCAGCCCTGATCATGGTGGACTTGGTGTTCCGAAGCCCAGCTTCTCAAGGAAGCTGAACCCAGGCCAGTGTCCGCACCAGAATAGAAAGGGGGATTGTCCCACCAGCACGGCACCACCATTTTGTTCTCTTACGAGGCCTCAAGACCCTAATTTGACCACAAAAACCCGGCCTCTGGTGTTTCTGTTAGGAGTATCAGATTCCTTCGGCTGAACTTGGCTGTGCGCTGCCTGAACAAATTACATTAACAATACAGAGAAATGTATACAGAGCCTTAAAAACACTGCTAAGCAGGGACCAAAACAAAGACAGCCGTGTCCTAGCAACAGGCCTCGCCCCCTCCAGCACCCCCTCCAGCAGCCCCTCCAGCACTCCCCTCCCAGCGGCCTAGGGCCCTGCCAGGGGATTGTAAGCCACTGAGCTCCTCTCTTCCCTGCAAACAATTAGGGACAGAGAAGTCACAATTACAGATGGGATTTACAGCCAAAGGAGCAATCTATAAATCATGGTGCTCCCACCCCTGGCCATTCCCAGCCAGATAATCAGAGCCAGATGTTCGCCCCAGCTGCTTCCACATGGGTGCACCGCTGGCCAACTCGACCACGCTCCCGCTCTGAGAACTGGTGAACTGGCGAGGGCTCTGGCCCCGCAATCCAGCCAAGCCAGAGGGGGCCTCTGTGCCCTGGGACCAGCCCAGCCAGTCCTGTGGGAACTGTGTGTGGAAGCAGTCGGAGAGGTGCAAGGCTCTATGGCTCCATGGCTCCATGGCGGGCCTCCATGGCTCCCCAGAGTTCCCTCCAACAACCCTGCACGGTTTTGTGACCGTGGTAATGATGGCCAACAACCACATCTTTTTTTTTTTGAGTTGGAGTCTCACTTTGTCGCCCAGACTGGAGTGCAGTGGCCGCTTCCGGCCACCGCAGCCTCGACCTGCTGGGCTCCGGCGATCCTTCTGGCTCAGCCTTCCGAGTAGCCAGAATTACAGGCATGTGCTACCACGCCCGGCTAATTTTTTTTTTTTTTAATTTATTATAGAGATGAGGTCTTGCTGCCCAGGCGGGTCTCGAACCCGCGGGCTCAGGCAATCCACTCACCTCAGCCTCCCAAAGGTGCGGGATTACAGGCTGAGCCACCGAGCCCGGCTAACAACCACATCTTTAACATGATGGATCCCTGGGCAGAGCACTCCAAGGCTCAGCTGAAGCCCACTCTCAAGAGTTGGTCACCTAATTCACAAAGAATGGGAACCTTGGAGAGAACAGCCATGTTCCAGAGGGCCTCCGTGTCAGTAAGTGGCAGAGCGAGAATTTAAAGCTGGACCAGCTTGACCTCGATCCCCCAAGGATCTCGTTCAATGGTGGGGCGATGGAGAGACTCTGATTTAAGGGCACAGGGCTGGACGTCTCCAGATTACTCTTTTGACTGTCAAAATAGGATGAGGCTGGTCACTATTTTATTCTCTATGGGTGGCTGGTGTCTTAAGTGTTTGGACTTTACCACCTGTATAATAAACATTTGTATACCTAACCCTGAACTGTACCCCACATCTTTAAAATAAATAAATAAAAACAAGAGCCCAGGGCCACAGGACAGCAAACTACAATGAGGGTAAAAGCTACGTTACTCAAATGTTGCCACGGTGTTTCTGCTCACAGATTTTAACTTTTGCTTATTTCCTGAGATACATCACACATGCACTAAACACGGTATCTTAAATGCACAGCTCGCTTTTTGCATACGTATAAACCTGTGTCACCACTACCAGATTAAGATATGTAACATTCTAGAACCTGTCCTGAAAGGTTGCGTGTCACTTCCCAGCCAACATTCCTCAGCCCCCAAGGTAACTCCTGTTCTAACCTTTATCACCACAGACAGACTTATTTGTTTTTGTGCCTTATTGTGTCTTCTTCTGAATACATGTGTCTTGTGCAAGTTTTGGTTATTCCCGGGGTCAAATTAAGGCTCCTGATTCAAAACTACTACCACGAAAACCCAAGATAACGCTTATCAGTTCTGTCTGTGGATGCTGGCTTTGCGAGACTATTCCGTGACATCCCTAACTCTTCTCCACAGGACCCAGGGCCTGGTGACTGAGACTGTCCCCTGCCCTCAAGGGGCAAAGAGGCCCCCAGCCGTTCGTCTCCGAGCTTCGCCCAGTCATCGAATCTGGTAGTCACAAGCTGTGTTTGCCCACTTGCTACCCGTCACCCTTGACTCGCTCACAGCCACCATCTTTCAGTTCTCAGGAAGTGCAGCAGGGCATGAAGGATGTGGCAGAGGCTCTTCAGGGAGGAGAAGGAGGAGGATTAGGGGAACAGGAAGGTCTGGGCTCCTTGAGACCGTTCAGGTTGTTAAGCAAATCACTCCCTGTCATCCCTTGCACCTTTCACCACTCCGGAGGCCTTGGTGGCTAAGTCAGGGGTGTTCTGGAGTGAGGACAGCATCGGGAGCACCCCGCCTTCCTTCCACACACAGTGTAGACCCACACCTGCCCAGGTCCAGCCTTTAACTCAAAAATCTGGGCAGAAAAGCTGCACAAGATGGGGCGGTGGCAGGCTGGGGCTAGGAGACACTGCAGCTGAGATGGCGGGCAAACGCTAGCCCAAAGGAGAGGAATTCTGAGAAAACACACTGCGGGGGGGGGGGGCTGGAAGGAGGGGCGAGGCAGGGTCTTCTCCCCCACAGTCTTGACCTCCCCTAGAGCACAGGGCTGCCCACCGTAGCTCCTTGGCCCTGTTCCAGTTTCACTTCCCAGGGTGTTTATTTTTAGCTGCACCAAGCACCTGTTTATTTCCATGACCGTTTAAAATTCTAAATCTGTGGGCGTATTATGACACAGGACACTTCCGAAGGATCTAATGCCATCAGCCGGAAATGGCAAATCCTTAAGAATTCATACTCTCATCCAAGTGTTCATGGCTGCAACATAAATACAGTGACCTTACCTTCCAAATAAAACATCGGGGCATGGGATTCCTCAAAGGCTATTTTTGGGTATTACTACTAAATGTGAGACCATCGAAGAGGTGTCATTTGGATGTGGAAATAGTGGAATGATTGCACGTTCTTTTTTTTTTTTTGGAGTTGGAGTCTTACTCTGTAGCCCAGACTGGAGGACGGTGGCACACTCCCAGCCACTGCAGCCTCAACCTGCTGGGCTCTGACGATCCTTCTGCCTCAGTTACACCAAGTAGCTGGAACTACAGGCGTGCGCTAACCACGCCCAGTTAATTTTTGATTTATTGTAGAGACGAGGTCTCACCAAGTTGCCCAGGGGGGTCTTGAACCCGCGGGCTCAAACAATCCATTCACCTCGGCCTCCCAAAGCGCTGGTATTACAGGCTGAGCTATGGAGCCCAGCCAGATTGCACATTCTTGACTCATGTGGATATACCTGATTATCTGTAACAAGGACTGCTAGAAAACCCAGATTTAAAGTTAGCATGCTATGATAATTGAAAAATAAAATAAAGAGGAGGAGAGGAAGTGCTGGTCTAGGTTACGATTCCTAAATGAAGAAACGTGTTCTATGATGTCATGTTTTGTTACATAACGCACATCTTATTTGAAAATACCTAGTGTTACATGACATCACTTTCTGTTTTATAATGTCACATTGAGTTATACGGTGTGTGCTATATTGGATGATGTCGAATTGTGTTACGTGACGTGCACCATGTGAAATGACATCACATTGTGCTGTATTATGGAACGTGTCGTGATGCACATTGTGCGATATGATATCACGCTGTGTGACATGATGCGTGTTGTGCTCTATGGCATCAGCTTGTGTTATTGTGTGTTATAGAATGTCATCTTGTATTATATGACTTTGTACTGTGTTACACGAGGCACAGTGTTACATAACATCACTTCGTGTTACATGGTATCATGTTGTGTCATTAATGTTACAGGGCGTACATTCTGCGGTATGATGTCATCTCATGTTATGTGACATCATACTCCATGACACTCAACTTATGTAGCAGGTCACATTCAAAACAGAACTTCACCAAAGATGAACAATTACATTCTCTACTGGCTGAAACCCTGAGAAGACCGTGTATCTGTTTCTCCCCTGTTCGTATAAGGAGAGTTTCCTTAGAGAATAACACTAAGGAAACGAATCCATTAAAATATATGCTAATAAAAAAAATAAAGTTAGCATGGACATAGTGCAGGCTCCTGTCACTGCTGCTCCCTCCCGTCCAACACACAGCCAGGGTCCAGTCACACACACGGCCCCCAAAGCACCCCCGCTGTCTCCAGCCACAGGGAAACTGGAGGTGCCTTCTTCCCTATCTTTGTTCTCCCCTTCAAGGCATCTTCTGGGCTTCCCTCGGGTGGCCCATCTCCCCAGTCTCAGCCCTGCGAACCACCTTCTCACCTCACTCCCTGGCCCACTGACTTCCAAGAATCATCCGCATGAACAGATTATCTTCTGCTGGGGAAGGTCTGGTCCTAATCCAGTCCTGAGGTACCTTAGAGGCAGTCCACTCCCTAAGCCTATAACAACAGGAGGGTCTGCTGTCCTCTCTCATTTCTTTGGACCCCATAGTGACCCTGCCCACAGTCAGCTCCTCAGGACAGTGTCCGGGGCCCGGCGAAGGCAGTATAGGCCCAACCGGGGAGTGATCATATACTTTCTCAGGGGTCAAAGATGCTGACGTGCACCAAGACCCAAACCTGTGGCTCAAACTCACACTGAAACATGAAGAAAACCCTCAGTAGTAGAAAAAAAAAGGCCATATGTGTTGACAGCCACCTGACATGACATGCACGCCCACCTCCTCACTTTTACTCTCACTGTCTCCTGCCTGGCACACTCTCACCTCCCGTTTGCAGATCAGGCCTGATTCAAAAGTCAGCCCCTCCAAAACACCCTTCTAGCCCCGGGCTGTGAGGAGCCTTCCTTCTTCCAGCCCACAGAACAAACACGTGAGTGCTTCCCAGGGTCAGGCAGAGAGGAGCCAAGATAGTGATGGCAGCCACAATAATAATTATCCAGTGCTTCTGACGAGACAGGCCCTGTGACCAGCCTTTTACACAGACAAACCCATCCAGTCCCCACAATAAGCCTGAGATGTAGGTACCGTCGCAGCCCAGATGCACAGAGGTCAATTAACCCGCTCAAGGTCATGCCACTTGGTAAATGGTGGGGCCAGGAGTTGAACCCAGCCCTGCTCTTGGTACTAACACAACATAGCTCTGCAGGAGAGGGGATGACAGACCACGGGGGACCGGGGAATCTTCTGACTGTCACCATGCAGGGACTTGAGCACAGCCTTGCTATACTCCTGATTTATCAAGACAAGCTGGAGGTCTGGAGTTTTACATGACATTTCTTCCCTCCTTCCCTCCCTTCCTGAGTTGGAGTCTCACTCCTTCACCCAGGCTGGAGTGCAGTGGCATGCATGCTCACGGCCACCCCAGTATTGACCTTCTGGGCTCCAGCCATCCTTCTGCCTCAGCCTTCCATGTAGCTGGAACTACAGATGCATGCTACCACACCCAGCTATTTTTGATTTTATTGTAGAGATGAGGACGAGGTCTTCCCAGGTTGCCCAAGGTCTTGCCAGGTTGCCCAGGCTGATCGCGAACCCACGGCCTCAGGCAATCCACTCTCCTCGGCCTCCCAAAGTGCTGGGATGACAGGCTGAGCCACTGAGCCCAGGCTACATGACATCTTCTGACTTTGTAAAATCACAGTTCCAGCCCCAAACCACAGCTGGAGGGGGACTGGGCCAGTGGGTACAGGTCATGCCATGATAAACACCTGACCAGGCACTGTCGGGCAGGGCGTCTCCTTCTGTGGCCTGGAATTACGGTTTAAATGTTTGTGGTTTCACAAGCCCTCATTGCCTAAATGACAAGCTGGGTGAGGGACAGGTAGCTGGTGCTGTAATTCATCACGTTTTGTAAAGTCCTACTCAGTCCCTTGCTTCCCCACAAAGCACAGGGAGAGACTTACCTTTACAGAGACCCAACTGTGAGTTAGCGCTGTAAAGACCTTTCCTTGTGTGGTTTCATTTAATCCTCACAACGACCTGGTGGTATTGACCAGCCCCTTCTTTTGAAACAAACGAAGACGGCGAAGATCAGAGCGGTTGTATCTCTTACCCAGAAGTGCAGACGTACCAGTGGTGGCCTGCAACACCTTTCGGCTCCCAAAAATGGACACACACAATTGCGAATATACTCCATCTTGGTGGTTCCAGACAATTCCGAATTAGCATGGTGACTATGTATGCATGGAAGGATCTCCCTGGAGATATGCCTATGTCTATAATACAGCATCCGAATTCCTGAATTCTCAGCGCTCTTGGGGCATGCTGTTTGTCTTGAAGACAGCAAACTGCCCTAGAGGTGAAGCTTATTCAACAATGATGGGTCCATTCTACAAGTGCAAAAGGGACAGTGTCTCAGGGAGCAGAGCCCACTTGCTGTGTGGTAAGAGGCAGTGCAGCATGGGTAGGACCTGGGCTCTCTTACTTGTTAGCTTTATGGCCCTTGAGCAAGCTGTGTCAATTCTCACACTTCAGTTTCCTCTCTGTAACACAGAGAAAAGGAGATGACGCCGATAGCAGTTACCACCTCACACGGCTGTTGTGAGGATCAAGTTCGTTGACATACATGTTTAGAACAACGTACCCCAGAAGCAGCAAGTGCTACTGTTTGGAAGCCCAAGTCCCTGATCCTGTGTCATCTCCCACATAGGGAAGAGTCCCTAAATGGCAGGGACAAAAAACTCAGGAACAATCTGGAAAAACCCAGCCCTCGGCACTGTCAATTTCTGACCCGTTCTCCAAAGGCCTGGTAAAAACTCTTTCTCCCCTGGATGAGCCTTGGCTATGTCTCCTTGTTGATGGTAGGTTTTCACTTGACCTTGTTGGGTTTACCAAGTAGATGATAGGCAAATGGCGATAATTTTACCTGCTTTCTCCCAGTCTTTATTGTCTTGGCTACTATGCCAATGCAAGCCCCTGTCCCCTTCCCTAGTCCCGTGCACTTGTCTACCAGCAGTGACCCCAGGGTACCAGTGGAGATGCCTGCCAAGGGGAGGAAACTTAAGGTTCCAGCGCAGGGCTATATCTGTGCTGGGTCCTTGGTCACCCCAGGAGGGCAGAAGAAGCTGGAATGGAGACAGGGATGCCCATGTTGGGAAGAGGGCACACAGGAGGGGCACCTCTCAGGGAAGGCAAGGAGAGAGGCATGGCTGGGTCATCACAAGGAGCTAGTAATGGTCACATGGATGGCAGTGTCCCCCATGGCGTCTGACACAGGGCTGGGATTCAAGAGGTACTGTTGAACCAACACCGACCTATGAAGACACGGCCAGTTCCCATGAGCACAACCAAGCCCCTCTGGGTCCTCCCCTTCTCCAGGATTTTAGGTACATGGAGATATGTTTTAGCAAGAGACATGCATGCCTCAAATGGAGATCCCTGCAAAAACCATAAATAGCTTCCCAATTCATTAATACCCCAAGTGATCTTCACGTCTGGAACCAACCCAGACCTGACAAATTAGACACCCTGAGAGTGGGGCAATACAACCCATTTTTGGAGGAACAAGATCACCTCATAATCAGGAAATCCAATCGTTGTACCACGGGTTTCTGCGCAAAAGTGTTGCTCCCCACTGCCTGGGTGTACGAGCTACGTCAGGCCTGGAGACAGCCCTGCAATCCCAACGTTGCACTTTCTGCTCCTTGAGATGGGCTCAGGAATTGCATCCCGACAAGCACCGGGGACGATTCTGAAGCAGAGGTCCATGGATCACACTTTGAGAATCACTGCCCTGACATTGCAGCAGAACTGAAACCCCTAGGGGTTAAGGTCCTTGTGGCTTCCCATTCCCAACTCTGAGGAGGCTTCTTAGGACACGGAGGGTTCAAACAGCATCTTTTAGGAGCACAGGCAATGGGCAGACCATAGGAAAAGCAGCAGGCTGCCCGCAACTTCCAGCAGTGCCCCTGAACCATCCAGTATCAAAAGGGCTGCAGAATGGTCAACTAAGCTGTTCCATCTCAGGCATGTCCCCAAACAGGACTAGGGCCGGCGGTCTCACATCCACCTGCATTCACAGCTTCAGGCAAGAGACGATGAATGGCCACTTGGGTCCCCATGCCTTTGTGGTGCTTACATTGGAGACTCCAGTAACGTTTCTCTTGGGTTACTGCCCATGGAGTTACTGCCTATCATTAGCTCTTGGACCTTACAGAGGCCAACTGGTTCTAAGGGCCTTTCTGGCAATCAGGAATGGCTTGCATGCTACCTGAACTGGCTGTGTAACATTCACCTATTCCACTTGGAGGAAACTCTCATAACCAAACTACGCTGTTATAATGTGGCACCTTTCTGATTAAGATAAATATTTGCCCCTATTATTCAATGACTCTATAAAATTGTATAGCAGATGCAGAAAAAAAAAGTAAAGAAATCAATGGTACAGCCGGGCTCAGTGGTTCAGCCTGTAATCCCGCGCCTTTGGGAGGTTGAGGTGAGTGGATCGCCTGAGCCCGCGGGTTCGAGACCCGCCTAGGCAGAGGGACCTCATCTCTACAATAAATCAAAAAAAAGTCAGCCGGGCGTGGTAGCGCGTGCCTATAATTCCGGCTACTCGGAAGGCTGAGGCGGAAGGATCGCCGGAGCCCAGCAGGTTGAGGCTGCGGTGGCCGGGAGCGGCCACTGCACTCCAGTCTGGGCGACAGAGTGAGACTCCAACTCAAAAAAGAAAGAAATCAATGGTACACAAATGGGGCTGAACATGCCAGGCCCAGAATATTCTGTAAAGTAATCTTGTTCTTACTAACTTCATATGGACTCTCAAGAGGAGAAAGAAAAAAAACTTCACATTTTTTATGATCCATTGCTTCCTCAAGATAATAAAAAGTGGGCAGGGCATGGTGGCTCATACCTGTACTCACAGCACCTTTGGGAGGTAGAGGTGAGGGGACTGCCTGAGTCTAGGAGTTCGAGACCAGCCTGGGTAACCTGGCGAGACCTTGTCTCTACAATAAACTATAAAAATCAGGCAAGCGTTGTGGTGTGCGCCTGTAGTTCCAAATACACGGAAGGCTGAGGCAGAAGAATCATCTGAGCCCAGGAGGTCAAGGCCATGGTGGCCATGAGTATGCTGTTGCACTCTAGCCTAGGCGACAGAGACTCAAAAATACAAAAAACAAAACAAAAAAACTCAAAGATTATAAAAAATTAATTGAAGGTATAAAAAATGTGGCCTATAAGTATGCCCCACCCACCCAAGAATTGTCCCTTCCACATAAAGGGTAGTTCCCATCTTCCCAGAGACTCTCCCTCTGCTAACAGTGTATATTCTGCTTTAGACGTGTGGCAAAAACTTAACTGTGCTGAGTGAGGGTAAACACACAACCAGAAATCACTCTGAAAACACGCTGAGAATTTCACTTTTCTGCTGTGAATTAGCTATGGCTCATCTCCCTGCTTCCTTCGGGTCTCTGCTCAAATATCACCTTCTCCGTGAAGCCTTTCCTGACACACACACACAACAGCATCCCTACACATTTCCCTCCACCTGCCTTACTCTGCTTTATTGTAGTTTTGTAGTCCTCATTTCCACCTGGCACACTGTTCATTGCCCTCCCACACCAAGAGGCAAGTAGCTTGAGAGCTAACATTTTACAGACTGTGCCTTGCCAGTCACAGTACAGATACAGATGCTCCATGACTTACAATGGGGTAACGTCCTGACACACCCATCTTGAGTTGAAAATATCCTTAGTCACACAAGCATTTATTTTATTTTATTTTTGAGTTGGAGTCTCATTCCACAGCTGAGGTTGGGGGGCAGTGGCACACTCCCGGCCTCTGCAGCCTCGTACTGCTGGGCTCAGGCGATCTTCTGCCGCAGCCTTCCCAGTAGCCGGAACTACAGGCGCAGGCTACCATGTCCAGCTAATTTTTTGATTTACTGTAGAGATGAGGTCTCACCACGTTGCCCAGGCTGGTCTTAAACCCGTGGGCTCAGGCAGTCCTCTCACCTCAGCCTCCCAAAGTGCTGGGATTATAGCGTGAGCCACCGCGCCGGGCCCACATATGCATTTAGTAGACTTAACTTACCGAACATCATAGCCTAGGTTAGCCTACTTTAAGTGTGCTCAGAACTTACATTAGCCTATAGTTGGGCAAAATCATCTAAGGCAAAGCCTTTTGATAGTAACCAAGTGTTGAAAATCTCGTGTACTTTACTGAATATGGTACTGAAGAGTGGTTTCTACTGAATGTATATCACTTTTGCACCATCGGAAAGTCAAAAAATCTCTATATCTTCCTAAGTCAGGGGCCATTTGTATTTATTTAGTGAAAGAACCATTTAACTGTCCATCTGTCGTCCATCCAGCCACCTGCCCACACACCCATCCACCAGTCCATCTCCCCAGCATTGAGTAACAGCTGATGATGAATGAGACACCATGATGAGTATTTTATAAACGAGTGAAAAGAACAGTCTTTGCTTCCAGAGGGAGCAGGCAGATGTATGTACACAAAATGCAAAGCTATGCTTGGGGTACGTGGCTGAAGGTCCTCTGAGAAGAAGAGGAACCTGTTTAATTTTAGGGGATCAGGGACGTCCTCCCAAGGAAGTGACATTTCAGCTGAGACCTATGGGCGGAGAGGGAGTTACCCAGGTGGAGAGTGGGAAAAATGGGAGTGACACAGGCTGCGGGGAAGAGCTTGGTGGTTGTGAATCAGGGA
This sequence comes from Cephalopachus bancanus, assembly GCA_027257055.1. Taxonomy (NCBI): domain Eukaryota; kingdom Metazoa; phylum Chordata; class Mammalia; order Primates; family Tarsiidae; genus Cephalopachus; species Cephalopachus bancanus. The sequence goes on along the minus strand of JAPVLO010000904.1, from coordinate 75,888 downwards.
GAAAGTGGCTCAAAAGACAAGAAGGGGTCAGACCACACCTGCCAGCAACCACTGGTTTGCGCACGCGACAGGTCGGCAGGCAGTAACTTGAACTGGATTCATCAGGGATGAGCAAGCATCAATTTGGCTTAAGAGACTTACAGAAGGAATAGAAAAACTTAAACTGTTTGCTCTCATGCCAATTATAAAAGATTAATTAATAAAACAATACAATTATTAAAATGTGAATTTGAATTCCTATTTGTTTCTGCATCGATGAAGATGCTTCTTACATGTCGGAGGAGACCTTGCTCTGACGAGTAAATGTATTACGAGCTGAAACATTTCTGGTGATAGACGACCACGTGGTCCCTTAACATAGCTGATCAGAACATGCCTGTCTAACAGTGGAGTCAATGTTCATGTTCAGGAAACTAATTTTAATGTGCAGTATCCTAAAAAAAATTCCTTAGAATATTGGAATTTTTTTTTAAGAGTCCGTCTCAGGGCTGGGCTCGGTGGCTCAGCCTGTCATCTCAGCACTTTGGGGGGCCGAGGCGAGTAGACTGCCTGAGCCCACGGGTTCAAGACCAGCCCGGGCAACTTGGCGAGACCTCATCTCTACGATAAACAAACAATTAGCCAGGTGTGGTAGTGCACACCTGTAGTTCTGACTACTTGAAAGGTTGGGGCGGAAGGATCACCAGAGCCCAACAGTTCAATGCCGGGTGGCCGCTGAGTGTGCCACTGCACTCCAGCCTGGGCGACGGAGTGAGACTCCAATTCAAAAATAAATAGTCAGTCTTTTGGTGATAAAAGGACCACCAACAAGGCAAAGTCCGCAGTGCATGGGTAGAAGAAATGCCAGTGATGTCCCCACAAGGTGGACATACTCCCAATGGGCAAGTCACAGGCTCTGTCCTTGGGCCACAGGGGCTCATTTCCCACATGGCCACTGCTCCCAACCCCTGCAAGCAGGGTGCAGTAGCCCAACAGGAAGGAGTGAATGACCTCAGTTAACAGGTGGCTGTACCTTCACTTGGAACTGTCTTCTGTTTGGTCCGAAGGTCAGCAGTGAATTTCAGATGAATATCATACAAAGAAATGGGCTGCGGAACAGTCTGTGGGAACAGGACTCTGACAGAAAGCATCCAAGTGGATGACAGTTCCTTATGAACAATTTATCCATCCCCAGGATCCAACTGAAGTGGTAATGCTCAACTTTTATGTAATGTTCACTGTTGCAAAAAGCTCACAGGAGTGGAGAAAACCTCTTGGAACACTCTATGAAGAAACGAGAATAAAAAATGTAGGCCGGTAAGCATTCCTGCCTGCCCCTCTCTCAAAGTCTTCTATGAACAGACCCCCAAGGGCAGATGCACCCACCAAATCTATCTGTACATGAATCCATCACTTCAAGATGCAAAATACTCAGCCTTCAGCTGACCACCAGTCACCTAGTCCTACAGAAGGGTGGAATCTCGCTGCAGGAAATAAAAGCTTGCAATATCCAGTTTACCACCTCCCCCAGTACTAGGCCTGTTCAGCACTGAGAGAGACACCACAACAGTTAGTCACTCTGCAAGAGGGTCTTGTTTGATTTTGTTTTTTCTGAGTTGGAGTCTCACTCTGTCTCCCAGGCTGGAGTGCTGCGGCACGCACACATCCGGATACTCCAGCATCGACCTGCTGGGCTCCGGCAATCCTTTCGCCTCAGTCTTCCAAGTAGCTGGAACTACAGGCACATGCTACCTCACCAGGCTAAGTTTTTGATTTACTGTAGAGACAGGTCTCGCCAAGTTGCCCAGGCTGGTCTCAAACCCACGGGCTCAGGCAGCAATCCTCTCGCCTCAGCCTCCCAAAGTGCTGGGATGACAGGCTGAGCCACCGAGCCTGGCCTTGTTTGATTTTCTTAAAAACAAAACAAAAAACTTTGTTGCTTTTAAGTGCCAAAAGCAATATACACCTATTATCTTAAAACAATCTGAAACATTACTCCATATAGAAAACGGAATTCTATGGAATTTTTCTCTTAATCTCACTCCACTTACAGGTATAGTTTTCCCCTTCCCTCCCCTCTTTCCCTCCTTCCTTACTTTTTTCAAATCTCCAAATAGGTTGAGTTTGAAAACATGAACATTAGCTGAGCATGATGGTACACTCTGTAGTCTCAGCCACTTGGGAGGCCTAGGTGGAAGGATTGCCCGAGCCCAGGAGTTCGAGGCAACAGTGAGCCGTGATTGTGCCACTGCACTCCAGCCTGGATAACAGTGAGACTGCAACACAAATAAATAAATAATGACATGCATCATGAATTTGTGTGTCATTTTTGCACAGGGGTCATGCTAATTTTAATATATGTGCAAACATCATGTAGTTTTCTATGTATAGATTTTTTTTTAAATGTAAGTAATACCTTTTACTGTTTATAAAGAAAACCAAGAAATGAGGTATGATTTCTGCCTACTGGATTAATTTTAATAAAAAAAGTTGGCAAGGGTATGGAAAAATTCATTCTCACACTATTCATGGAAGTGTGATTTCAGCAAACCTTTTTTGGGACGGTATTTTGACAGAATTTATTAAAATTTAAGATGCACTTCTACGCTTAGATATTCAGCTGACTCTTAAATAGCATGGATGTGAACTGTGTAGATCCACTATACACAGAGTCTTTTTCAGTAAATAAATGGGCAAATTTTTGGAGATCTGCCAACCATCTGAAAAACCTCACAAACTGAGTAGCCTAGAAATGGTGAAAAAATTTTAGAAGTTTGGTATGTCATTAATACATAAAATAGATGTAGATAATAGTCTATTTTATCATTTACGGCCACACAATAAATGCAAACCTATTACAAATGTTAAAATTTATCAAAATTTATGTGAAAGCACAGACCACACATGGTACCATTTTCAGTTGAGAGAAATGTAAATAAACATACAGATGCAGTATTAAGCCACCACTGCACAGAATCAATGGTAGCACTTATTGTACTACTTAATGGTTTTGCAGCCACCATCTGTTGCTACTGTAGTGAGCTTAAGTGTTGTGAATATTCACTTATAACGCTGTGTGACGCTAATCATCTCCTCACGAGCAGTTTCTCTCTCCAGTAAATTTCATATTGTAGTAAAAAGTAATCTTGCGTCGTGCTTTATGCAATACCATAAACCCTGAATGACACCATGGGACCCAAATGAAGTGCCACTGGTGATCCTGGACGTGCTTCCAAGAAGCAAAGTCATGACATTACAAGAGAAAGCTGAATTGCTGGATGTGCACCCTAGACTGAGTTCTGCAGCTGCGGGTGCCTGTTGTTTCTGATGGTGGACTCACCTTGGAAACAGACATTAACTTATGGTATCAATGAATATAGTATACCATTGTAAATGTAGTTTTCTTACGACTGTCTTAATAGCATTTTCTTTTCTCTAGCTTACTTTATCGCGAGAATACGGTATCTAGTACATAAAACCTACAAAATACGTGTTAACCTACTGCTTATGTTCTTGGAAAGGTTTTCGGTCAACAGTAGACTATTAGTAGTTAAGTGTTGGGGAAGTCAAAAGTTATATGAGGATTTTCGACTATGTAGGGGGTCGGGGCCCCTAGCCACCACGTTGTTCAATGGTCAACTGTATACCTAATTAAAACCATGTGTCCATACAAAGACTTGTATGTGAATGTTCACAGCAGCAGTGTTCATAATAGCCCCACAATGGAAACAACCCAAATGTCCACCAGCCAATGAACGGCAAGTCAAAAATGGGGTATATCCACACAATGGGATATTATCCAGAAAGAAAAAGGAACAAAGTGCTGGTACATGCTACAACATGAGCGAACCTAAAAGCATTATGCCAAGGGAAAGAAGCCAGCCATAAAAGACCATATGTTGTATGATTCCATCGATATGAAATGTCCAGAATGGGCAACTCCATAGAGACAGAAAGTAGATGAGTGAGAGACAGGGGTGAGCAGGAGAAGCTAAAGAAGAGTGCCAGCTAATAGCTAAAGGGTTCCTTGCGGGGCAATGAACATGTTCTGGAATTAGATCGTGGTGGCGGCTGCACCACTCTGTAACTATACTAAAACCACTGAATTGCACCCTTCTTTTACTAAAGCGAATTGTGTAGTATGTGAATTATAGCTCAGTAAAACAAATAAGATACTTTTTTTAAGCCATTAGAGAAATAAAAAGATTATCTTGCATACTATTCCTGGCAATAAGTCTGAATCTTTATATCCAACTGGCATCTTCCCAAACAACGGCTCCCAACTCCGGCTGCCCATTAGAGTCACTTGGGGGAGCTTTTAAAAACACACAGATGCTTGGGCCTCCTTCCTACAGATGATGATTTAATTGGTCTGGGGTGGAGGAGTTTGGGGACTGGTGTTTTTCAAAAGCTCGCTAGTCGATTCTCTAACGTGCTGCCAGAGTTGAGAACCACTGCCCTAGGATTTAAACTTTTAAAAGCGTCCCTGGGGTTGGTTTAGATATCTGTTGTTTTATCCTTTCTCGTCAACATGAGACCAACAAAATTTTAAGCGGCTCACGGATTCTGGTTGTGAGAACTCAGTAGAACTGGGTGCTGTTTTATTGTCTTTTTCACTTTTTTTTTTTAAGATCAGTAGTTTGTGACTTTGTAGACAGAGAATCTGAAGTACAAAAGGGCTAAGTCGTGTACTGAGGTCACCACTGTGTGTTGGGGCAGGGATGGAATGACAATTTCTTCCTTGGAAACCTAACTTAGTTCTTTTTCTAGCTAGTGACTATCACAGACAGCACAAGTACCAGGACAGGCAGCAGCAACCTGGCCCCGGCAGAAGAGACACAGAGGGTGGGGTGGAGACTTACAGTCTGGGAAAACTGCGGACTCCCAAGTCCACCTTCTGATCAGAGGAAACGGAATCTCCTCCCTCCCGTGTTAAAGAAAGAAAAAAACAAAAGCCCTCCAGAAGTCTATGTCATCTCTTTATCTCCGGGAAGCCAACCCCAAATCACTCACTTATCTGGACCACTACTTGTCTCATTTGCATTCATTTTCCCAAAAACTGGTGAAGCCCATGTTGAGAGTGCATCAGGCTCCCATTTGGTCCAGAGCCCAAAGCTGTTTCCAACTGGCAACGTAATGGCCAGTGAACGCTGTTCAACCACATATCTATGGGTGGCTACCGGGGCCCCAAGCCAGCCTCTGCCCATGGGACATTCTTCCCAGATCAGAGGACAGCCCCCCACTCTGGACCCTGAGACCAGAGGTGAGGTAGCCACGGACACCCTCCCTGGGCTCCTGTCCACACCCCTTTCCCTACTAGCTGGCCCAAGGAACACGCACAGACGGTGGAGTTTGTTGAGTAACTACTCAGTGATTTTTCTGCACAGCTCCCGGCTCTTCTTTCTCACTCACTCAGCTGTTTTATAAGCTGAATTCTAATCTGGGTTCCTCCACAATGTCGCCTTTCACGAAAAGCTAATAAAACCCCAAACGGGAAACCCAGGAGTGGTGGCAGTGCCACGTGACTGTAACTGAAGGTTGTTGGTCAACTTGATTTGGTTTTCAAGCTTGTACACCATCTGGGGGCTTCAGTCCCCCACCCGACTCTGTAGCAATAAAGAAGTTCTTTGTCTTTCCCTGCCCTGAACGTGAGTCCTGAACCTTTCTGAGAAGCCCCGCAGACAGCTGCAAGCAGCCCCAGACGGCCCACTGCACCCCTCGCTTCTGTTGACACACCTCCACTTTCCCTCTCATCGCTCTGAGCAGGGGCACCCAGCTCTGCTCACCAAAACAGTCAGCTCTACAACAGCCAAGGCGACCAGCTGCCCTGGCTGTAGGCAGGCCTCCACCCCAGAACCCTGCCTTATGCCTGCGACACGATGAGGTGGGTCCCACCCCGCACAACCAGGGGCCTACTACAACTCTCAGCAGAGGAAAACTTTTCATTAATGAGCAAAATCGCAGGCAAATCTCCGACATAAAATCAGATGCATCAATGAGAAGACAAAGGTGTTCTGCTGTATCCCGAAAGCCATGGTGATGGTTGAGAGAGGTGTTGCATCAGCCACCTCTGGCAAATTTATTTCTGAAGTTTGTTTTGGTTGCAGAGACCAGGGGGGAAAAAATCTTGATTTCCACAGATAAGTGGCAGCAAATGCAAACAGGCTTTTAGCAGACCACGTTTTGACCCTAGGATAAATCAGTGTTTAAAAAGGATCTCAGGGCTGGGTGCAGTTGGCTCATGGTTGTAATCTTAGCACGTTGGGATGAAGGAGGAGTGCTTTAGCCCAGGAGTTCAAGACCAGCCTGAGCAACACAGGGAAATCTTGTCTCTACAAAAAAAGGGTGTGGTGGCGTGTGCCTGTATTCCCAGCTACTCGGGAGATTGAGGCAGGCTGATCCCCTGAGTTCAGGAGGCTGTGGTGAGTTGTGATCATGCCACTGCACTCCAGCCTGGGTGACAGAGTGAGATCCCAACGCAATCAATCAGTCAATTGGATCTAAGTTAGATCAGTGTTTGTAGGCCTCCTGCTAAGAAGACTTAGTAGACATTTTGCCTATCTGTGTCGCCACTTGCTCCAAATCTTAATGCCACAGACCATCTGTGAACATCTGTTTATATACAGCTGCCCTTTGAAGGCCACGCACCATGGCCACAGCTAGATTTTTTCACCCTGTTGGGGGCCTGCTATCACCCCTGTTGGGAATGTGTTAGTTCAATTGATCTAAAGTTTGAAATAGTGGAAGAAAACTTTTATTTCAGAGTAGCAGCCTTAAAATAATATTAGAAACAACAACGGAAAATTCTTACATGTTGATTATTTGCCAGACATTGTTCTAACCACTTTACCTACTTGGCATTTACTTGCTTAAGCCTTGTAATATCACTGTTATCTTCATCTGATAAAGAAAACGAGGCACAGGGAGGTTAGCTAACTTGCCCAAGGCCACACAGGGGAGAGCTGGGAGTCAGGCTTGGGCTCCACACCCTGAACCACTAGGCAACACTGCCTCTCCCACTACTGAACTGATCATAAAAACCATGCAAGATGCACCCAAAACTTGCAGCGAGCACAAAACCACCCGCCACACAACCATTCCACCAGGCAACACATCACACATCAGCAATCTGGCTGCTGAGCCACAATGACACCCAAGCCCGGCCACGCATGGGTGTGTGCGCACATGTGGATAACGGTACGGGAAGAGACACAGGCATGCCTGAATATTCAACAGAACTGGTGCTCGGCTACAAGTCTCCTAACCAACACCAGGTTTACAAGAAATTCCAACACAGACAGAGAGGGAGGCAGGGGACTTGTACGCCCCGACGTGAGCCACTCTGGCAGTACTAGGTCATGCGCTGGTGGTCTCCAGTATGCCGAAATGTGGGCTATTTAATCAGGCGTGTTTTATTTTTGTGTCCCATTTTTAAATAGTTGAGGGTAGAACTTTTTAAAAAATAATCAATTCCAACATTTGAAGAAACCCCCTGCAAAGCATGGGACCCACAGCAGAGAATATGAAATCGCCCAACAACATTCCAGGAATCAGGTCTCCCTGAGAACGCCTCTCACACTAGCTGGGACAGCCAGCTCCTGCAGGGCATCCCACCACTGCCCTGATCTTCCACCCATGTCCTGAGCCTCACCCTCCCCTCCCACCCAACACCCATGCCTGGCGCCGGTTTGAAGAGTCTGGAGCTTGGGATCCAGGAAGCACTAGGGTTGTCTGTTTGTTTATTTGTTTTTTTAGAGACAGTGTCTCACTATGTTGCCCAGGCTGGAGTGCAGAGATGCCATCATAGCTCACTGCAGCCTCCAACTCCTGGGCTCAAGGGATCCTCCTGCCTCAGCCTCCTGAGTAGCTGGTACTATAGGCACACGCCACGGCGCCTGGCAAAAGCAGCACTAGTTTTTAAGCTGGTTAGCCTTGAGAACTATAGTTCTAATTCTAATTTTTGCCTCTATTTTCAGAAAGTAACTCCAGCTGGTCCAAGCACCTCATGTGTACCTGAAAACAGGCCACTTTTCTGTCTGTCCTTACCCCTACCACACTCAGAGAAGGGAGTCACCTTGCCTTTCCACTTGTGCCTGTGATCATTCTTGCCTTCTTCCCAATCTCCGATCTCTCATTTACTCAATGTCTGCCACATGCCAGCCACTGGGGACTCAAAACAAATAAATACATAACCACAAACTGGTTCTAGTGTTACAAAGGGGGCCTCGCTTGGCATGGGGGAGGCGAGTGGAAATTGCCCAAGGGGGAAGTGAGGGTAACACCAGTCCAAGCAGAGCAAAGCCAAGGGGGAGACACTGGAACAGAGATACCTGAATAACCTGCAAGCAGCCAGATGCGGCCGGGGGTGCAGGGGTGACGAAGAGGCTTGCTTGAGGTGGTAGTCATCAAGATAATTAGGGGCACGGGCTAAGCTGTGGGGACGCTTGGCTCCCTGGACGAACCCTTTCTCAGGCTTGGTTTCCCACCTGTAACTCAGGAATAGCATCACCTACCACAGAAGGAAGTGGTTATTCAATGTCATCATCCTCTAGAAGCCAAGGTCCTTGACCTCAGCTGTGCATTGGAATTGCCTGGCGCTTCATGAGGTCTTGATGCCAGGGACCTACTGCCAGTCCTGACGTGATCATCATGAACTGTCAAAGCTCCCAAGTGATTCTGTGTGTGGGTGGGGTGAGAATTACTGCCACAGAGCACTGGCAGAACACCTGGCACAAGGTACATGCTCAGAAAAAATGCAAGCCAGGTGTGGTGTTGTGAGCCTACAGCCCCACAGCTACTCAGAGGGCTGAAGCGGGAAGATTGCTTGATCCCAGGAGGTCAAGTCCAGTGTGGACAACACAGTAAGACTTCATCTTTAAAAAAAGAAGAGGAAGAAGAAGGAGATTATCCATCTATGCAGACACAGAAGGCTCAAGTGAATCATACACTATTCAGGGAGACACTTGGCCGCTGGCATCTGGACTTCTGTCCTGAGCATAGGAAACCTTGCCCCTTGGATTCCTGGTGGGAGGTAGGGCCCACCTCCCACTCCAGAAGCTGAAAATGCCAGCAACATCAAGAGTGCAGTGTCCTCATCATTATGGTTTTGTGACTATTATGACCATGGTCTGAGCTGCTATCTGGTTTCCATAGCTTGAGACCACAGCCTTCCCGGACAGAGCGGGGAGTACCCAGTGTCCTTTAAAGAAATCCCTTTTCTAGCCAGGCGCAGTAGTGGCTCAAGCTTGTCATCCCAGCACTTTGGGAGGCAGAGGCGAAAGGGTTGCCTGAGCCCAGGGGTTTGAGACCAGCCCGAGCAACATGGCAAGACCTCATCATTACAATAAATAAAAAATTAGTCGGGTGTGGTGGTGCTTGCCTGTGGTTCCAGCTACTTGGAAGGCTGAGGCGGAAGGATCACCTGAGCCCAGCAGGTCGAGGCTGTGGTGGCCATGAGCGTGCCACTGCACTCTAGCCTGGGTGTCAGAGTAAGACTCTGACTCAAAAAAAAAAAGGAAACCCCTTTTCTGTTGATCTCAGTCAGTTCCTATCGCTTGAAACTAAGGACCCTACTGATAAACATCCTCAGAGTAGGACTTTTAAGAGAAAGTAGGTCCTTACATGTCATCAGCTAATGAGAGCTAACATTTCCTGAGCACTAACTATGTGCATATCTTCTAATGTACCTACTCATTTAATCTTTACAAATACCCTCTCCGGTCTAGACTTGTTACTATGCCCATCTTACAGATAGAAAACAGAGGCACAGAAGAGGGGAAGTGCCTTGCCCAAGGTTACAAAGTGTGTAGACGGTAGAGGTAGTGCATGAACTCGGGTGGTCTGGCTCCAGAGCCCACAGTCCAGCCATGACGTTATGCTGAAGACGCTTTGGCAAAGGACTGTAGGGAGACGGACTGCCCACATCTGTCACCTTGGGGGAAGGGCTGGGGGTGGGGCTGAAAGAGGCTGCCGCAGGGTTCCCTCTGTTTGCTTTGAATCTTTTGCGGTAAGAACCACGCGTGTATTGCTTCCAGACAAAGCAGCATTTCTTGCAGTGATTAAACTTGAGCCAGGGCGCTTTCAAACCACAGCCCCTTGCCAGGACACTCCACAGCGATCAGAATAGCTTTCTGCTGCCACCACCCAAGAACTTGGGGGGGATTCTGCTCCAAATTGCATGCCAGGGATTTCTTCCTGATTCTCTTGTGATGATCACACCTGGAGGGTCTGCCGTGACACAGCACACACTGCTGGTTGTTGCAACCACACAAGGTATCTACCCTGGCTCGAGGGTGCCTGGGAGCACCGATTCAACACAACACTGTTCAAGTCTTACTGTCTTCCTCACAGGACCCGGTACAACCCCACAGGACCCCCACATATACCCAGAAGACCCGGTATACCCCCATGGGACTTCATATACTCCCATGGGACCCATATACCCTCACAGGACTCCATATACCCTCTGACCATACTTGGGGTCTCCCTGCCCATCCACTCACTCTCTTATCATTTTCATTCTCCAAGACTCAAATTAGAGACATTTCTCCAGGCAGACTCAGTTTCTCCCTCTTCTCTTGGCTCAGGTACAACCTCCTGAATTTCACTTTGGCAATGCCCTGGAGTCTGCCCAGACCAGTTTCTTTTTTTGCATTTTTCTGGTTTTTTGTTTTTTTTTTTTCAGTTAGAGTCTCACTCTGTTGCCCAGTTTAGAGGGCTGAGAATGAACTTGCCAGGTTCTAGATCTGTCGGAGACTTTGGCTGCCCATCTGCGGAGAGAGCCCTAGATGGAGAACTGTCACTGTCTACCCAGACTGGACAAGTTACTTAACCACCAGGCTCCACTCTCCATCACCCGTGAGGATAAAAGGACAGAGAAGCCATGGGAATTTCAGCTGGAGTGCTCTACCCACCGAAGGGGATCAGCCAGTGGGGTTGCAACTACTAAAACAACCTTTGGCTTCTCCCAGGCATAGATACAATTCGTTCGGCAGGAAAAAATAAGCAGCAAATGTTCAGTGGCTTTCAGGTCATTAGTCAGAGCGCTACATGTTGCACGCACTGTCTCAATGATCCCACGGTCTCCACTGCTAGCCCCATCTTGCAGGTGACTAGACTGAGTTTGAAGGGTTTGAGTGATTTGCTCAAGTTCAGGATGAGAAACGAGGAGGGTAACGCCATCATTTGCAAGATGACAAGTCTCTAGGCTGAAACAAGGCCCCCAGGAAAGAGGGAAGCAGAAACCCTGAATAGAGACCACTCTCCCCACCCCCACCCTGTCAGTCATGTGGCCGCACCCGCCATCAGGCACAGGGTCACACAGCGAAGACACTCTGACCCTATGCCTCCCAGAGCCCCTAGGCAGAGTATAAATGGATTCTATTCTGGAACCACAGCGAAAACAAAACTGCCACCGAGTTCCACACCACCAAACTACGTCTCTTGGTGATCGGGGCTGAAATTTTGTCCTCTCCCTAGGAAGAGTTTTATTCTATGGACCTGAATATGAAATGTCTTCCCTTTGTGGGGAGTTCATCACATCCATTCAATGACAAAAACTTCTAAATACACGAAACAGAACAGTTCAGAGCATGTATCACGCAGTTGCTATGAGAGGCACTATCCCGTTTCAGGGTTTGGTAGCCTGGCCTAGGCTGAGCTGCCGCCAGGACAGGTCTGCGGACCCCTGTGCCTTACAGCAGAAGCTGGTGGGACCAGATGGTTGGAAATCCATTTCATGTTCATCGGTTCTGCGTCCCTCTCTTAGCCATGGGGCAAGTTAGTGCCTGCCCTGGGAGGAAGCCCATGCAGGTCTGTGACCCTCTCCCCTAGTATGTGATAAGTAGTAAAGTTTTTCCCTTCCTGTCTTTAGCACAGACACGGCCACCACTCAGCTGCTGGCAGCTGAGAAAGTGTTTCTTTTTTTTGACTCCGGGACTCGCTCTGTCATCCAGGCTGAAGTGCAGTGGTATAATCATGATGATCACGCCTCATGGCAGCCTTGACCTCCTGGGCTCAGGTGATCCTTCTGCCTCGGCCTTCTGGGTAGCTGGGACTACAGGCATATGCCACCACACCGGCTAATTTTTTGATTTTTTTTTTTTTTTTGGTAGAGACGAGGTTTCACTATGTTGTCAGGCTGGTCTTGAACTCCTAGGTTCAAGCAATCTGCCCGCCTCAGCCTTCCAAAGTGCTGGGATTTCAGGCATAAGCCACCATGCCCAACTGAGAAAGTGTTTTCTATGTTGTACGTTACATTCCTCCAACTAAATTATGAGGCACTTAAGGACTTTTTAAAGTTGTCTACCATGGCCCTAATAAAGATGTGTTTCCTTTTTTTTCTTCTTTTTAAACACTTAAAACTGAGGTAGAAATTATGAAGACAACTCAGTTTCTTCATAATTGGTGCACCAGAGTAACTGGTGCTTGTAACAGCTTTCACCTTAGTTGCCAAGAGCCCCTGCCCATTTCCACTGAAATTCTGCTGTTCATCCTGGAAGCCACTTGATATTTCTGCACCTCAGACATTGTATCTGTAAATGGGAATAATAATCTTTCCTACCCTAAAGTGCTTACAGCACTTACAATGCATATATGGGTGTATAGAATAATTCAACTGTTAAGTCACACGAAGTGTTATGTACAAAGCGCTTAGTATGTTCCCAATAAATAGAAGAATCTACTACTTCTTCTGCTCCTACAGCAACTGCTGCTGCTGCGATCGTCACACACAACTTTGGAAAACCGGGAAATACAAAGGTTGTTCGGCATCTTGGCCTGTGTTCTTCATTCTCTGTGTTCCCAGCATAACCATCAGGTGCCCACCCCATAGCGGGGACTTAAGTAAGAGCTGAGGGCCAGAGGTGTCGAGGGTATTGGCTGCCAAATGGCACAAGCCACCAGGAGTCGCAACTAAGTCCGTGCCCCACGTCTATCACCAGTTGGTTCCAAGTCAGCCCCAAGTACTAGCCCCTTCCTGCAAGTGGCCTCCCAGGGTTGACCTCTGCAGAGGCCTGGGTTGCTCCTCAGGCCGCCTGTCAAATTCCAGAGCAGATCCCTGGCCACCAAAAGGCCCTTCTCCATGGCCACTTCCCACCTTGAACCTGTTCTCCATCTCCCAAGATGTCAAAATCTGCTGTCCTTGACTCATGAGATGACCCCAGTCTTCTCAGCAGTTGGGACCACACCCAGGAAGCCTACACTCTGCAGCCTCTTCAAAGGACAGTAAAGCACATCAGTGTGCCTGAGGGCTACTTGCAAAGAGCAGCCATTTAGTTCACTCATTTGACATGCACTTATTGAGTACCTCAGGTATGCAGGATTATAAAGATCAAAAAGACAAGGTCTCTACTCTGAATTGGGGATCCGGAGTGGAGGGGTGTACATGAAGACAAAAACTGAAGGTTAGAGCCAAAGATAAGCTCCAGCAGATCTGAACTTGCTCATTCCCTGCTCGTGGCAAGGTAATCCCACCCCTCCCTTCCGGAGCTCCCAAGTGCACAGAACGAATGAACCCCAAATGTGTGTCCAGCATCACCCATCCCTCTTGCGCTCACTCCCCGGCCCAAGCGCCTCTGAACAATCAGGGGCTCCTGCAGGCCGCATTCTCACGTGCAGGGCCCGCAGCGCCCCTCAGCTGATTGTGTCCAGGCGGCCGGGGTCTCCGAGGCGCATGAATGCCCCTGAATGGGCCCTTTCAGCCTGATCGACAGGAGCTGAAAGCTGCACACATACAAAAGCCACTGGGCAGCCGGAGGGCTCCAGCCCAGGGTCTGCCCACGGGAAGGGAGGCCATCCCACCACAAAGAACAGCCTAAAGACTTCTCTGCTTTCTCAATGGCATCCTTCGGCCGCCAACTGTAGGGTACCACCCCTCCCCTCAAGGGTGGTGACAGTGGCTGACGGTGGTGCCACACAGAGCAGCCTGAGCAGGCTGGAGGCAAAAGTTAAAATCTCGCAAGTCAATGGCCGGAGTACCCTTCTCCTTAAGAGCAAAATGGGGGGACCCAAGCCGGAGGCGCTGAAGGACGCCTCCATGTGCCCATCCTGCATATTTGTCAGCTGCATTCCTGATGCTCACAGGGACCTTTAAGGACTCGGCTGACCTGAGAGTGTTTAATGTGTCACCAAGAAAAATGATCTCGAAGGGACACAGCCAATATTTAAATGAGGACTGGAGAGACATGATCCCATGCTTGTGCCACTCGCTTGGTCTATTCCAGAAAGAAAAAAAAAACCTCTCGAGCAACATTTGTATTTTTAAATCGAACTGGGAAGGGGGAAAAACCACCCACCTGGAATTGTTTTAATTGCTTCAAGGGGAAGGGCAGGCTCCACCAGTCAGAGGAGCAGAGAACTCTATTTACTGTTGCACACAAATATTTTAGGTTCACAGTCAGGTGGCTGCTTCGGAAAGGATGGCTCTCCCCTTCCCGGATCACATTACTTTAGAAACAACCCCCCAAAAGATAATTAAAGATAGTCCCTCCTCATAATGCAATGCTATAACGTGCAATTAAAATTAAATTAGCTTGTCATAATAAAAAAGATGGATTATGTTCTTAGGCTTCCCAATCCGAGTTAGTAATTCATGGAGAGGAGTCTGTGACCGAGCAGCAGTTTTACTAAGCAAACATTAAACGTTCAGGCCAATTTCGTGAGCAGACCATGGAGATGCTCACCCTGGCACCGTGACTGCTTTTGCTTACATTTATTTTGTTTTTTAAATAATGGAGTGAAAGCCGGGCTCGATGGCTCAGCCTGTAAGCCCGCGCCTTTGGGAGGCTGAGGTGAGTGGATTGCCTGAGCCCGCGGGTTCGAGACCTGCCTGGGCAGCGAGACCTCATCTCTACAATAAATCAAAAAATCAGCCGGGCGTGGTAGCGCATGCCTGTAATTCCGGCTACTGGGAAGGCTGAGGCGGAAGGATCGCCGGAGCCCAGCAGGTGGAGGCTGCGGTGGCCGGGAGCGGCCACTGCACTCCAGTCTGGGCAACAGAGTGAGACTCCCGCTCAAAAAAAAAAAAATAATGGAGTGATTCTGATGTATAAAAAAGGACAGAGAAAAATGCGACAAATGCCAATAAATTCATCACTCCACATTAAAAAACGCTGACCATTTGTCATAGTTGCATCGAATCGTGGTTTTTTTTTTTACATGAAATCAATTGTTGCAAAACTGAATGAAGTTGCTCGGCCTCCTTTTACAGAGGCAGCTGCAGGTTCCACGTGTTTTGTGTTCTTAGAGTTTGCTGTTGCTGATGTGACATACAACAGAATGTAATACTGCTCTGAGTTAACTTTTTACTTTGAAATAATTAGAGATTCACAGGAAATTGAAAGGAAATGTACAGGGAGGTCCCACGTCCCCTTCACCCAGCCTCCCCCAGTGTTGACATCTTGCATAACTAACTACACACTGTCAAGGCTATAGGGCACTGACGCTGGCACAATCCACTGTACTTATTCAGACTCTACCAGTTTCAAAAGCATACACATGCGTGTGTGCACTGGCATGAAGCTCCACGCAACTTAATCCCACGTGTAGTTGTGTGTAGCCACCACAATCAAGATACCGTGCGATCAACACCAGACTCCCTCATGCTATTGTTTCACAGCAACACACATCCCGCATCCCCCCATCCCTAACCCCCGGCAACCACTCAAATCTGTTCCCTCGCTCTATCATTTTGCTCTTTCAAGAATGTTCCATGAATGGAATAGTGCAGTATATAGCCTTTAGGGATTGGCTTTCTTACCAGCATAATTTCCTTGGGTTGTAGCGTGTCGTCAGTAATTTGTTCCTTTTTATTGCTAAGTAGCATGCCATGGTATAGATATACCACAGTTTGTTCAAGCGTTCATCATTAAACAAGCATCTAGGCCAGGCTCGATGGCCCTGCCTATAATCCCGTGCTTTGGGAGGCTGAGGTGAGTGGACTGCCTGAGCCTGCGGGTTCGAGACCCGCCTGGGCAACTTGGCGAGACCTCATCTCTACAATAAATCAAAAAAATCAGCCGCACGTGGTAGCGCGCGCCTGTAGTTCCAGCTACTTGGAAGGTTGAGGCGGAAGGATCGCCAGAGCCCAGCAGGTCGAGGCTGTGGTGGCCAGGAGTGGCCACTGCACTCCAGTCTGGGCGACAGAGTGAGACTCCAACTCAAAAAAAAAAAAAGACCAAGCATCTAGATAGTTTCCGGCTATTTTTCATAAGAGTGCTATGAGCATTCACACATATAAATTTTGTTCTGAACATAAGAGAAAGGTTCTAGAAGAGCCAAACCTTTTGAAGAAAAATAAAGGAATGTCTCTTCCCAACGTTAAGGTTTATTATACAGTCATTGTCACATTACACTACAGTCATTGCTACATTATACTACTGATGCACAACACCTCAGTCATTGTCACAGTATGGTCTTGGCTAGACAGGGAGCTCCATACAACACGATAGAGAACTCAGAGATAGCCCCACACATATATGCCCAGTTGATTTTTTTTATAAAGTGCAGAAGTAATTCAGTGGCGAGAGTTACCCTTTTCAACAAAGGGAGCAAGTGGACATCCATAGGAAGGGGCGGGGAAATCAACCTAAACCTTACACCTCCACAAAAAGTCACTCAAAAGGCTTCACAGACCTAAGTGTAAAACACAGGAACACCAAAAGTCTCTTTCCTTAGCATCTCCTCCTCTAAGTCAGTTCCAGATGACTTAGGTATTAGACAGTCATGCCTTTGGCTTGAGAGCTCATCCAGAACATTCTTTTGGGAGAGGCAAGACCGGAGAGCTTTAACCCTCGGGGTGAATCAGAGTATCAAGTCCTCTCCAGGAGAAGTCTAAGAGGAGTCTCTGAGAGGAGGTGAAATGAAGAAGGCACTAAGCACTTGAATGATGAAGGGGAGTGGAAGGGTGGAAAGATCAAGGTGACGTCCTGACAAATTTCACCTACTTGCCAACACCAAGGTCAGTTCTTCCAAAGCCTGTATCTGGTTCGGCATTTTGGGGCAGCAGCAGGAAATAGGAGCGTTAACCAAATAACACCAGGGCAACAGGCGCAGACATTTATACAAGGTATCCATCAACCCACATCCACAGAAAAGGAGAGGGTGTGTTATTAGATGCAGAAGAATGCAGGATTGTGGCTGATGTTTCCTCGTTGGTACCATACAAATCCAAAAGAGGAAAAAAGCTCAAAAAGCTCAAAAGAGGGTTTTTATCTTCCAAACAGGATAACGGTACAGAAAATGTATCGACTGCCCACCTAGTATTTCCTTCCTGGGTTTATGACTTATTTCTTTTTTTTTTTTTTTTTTGAGTTGGAGTCTCACTCTGTCGCCCAGACTGGAGTGCAGCGGCCGCTCCCGGCCACCGCAGCCTGACCTGCTGGGCTCCGGCGATCCTTCCGCCTCCGCCTTCCGAGTAGCCGGAATTACAGGCATGCGCTACCACGCCCAGCTGATTTTTTGATTTTTTTTGTAGAGATGAGGTCTCGCTGCCCAGGCGGGTCTCGAAGCCGCGGGCTCAGGCAATCCACTCACCTCAGCCTCCCAAAGGTGCGGGATTACAGGCTGAGCCACCGAGCCCGGCCAACTTCTTTTTCATAAATGTCTTATGGAACCACTCAGGCAAATGCCTTCTTTGGAACAAATTCCCTCTGCATGTGAATGTTCTAGTTACAGATCCACTGGGCCTATCACCAACTTCCAACAAATAAAAGAACAGTTGAGGCTGGGCGTGGTGGCTCACGCCTGTCATTCCAGTACATCGGGAGGCTGAGGCAGAAGGATCACTTGAGCCCGATGGTTTAAGACCACACTGGGCAACAATGCAAGATCTCGTCTCTACAGAAAAATTTAAAAATTAGCTGGGTGTGGTGGCGTGTGCCTGAAGTCCCAGCTGCTCAGGAGGCTGAGGTGGAAGATCACCTGAGCCCGGGAGGTCGAGGCTGCTGTGAGCTGTGATCGATCATGTCACTGCACTCCAGCGTGGATGACAGAGTGAGACTCGGACTCAAAAATAATAAATAAGACGATCGAGCACTTTTAACCCTAAAACGTTCTCGAAACACGTTTATCATCTGTGTAAATGCAGAAGACACAGTGAGAGCCACACACGGTCACGGGGATCCCATTTCCCAAATCACATGTGTGTGTCGTATAATCTGAGAAATACGAATCAAGGAAACAGGAATGAACATTTCGATTCAGGAAGCCGGGCCCATGAGCTCTAGGCGGCCATAGCTTACCTGTCCCATCCAGGTGGGACATGCATAGATGCTACCCTGACTCTGCAGGGCGCTCCCTGATGGCAGGGAGAAGACACAGCTGCTCAGAGAGCACCCTCAGCCTGTCCATGTCACTTTTGAAGGAACCCTAGAGATGATCGTGTTCTCTCCTGACAGGGAGGGAACACAGCCTCGAGTAGCATCCAGGGAGTCAGACCAGGAGGCAGGGTCTCAACCGGCATGGGGCTGCGTGTCAAGAGGGCCCTGCCGGTCCTGACCACCTTCCTCTCCATCAGCCCATCACAAAATGCTTCATAAAGCGTCCTAACCCCAGGCCAGAGGCTGCCACAATCCCCCAGCGCAGTGATTGCCTCAGGCTGAGACACAATCATCCTCGCTCTTTCTCTCTAATGCAGCCTTCTGAGAAAACACACAAACTCACAGACAGGACAACCCTCTCTGGAGCCGAGGCCGCTCTGAGCTAAGCGGGCTTCTGTGAGGCACCCTGGCTGCCCCGTGGTTAAGTGTGAGGGCTCTACCCCCAGACTCTTGCCTGGGACCAACCGGCTCTACCTATGGGACTCCCGGTAGCTCACTTCGCCTTTCTGTCCCTCCGTTTCCTCGTCTGTAAGACGCTGTGACATGAACTCGTGGGTTCACAGGCCAACCTGGCACACAGTAGGCCCTCAGGACAGGCTAATGATTGTGGTTTCACTTATCATTAGGAGCGCACACCAGCCTGAAGCTGATTTCTCAGGCATCTCTGAGGTCCTTCCCAGGCCATCACGTTCCTAATGAACGGGAAACTCCAGAAGAGATCTTGAACGGTAGAAGAGAACCTGCTCCTTAGGTCAGGCCCTTGATTCCGAGCTTGCTTCATTTCTGAGCAGACGCCAAGAGACTTTGCCTTCTACCAGTGCTGCGAGGACCAGAAAGGGTCACGCATGTGAGAGCCCAGCATGCCTGCACATAACAGGAATACATGGGTGAGATAAACAGCAAGGACCTGGCTTCTAGATATGGGCAGTCCCAGATAGAACAGGCCCAAACAGAGGGCGGCACAGCCACCGACAGCCTCCCTCGTCCCCCACCCCTATACCAAGGGCAGGAAACACCAGCAGGTCTACCCCTATTGTCCAAGCACAGCAGCGTCCACTGGGAAAGGTCGCAGGTGCAGCAGCCTACCCTTACACACCGCGAGGACGGGCCAAGAAAGAGGTGGGCTGATGAGATCGTGGTCAGGAGCCAGCGTGCAAACTTTATGCTCTGAGGGATAGAGTTAAAATGAGACGTCTTCATGATCACACCTAGCAGACACTGGAACCACCAGAGACTGTAGGCCTTTGCCCTGCAGGCTGGCTCTTAGATCTAACCCTTGTCTCTCATCCGCCTCCAATAACCCAATATGAGCACTAACAATCGCACTTCTAAAACCACCCTTAGTCACCCTCCCCATGGAAGACCCCCCGCTCTTCTGGCAGACTCCACTTTCCAAAACGCTGCCTCTGCCCTACTACGGCTTCCAGCTCGGATGCCAGGTCTGGTCAGCCCTGCCTGCCAGCCTCAGTGCCCATCGGCTGACTGGCATGTCCTCCTCCCCCTCCTCCTTTTCACCCAAATCCTGCCTGACCTTCAAAGCTTAGATGAAGACTCACTCCACGGAAAAGCCCTTCCCGATTTCTAGCCCACACAGACACTTCTTTTTTCTTCCAGTCCAACTTGCCTCCCAAAGAGATCTGCTTAACACAAAAATCTGCCAAACTCCAGGCAAACAGTTCTGGCGCCTGCGTACACCCTTAAGTCAAAATCTACACTCCATCGACCTCCTGCTTAGGACGACTTCTTCTCCCCGGAATGACGCATTACATCAAGTGTTTCCCACAACCACAGCCCAGCTTCACAAAGATCTCGATGGCCGACATGCCTGTGGCTCTCCCTCTCCTGCAGGCCACGGCCTCCCAGGCCCTCACGATCACCTGAAACGGTAGCTTCCAGAACTAAGCCTAAAGCCCTAGAAGTGGGTTGAGCAGTATGGAGTTGCCAGGGTCATTCTCTACTCTGAGCTGGGCTCTGTAACACGCCTATAGGCTAATATACTTGCAGTCCTCACTGAGCTCTCCCTTTTTTGAGTTGCCTTTGTCTCTGCAACTAGATCATTTCATCGAAGAAGCCTGGTGTCATGTTCCTCACATCCTCCAGAGCACTGGGCACAGGCAAGAAAAACTACCTGTGGATTCACCCTATGATTCTTCCCCCACATCAGGACTACACTATGTGCCATGTCTATTCACTACAGCCAAGATTCCGAATAGAAAACACCTACCGCCCTATTCAAGCAAGCAGGTTATAGACCCTGAGAGTCACCAGGCAACAAAGATACCAGGAAGGAAAGAGAAGAGTCAGATGCGGAAGTCCACCATAAACAACAATTTCCTGAATACTGTAACAGCATTCATCCTCCGGCCTCAGACTGGCCTGGGGATACCAGGGACCATCCATCCTAGGAACCCAAGTCTCAGATGACTCACATTTGTGCGAGACTCGCAGGACAAGTCAGACATTCATAACCACCTCCATTCATGAACTGCCTTCTTGCAAAGCACTCGTGCCTATGAGTCAATGAAAGTCTTGGTTGACTTTCTCCACCCATTCGATATGTATTTTGAAATCTAGTGTTTCAGTGAAATCCTTGGCTGATATTTTGCATCCCTTTGAAACGGATTTTGAAATCTAGTACACCTCAGGCAGAGACCAGATTCAATCAGGCTCTGGGCTGCCCTTTTCACAGTGGCGGAGACATCGCCATTTTATCTTCCTCCTGGGCATACAGGAAGACTAAGTTTCTCAGGCTCCCTTGGAGTGAAGTGGAGCCATTACGCCCTCATCTCCTGGCTGGAAGCAGAAGCTCCGGTGGGGAACTAAGAAGCCCTAGCACAGTGGTTTTCAAAGTGTGTTTCCCTGGCCAGCAGCACCAGCATCAACCGCGAACTTGTTAGCAATGCAAATTCTCAGGCCCTTTCCTGTGGAGGTGAGGCCCAGCAACCAGTGTTTTAACAAGCCTTCAGGGGATTCTGATACTCAGAGTGGGTGCTGGCCACTTTGGAAGTCAGCAGAGTTTTTAGATGAAAAGATCTGGTTCCAGAATGAATGGGCGGGCAGTGCCGCTACAGACTGGCGCAGGGCTTTGATATGAGAGAGAAATGAACTCATTGTGTTAACCCATTTAGGGAGCTATTTTGAAAGCAGTTATTCTGTACCGACAAAAACAAGCATAATCATTGGCTTCAGATCTGGTCGACTCACCAGGGCCATTTCCCACCTGGGGCCTCCCAGCATCCAAAGGCTGGCAGCCCAGGCTCTCTGGAGGACCGCAAGCCAGAGTTATTTTATTCTGGTTGTGATGACCCATGCGGGAGTCCTTTCTACCCACTTCAGTCGTTCGTTCACAGTCTGGTTGGTATGTTAATAATGCACAAAGAGGAAGTCAGTCACTAAGGGCCACGATCAGGTAGCAGCTGGCATTAATCCATGCCTTCCACCCTCAGGCTCCCTGGCACCCCAGGTCAGTGCCCACCTGCTTCTCAGTTAAGGGTGTCCAGAGCCGGCGCCGGTCCTTAATTCACGGTAGAACACACCATGCCTCAGGCTGTCCTGAGAGGTGGAGATGTCCAACCCGCCACAGGACCAGCAAGCACCGTTTTGGGGCATGAGCTCTCCCTGCCATCTCTGCCCTCCCTCTCCAGCCAAAGTCCTGCGTACTCTTCCAGGTCCCCTGCATGTCCTGCCTCCTCCCCACGTCCACGGGCCACTGCCTTTTCCTTCCTACTACCCGAGACTCCCAGCGTGGACTTTGACACCACTGCGCCTGCCCTGTGGAGTCTAACTAATCTCTGCATCTCCCTCATAAAACATGGTTCTTGCAGCTGGGAGCTGTAGTGGACATGCCTTCCACCTACCCCTAACCTTGGCACTGGACACAAGACACTCCAATTGACACTCACTAAATGCTTGCTTCATGATCGATGAGTGAGAGATTCAGAAGAAGGGCAACATCGGACGGGCACCCTGAAGACGCTTCCTGATGAGACCGCACGGACGCCCGAGGAACTTAGATTTAAGACGCAGACACACCAGACGTCTCAGCTGAGGACACAGTTTGGCCCCAGACGTTCTCCTTCCATCAGATTTCCTCTCCCTCTCTTCCAGCCAGTCTCTTGCTCCCCTGTGATCGTTCAACCACAAAAAAGGAAGGCCGCCCCTCGGCTCCAGCCCCCACCCTGCACATATTCTTTTTTCTGTTTGTTCCCGATTGCTGCTGTCACCAGCAACGGGGCCTCAGCCCAGGACAGAGGCACACATGCACCTCTGGGAGCCTCCTGCTACCCCCAAAGCATGGCTTTTCCCTGGGGCGATTTTCAAGGCCTGTGGTTTACTCACACCTGGATTCTGGTCCCACACCAAGTTGGACAAGGTGCGCATTCCCTCTGCCTGCACCCCCTACCGTGTGCATGCACCGGCCACTCCTGTTAGGCAGGTCCACTCACCATGTCGCCCAGCCCTCTCTCAGGTGCTCACTGTACCTCCCTCTTTTGTAAGTCTCTTCCCGAATCCCTCCCCAGGGCCGCTGGCCTCTGAGGTCTGTGAAACCTGAACCCACCAGCCTCCCTTTTCTCTCCTTCTCTCCGTGACAGCAGAGAAAAAAATAGCTGACCGCCCCAGTCGGAAGAGCTACTCCAGTGACAAAGCAGTCTGGGTACTGGCTATTTGCAGGCTATGTGACATGGGGCAAATCATGCAACTTCCTGGCATCTCAGTTTCCTCACCTGTAAAACGGGCCTAATAATTAGGTACTAGCCTACCTCCCAGGGCAGCTATAGAGGACATGAGTGAATAAACATAGAAACTTGGACCGGGCTCCTGACTCATAGGAAACACTCAGTAGGGGTCAACTGTGACTCCTATTATGATGATTATTTCCTCAAACCACACTTTAGGAGGTCACTGACCTCCAAAGAATGTGAAAGGCAAGGAGGCCATTGTGAGCCAGGTGGTGTGGCTGCAGGGTGGGCAGCCCTGAAGGCTCACCAGGATGGGACTCCCAAGAAACCTGTGGGGAGGCTTCCAATGCACATTAGAGAGGAGAAATAACGAGCAGGGCCTGGCCATAATGAGACTTAACCTGGCCATAATGAAACTTAGCCGTGGGTCAGGCAAGTGGACACACCCACCAGGCAGCTGAGCCCTCCGCTAACACACTGTTAGCCAAAAAGAGCACTTAAGGGCGCAGTGGCGCATGTCTGTCACCCCAGTACTCCGGGAGGCTGATGTGGAAGGTTTGCTTGAGGCTAGTAGTTTGAGAACACCCTGGGCAATGTAGCAAGACACCATCTCTACAAAAACGATTTTTTTTAATTAAAAAAAAAAAAATGGCACTTTGCAGATCGGAAGCCTAAAGGCCCAACACTGGATTCTCAGCCCCACTCCCCCAAGGTCCCTTCAGGGGTTCTCCTTGGCCCTCTCCCAATAATGTCTCCTGGCCCTTCCTAGCCCACACAGTCTTGGGGCTGCTCCCAGGATCTTGCTGAGCTGTGCCCTGGGCAGTGACACCTTACAGAGTAGGGTGAGCCGCTCCACATCACACGCGAAGCCATTAAACATTACTAAAAATTAACTCGAGCGATTGAAAGCTACAGAAAGGCACCCAGAGAAGAGTATTTAGAGAGCAGAGCACTCGCGCTTTTTTTGTTTTGTTTTTTTTTTTTTAATCCGGCATCTGACAATAGTGATGACTCAAGAGAAAGGATGTATTTCTTTCTTTCAAAAAAGGGCAAGAAATCTTTTTTATGCACTTGCCATGGAATTGCTTAGCTCGTCAGATTCCTGGTGCTGAAAGGAGCTAACCCAACACTGCAGCCAGCCCTCCCCAAACCCTATTCTAATCCTAATCCCTGCTCGGGGCAGGTCGTGGAGGGTCTCCACCTTGGGGGCAGAGTGTGAACAAAGCCAGGAGGCAGTGTAGACAGAAATCTCTTGACTGTTCTGCTGTCCAGAATAAATTCTTTAGACATTGGTTCTCTACCACACTTACTGGCTTACGCTAGGTTTGGAGGGAGGGGTAAAGACGGGGCTAACGACCCAAACCCGAGGACATCCTCGTGTAGAGGTTCTCAAAGTTGGGTCTGGGACCATCAGCATCTGCCTCACCTGGGAACATGCCAGAAATACCCGCTTCCAGGGCCCCGCCCCAGACCTCCAGAAGCAAACCCACTGGAGGTGGAGTCTGGTGTGTTCATAGGCCCTGGGGGGAGACAGGAGTGCCTTTGAGAACCCTGATTCCAGGACTTGGGTTGTGTTTCATTCCCAAGGAAACAAGAAGCTGCTCTGTGCCTGACTGGTAGGAAACAAACTACAGGTGTTCCCAATTTCGTTCCCTAGGTCAACCTCATTCTGAGTTCAGGGTGAGTGGCTCTGTTGACTTTAACATGGCAGTAAAGGCAACTGATCTCTTTTTGCTGTTAAGGAGAGAAAGAAGACAATGCCTGCAGAAGCCAGAGGCTCTGAAGGGGAATGCAGCTCTGAGGTGGGAGAAGCAGTGATTCAGTCTTCTAAGAGCCCTCCCTTCTCACCAGCCCTGACAGGCCCACCCTGGCTGGAGGGTGCCCTCTCTCCTCTCAGGTTTACCAGCCTCTTTCTTCTCTCCACTTTCTTCTCGACCACCCCCCACAGCCTGCCAGGAGACCCAATCCCAGTGGGTAGGCTGAGGCTCCGAGGTGACCCCCACCTTGAGACACCTAAGACGACAGTGTCCAAAAACACAGCCCTGGCCATCTTAGCGGTTCTCAAAACTCAGACAAGATGGGTGGTGACCACTGCTCTAGTGAGGTCGCATCAACCTCGACTCTAACAACTCAATTAGGTCTTGGAAAAGTCAACGCTGGCAAGCCTCAATTTCCCTACTACAAAACGGACAAATGACCATCTCGTAAGTGCTCACTAAACGTCGTTATTCCTGGGCTGGAAAGAGCAAACCTCTAGAAGGGAGAGTGGAAGTGCCCAGATGCTGGGACCCCATCCCCCCCTTCACAGCTGTCCCTTCCTCCACTCCTCCACCCCCGCCAGCTCCTTCTAGAAACTTGAGTGCATAGCAGGAGTTCAGTAAATGGAGCGACTTGAAGGGAGGTGGATGAGAACGAAAAGAGACATATGAATGTGACTCAGGCAAAGGCAGAATTGATCAGTGATGGTATTCGGAGGGAAGGAAATGGCTAAACAAAACAAACTGTGTTTCCTACCATGAAAGGAAGCCAAACAGTCACCAGCTGATGGTAGGTGAAAACACAGGAAATTCTGAAAAGCACATAAGAAGGGCACTGTTTTCTTTTAAAGAATCAAAGTGGTTCAAAACCTTATTCCTTTCCTCTCTGAAGAGCTCACTGTCCAACACTTGCAGACACTCCTAGAAGCCCAAGCACGCCCCTACCTCACACCACTTTGTTCCCTACCCTGCAAGGGTCCCTGCTGTCTCTCTCAGGCACCAGGGCCCTGCTCCTCCCTTCACTGATCTCCGGTCCACAGAATGAGGTGCAGGCATCTCAGCACTAACTAGTTGCAAGATGTCTGCGTGCTGTGGCTGTCACTTTACAAATGCCTAGACCTGTAGGGGAATCAGCAGACAACAAAATGAAGAAACCACCAAAAATATGTACATATGCTCTGACTGTAACGACATAAAATATGGCTTCATCAAAATAAAGACAAAGGAAACACTCAAATGAAAACCGATTAGCTGGTAGGATCATAATCTTCTTTTCCCCTTGTATACAATGTGGCAGACACTGGCTTCATACTTAAAATAGAAAGTAGATGGCATTTCCCATCAGGCATGGTAGACTGAATGTCTGTGTCCTCCTAAAATTCATATGCTGAAGTCTAATCCCAAACAGGATAGTATGGGGAGGTGGGGGCCTTTGGGCCCTCATGAACAGGACTGGTGCCTTTCTAAGAAGAAGAGAGAAAGCTTGCTCTCAGAAGCTTCCCACCATGTGAAGACACAATGAAAAGTCTGCAGTCTCCACCCTGGAAGAGGCCCTCTCTGCCCAAACTGTGAGAGATAAGTGTCTGTGGTTTATAAACTACTCGGCTTATGGTAATTTGTTAGTCGCCTGAATGGATTCCACGATCTCTGACTTTCCTTTGCAACACGTAACTTGCAGAAAGCGGTTTTTTTTTGCTCGGATAGTGAGGGCTGACACAGCCCGGGTGAGAACTAGTTACCCGGAGACACCAAAGCCTCTGAAGCCAGGGATACGGGAGGGTGTAGACTCACCCTAGATGGTGGGATTGAGAAAGTGGCAGTTAAAGTGAGCAACCCCCGCCACCCCAGTGGAGCTGTCCAGTGTCAGAAGTCATTACCAAGGCCCTGACCATGAGAAAGGGTAGGGAGGAAGGTACTGAATAAACGTCTACCTGCAAGAACTGGTGGACTTGGGCACTTCCAGATCTCACTTCTTACCACAACATGCAAGGTAAACACGAGGCCGGTCAGCGAAGGACTGGAGCCTCCCGCTAGACCTCCCAGGGTCTGGAAGGCTACAGGAGACCTTCCTTCCCCAGGGCTTCCAACGGGCACTTCCCGGCCTCCCTATGGGTTAGGTGTGCCCAAGCCTCTGGGATGGCTGCCTCCAGCCTTCTAGTTCACCCCCACACATCCCGCAGATACCATTATTTTCCACCCTGGCCACAGGGCAGAGAGGTGGAGAGCACCCCTCACAAGAGCAAGAGGAAAAGTCGGCTTCCTACAAAGGGTAGCCAATATTTCATCAGAGGGAAGTCGGTCTTCAAGGGAATGGCCCCAACTAGCCTTCCAATCCCTAACCTTGATTGATTTTGAGATCCATCCCATCACTTGGGTCTTCAGGGCCAACAGCCAAAACCAAACAAACAAAAAAGACTGACCCACACATGTCTGGTAACAGCAAAGGGAGACGAGCCAGGAGCCAGAAGCGCCTGCTTTGAGACAGTTGTGAGTACTCGGTCACGCTTCCACAGCCTGGCTCACATTACCGCCAACTTCTGTTGACCAGGACTATGGATTCTCTCTTCTTGCCCTTCCCAGCTTCCTATTTTAGTTTTCTTTTTCCTCTGGTCACTGCTGTCTCCGCAGACAATGGATACAGAAAACAGAGAGGCAGTGAAAAAACTCAACTGAGTTTATCTGCTACCGGGGATTACCCGATCCATTGGGAAATCACAAGTTGACAAGCAGACAAAGAATGGGGTGTAACTCACTGTTATCGATTTGGTTATCTCAAGTCACACCTACCCCCAGTCCTGGTTGCCCAGGCTCAAGTCTCTGACCAGGAGGAAGGGGAGCATTGAGCCCCGTGGCTCCAGATAGCACGGGCATTATCAAAGGCTCCTTTGCTCGGTGGCCTGGCACCTGTTGCTATTCTGTGGCATTTACACAGATGGCCGCAGTCAGAAAGGAAATCCATGGTTTTGGTTTTTATCAAAATGAGGGTGATTTTTCAGCCAGTTCAGCCATGTGCTTTCAGGAAATAACAATGGTGGGGTGGGGGCAGGGAGCAGGCTTGAAAATGATTTAAACCTGATCCCCTGTCCGAAGCCCATTGTCCAGGTAAGCAGGTGCCTCCATTGACACTTCCACCCTCTCCAGTTACGTGGCAAAGGGCTTGAAACTCCCAGACATCGAGCCAGCCAGCTCTCACAGAAGGCCCACTGTGGGCTGTGCCGGGCAGGCCCACACAATGGGGTACATCCAAACACTACAATGGTATCTGGCCACAAAAAGAAAGCTGATGCACGCTGCGACACGGGTGAACCTCGAAAACACCACACTAAGTGAAAGAAGTCAGTCCCAAGGCACTGTCTGTGTCATGTCACCACGATGGTGTGACAGCAACGTTGAAGACACAAAATCACTCACATAAAGAAGAAAACATACACTCAAGTGCAGGTAACAGTTTGAGATCGTCGTGTCCAAAAGGCCTGAGGAGTTGGCCTGTTATGAGGGTTGGGAGGAAGCCAGGTAGGTTGGGCAGAGACCTGACGGTTGACCAGGGTATAGGAGTAGAGGCTAGATGCCCCAGCAGGGAAGGGCATGTGGGGAAGCTGGAGGCCCCGGGAACAGACTGAAGAAACCAGCTGGGCACGAGGGAAATCTAGAGAGAGACAGGGGACGCCATCCCATGGGGAGACTCTCAGTGCTAGACTGATCTGTGCAGACTCGACTCGCGGGTCAAAGCAGAGGAACACTGATCATCTCACACCTTGCACGCCAGAGCAGAAAGGCCACAGAAGCAGGGAAGGTCCACGTTCAGGCCAGACAATGACCACCTGGACGCGATGTCCATGCCATCGCTGACTCTCATCCCCACCTGCAGGGTGGGCAACGTCGCCTCCATGTTGGAAGCGAAGAAATCCCATTGGCAGTGGTAGCCAAAACACAGAAAGAACCAAAATGTTTATCAGTGATGACTAGATAAACAATGTGGTATATCCAAACACTGCGATAGTATCTGGCCACAAAAAAGAAAGAGCTGATGCTTAGGATGAGCCTTGAAAACACCGCGCTAAGTCAAAGAAATCAGGCACGGAGACTCCGTAGTGCATGACTCAGTGGGTCCAGAACAAAAAGGAGGTGGGTGGTGGCCAAGGGTTGGCAGAGGAGAGAATAGAGAGTGATTGCTACTGTGGGGATGAAAATGTCCTAAATTTTAGACGGTGGTAACAGTTGCACAACTCCGTGAACTCACCCAAAACCACTGAATTGCACCCTTAAAAAAATGAATTTTATGGCATGCAAATCCCAATAAAGTTATTTAAAAGCTGACTCAAGCTAGGCGCAGTGGCGTGCGCCTATTGCCACAGCTACACATAAAGCTGAGGCAAGGGAATTTCTTGAGCTGGGAGAGTCCTGGTCCAACTAGGGCAACATAGTGAGTTTCTGTCTCTTAAAAAAGAACAACAACAAAAAAAACTAGGTTGGGCACAGTGGCTCACACTGGCGAGGTGGGAAGATTGCTTGAGCCTCAAGCTTGAGACCAATCCAGGCAACACAGTGGGGCTTCGTCTCCACAAAACATGAAAAAATTAGCCAGACGTGGTGGCGTGCGCCTGGATTCTCAGCTACTTGGGAGACGGAGGCAGAAGGATTGCCTGAGTCCGGGAGGTTGAAGCTGCAGTGAGCTGTGATCGTGCCACTGCACTCCAGCCTGGACAACACGGTGAGACCCCGACTCAAAAAAAAAAAAAAACAACTGGCTTGATAGGTGTTTTTCTAAATATATTTGTTATTCCTCTGCCTTCATATACAGGAAATATCTGATTCAATTTCATCTTTATTGACCAGACTCAGCGGCTCACGTCTGTAATTTCAACACTTTGGGAGTCTGAGGCAGGTGAACTGCTTGTGCCCAAGAGTTCAAGACCAGCCTGGGCAACACAGCAAAACCTGGTCTTTACAAAAAAAATCAAAACATTAGTCGGGCGGCATGGTGATGTATGCTTGTAGTTCCAGCTACTTGGGATACTACTCAGGAAGGATCACCTGAGCCCAGGAAGTCGAGGCTGCAATGAGCTGTGATCGTCATGATCACGCCATTGCACTCCAGGCCTGGGCAACAGTGAGACCCTGACTCCCCCCACAAAAAAGAAAATCGTCCTTATTAATAATCCAGTCAACAGGTGCCATGTGCCATCATTAAAATAATGGGTGTCACTCCCCCCAGGAGTGCGTCTATGTAACCCCCAGGGTGCCCTTTTTCTGTCTCTCTGTCTCCTGTCTCCAATGCTTCCTGCGGGCTGTAGACCAACACCTACCTGCTGTTGCAGGCCTCCCCTTATGCCTCCCACCCCAACCCTCTGCACCCCTGCAGCTCAGCCGTGCAAGGGCAGGTCTGTGCTTGTGCCAATGCTTAGAAGGAAAAGTTTCAGTCAGTCACCAGGTCACCAGGTGGGACCCCTCTGCCAAGATGGAGCAGAAAAAGGTGGGACGAAGATGGCCTTGTCATCTTTATTTTCCTTTGGAAGGGAGATTTATTGGGCAAGTCTAATTTTTCTCTGGAAACAAGGTCTGTGTGCGGGAGAAAGGAGGCAAATCGGGATCTCTTCAAATACCGCTGCCAGTTCGTTTCAAAAACGGGCCCCTCCTGGGGGGCCGGCACTGTCCGGGTGCTGGGCAGTGAACGGAGACAAAGGCCAGCAAATAAAACAGAGCAAGAGACAGGGATGAAGACGACTGGTGCGGGTTGCTGCAACTACACAGAGGGTGGTCAGGGGAGGCCTGGGAGGAGGTGACAGCTAAATCGGAGGGGGGAGGTTCATGCCGTGACAGGGAAGGATGAAGACTGTTCTAGGTGTAGAACACACAGAACACACGCAAATGCCCTGAGACAAGAGCATGCCAAGTGGGTTTGGGAACAAAAGTAGGGTCGAACAAAGTTGGTGAGGGAGCAAAGGCCGGGGGGTTATCGGGAGTCCGGCTCAGGTAGGAGGAACTTTGCCTTCTACTACCCGAGCGAGAGAAGGGTTGACTACAACCTCAGTGTCACCCCACTGCCCTAACACCATTTTCTGGGGTCTGTTGGGTGCACCGAGCAGGACACCCAGCCGAGTGTGACATGGGGCAGGAAGGAGTGTGATGTGAGGTACATGAGAAGGCACGACCAGCAGGCTGACCAGGGTGGACACCGGGCTGGAATCAGGGCCTTCCGGAGGCAACACCAAGGAGACATTTCGAGGAAGGACAATGCCACCTCACTGGCCGGTCCAGGGGAACACAAGGAGCAGTGAAGACTGAGAAACAGGTTTCCCAAGATGCCACCAGGACTCAGGCAGTGATAAGGGATGTCTCTTAGGGAAATGGGAAGTTGGAGAGACAGGGAAGGTTATCCCAAGGGGACAGAAACCACAGCCACTGAGTACCAGGGACACTGGATGTGCGTATATGGCAAACTCTATGCTTTATTCTGGCCAAAGAGATGTCACAATTCCCATTCTGGAGATAACAAGCCCGAGGCTTGAAGAGGCCAAATTGCATGACCAGGGCTGCAAAGCCACCAGGCACGAGATGCTCCACTCCAAGCTCAGGCTGGCCTCACTTCCTGGCTCTTTTTAACAGTCAAGCCATATGGAATCGCTAATCATCAACTATTTTTGACTTATAAAAACAGCAGTCTCATATGGACCCCATGGAGAGAACTGGCCTCCCAAGTAATGACCCACAAGAGAAGCTCCAAAGTCCCTAACAGCAGGACTGAGAGAAGCAGATCTTCTCATCTATGTCTACTGTTGTCCGCTATATGGCTTCCAAGTCTACCTGTCTTCTGAATCACCCTGGGGGTTCTTGTGTATTTCCAGCCCTATCATATGTGGACTGAATATCCAGGGATGAAGCCCAGAAACCTGAATTTTAAAACAGCACCCCAACGTCATTCTGACATAATTCTTGCCCCAAGTGAAAAACCAGACTCATTATTCCTTTGGCAAGCGGAATTTCGAGATGTACACTTTCCAAGATGTCCCTAGGCAAGAAAATCCAAGGGAATTCTCTGTTCACAGGCCACCTGATGTCTTCCTGTTAAGTCTCAACAGCTGCAGGAAGAGAGACACTATCACACCTACTACGTGCTAGTTTTCTGGGCAGGTGGGAAGAGCGAATTTTCAAAACCCCACTCTGGGTGGATTTTCTGGGTACCATTTTTTCTTTCTTGGGAAGTTCAGGACTAAGATGTTTAGGCAACAGAAGCTTCTCCAATGAGCAGACAGCAGAACCCGAGAGAACTCTCTCCTTTACGACAAGGGAGGTCTTGGATCAGGAGGAAGGCAGTGGCAAAAGTCACCAAGGAGGAGCTATGGAACATAACTGCAGGCTCTGGCTTGTTTTAGAACAAGATGGCATGGCAGCCAGGACAAACCATGATTTGGCACTCCAAACCATGAGCGTAGTTACCTGCTCCTGAATTTTTTCTCTGCCAACTTTCTATATTGTTCTATTTCTTATGAGCATGCATGACTTTTCTTCCAAAATTAACTTGATTTTTTTCAGTCAAAGATTGCTCATTTTGGCCTGGGGGTGTGGGCCTGTATTCCCAGCCCTTGGGTGTGCGAAAGAGGAGAATCACTTGAGGCCAGGAGCTCGAGACCAGCCTGGAAACATATGGGGACCCCGACTCTACAAAATAAAAACATTAGCTGGGTGTGCTGGCAAACCCAGGGAGGCTGAGGCGGGAGGATTCCAGCTTGGGAGAAAGAGTGAGATGCTGTCTCAAAAAAACAAAGCAACTCCCCACCTCCCAGAACCCCCCCGAAAAAAAAATTGCTTGCTGCATTAAAAATGCTAGACTTGCTGCTTCTAAAAATGAAGCCCACCTATACAGTCTCTGCTCCAACTCTAAGATGACCCAGCAGAACGAAGCCAGCTCCCTTCTCCTTGCCAAAGGGAAGGTGGTTACACTCTACTCCCTGGGCCGAGGGAACTATTCCAGAGAGGGCACACTGCTGGCCCCCGGGATCTCACCTCCCTCCCTCTGAAATTCTCATCTTTCGGGTCTACTTTGCCATGCTCTAGAACCAAGTTTACATAAAGTAGGTTTCGCCTACCTCAACTTCCAGTAATGAGAAAAATATCGCTCGCTCTTCTTTTTCAGGTCTTATCTCTCGCGGTGATCGCAAATGAGTTTAACAGGCGATCTGGTGCCCAAGGAAAATCTCAACCCTAGCTGAAAAATCCTGATGGCCAGCAGCCCCTTGCATTCCAGGTTAATGACTACCATCATGATAAATTCCAGTCTGCCTTGGAAGAGTAAGAACCCACTCCAGAGCCGTCTGGCACTCCATGAGGGGAGCTAGCTGTCCCCATCGCCCAGCAAGCTCTGACACAGCAGGATCGTGGCAGCACTGGCTGCCCAGGGTGGACCAAAAAACACAGCACGGGAACCCTGCCCTCCTCTTAGTTAGGAAGACAGGGCCTTCACATGGAAGCAATGAGGGAACCATACAATGGACTTAGTCTTGTTCATTGATAACCACAGATAAATCACATACAGGAGTGATCGAGACAATGCCACTCTGTAACAAAGCCATTGTGTTCGATCACGGGAAGGAATGAACAGCAGGCCGACCTGGAATTCAGGTCACCAAAGCCAATGTCATTAGGGAAGGGACAGCGTGTGGCGAGGTGGAGTCTGGAAGGAAGCAGGAGCACACCAAGTGTGAGAAGAGGGGGGATTCAGAGACCGCTGGACGAAGGGACTGACAGAAGTTGGGGTGTCCTGACAAAGGGAGGTCAGAGGCAGAAGGCCTTGAGAATGACACAGGAAAGCCTACATGTGGTGTGTGAGTGACAAGGAAGAACTGTAACTTTCCTGGAAGTGAAATTCCGAGACAATGGTGTTCTTAGAAGATGGAGCTGATTCCAGGGGGCAGGGTAAGCTGGATGGGGAAGTTGCCAGCAGGATATTCTCCACCAGATTCCTGTCCTGGGATTGTGGCCACCCACCACTTAGTTTCAAAAATCTTACTTGCAAACGGATGCGAGACCCTCCCTGTGACAATCTTCTTGAGGCTGTGGCTCCCAGGTTCCCTCTCCCCAGCTTTACCAGTGAGCAGATGGGCTCAGACCCGTTGTACCTGTCTCAATTACCTGCTCCTCAATTACCGGAATACATGGTCTCCTCCCCAAGGCCATTCCCTCACCACCTGGGTTCACTGAGCCCCTCAGGGACTGTGTGGGCCTGCCTGTTGAAATCACCCTTCCTTGTCCCCCTCCCTGTCTCCCCAGTCTGGTGTTCCAACATTTGCCCTTTTTAATTTACTTGTATTTTTGAGTTGGGGTCTCCTTCTGCCATTCAGGCTAAATAAAGTACAGTGGCATGACCACAGCTCACCACAGCCTCAACCTCCTGGGCTCAGGTGATCCTTCCTCCTCAGCCTCCCGAGCAGCTGGGACTACAGGCGTACGCCACCGTGCCCAGCCAATTTTTTTAATTTTGTAGAGATGAGGTCTCACTATGTTGCCTAGGCTGGTCTCGAACCCCTGGGCTCAAGTGACCCTCTTTCTTCAGCCTCCAAAAGTGCTGGGATGGCAGGTATGAACTTCCATGCCCAGCCGCTTGGTCTTTTTTAATAGCTTTGCTGAGGTATGTCTGATGTACCAAAAAAACGGACATATTTGATATACACAATTCGGACCAGGCGCAGTAGCTCATGTCTATAATCCTAGCACTCCAAAAGGCTGAGGCAGGAGGATTACTTGAACCCAGGAGTTTCAGACTAGCCTAGGCAACATAGCAAGATCTCGTTTCAAGAAAAAAAACAAAAAAATCAGCCAGGTGTGATGGTGTGTGCCCAGAGTCCCAGTTACTTGGAAGGCTGAGGTGGGAGGATCTCCTAAGCCCAGGAGTTTGAGGCCAGGGTGAGTCATGATTGTGCCACTGTACTCTAGCTTGAGTGATAGAGTGAAACCTCAACTCAAAAAAATATATATACACACACACAATTTGATGAGTTTGGATATGTGCACATACTCATGATACCGTCACCACAATCAGGGTAATAAACATCTCCATCATCTTCCTTGTGTACCTTTGCATGTGTGTTAAGAAAACTTCACAGCTGGGTGCAGTGGCTCAAGCCTGTAACCCCAGCACCTCGGGAGGCTGAGGTGAGGGGATTGCCTGAGCCCAAGGGTTCGAGACCAGCCTGGGTAACTTGGCGAAGTCTCATCTCGACAATACATCAAAAGATTAGCCGGGCATGGTGGCACACGCCTATAATTCCAGCTCCTTGGAAGGCTAAGGCAGAAGGATTGCCGGAGCCCAGCAGGTAGATGCTGGGGTGGCCGTGAGCGTGCCATGACACTGTAGCTTGGGCAACTTAATGAGACTCCAACTCGGGAAAAAAAAAATTAAGGATACCTGTATAATGAACACTTGTATACCTAACCCTGAATTGTATCCACATCTTTAAAATAAAGAAGAAAAAAAAAAAGAAAACTTAACATGAGATCTATTTCCTTAACAAAAGTTCAAGTACATAATATTGTACTGTTAGCCACAGGCATTATGCTGTACAGCAGATATGTAGAACTTACTCACCCTGCATAACTGTAACTTCACATCCACTGAACAACCACGTGCCACCTCCTTCTCCCTGTTCCCTGGCAACCATCGTTCTACGTTCTGCTTCTGTAAGTCTGACTATTTGAGGTTTCTCATACAAGTAGAATCCTATTTGTCCTTCTGTGACTGACTTATTTCACTTAGTATGACGTCCTCCGGATCCATCTGTGTTGCCCCAAATGGCAGTTTCATTGTTGTTGTTTTGTTTTGTTTGATTTGGAGTCTCACTCTGTCGCCCAGGCCGGAGGGCAGTGGTATGCTCCCAGCCACGGCAGCCTTGACCTGCTGGGCTCTGGCGATCCTTCCGCCCCAGCCTTCCAAGTAGCCGAACTACAGGTGCACGCTACCATGCCCGGCTAATTTTTGATTTATTGTAGAGACGAGGTCTTGCCAAGTTGCCCGGGCTGGTCCCGAACCTGCAGGCTCAGGCAATCCACTTGCCTCGGCCTCCCAAAGTGCTGGGATGACAGGCTGAGCCACCGAGCCTGGCCACAAATGGCAGTTTTATCTTAAAGTGGCATGGTTCCAGATTTGGGCACAGTGGCTCTCGCCTATAATCTCAGCACTTTGGGAGGCTGAGGTAGGAGGATCGCGTTAGGCCAGGAGTTCAAGACCAGTTCGGTCCCAACATAGTGAAACCCTCTATCTGCCCCCACCCCAAAAGACTGAATAACATTCCCACATTTTGTTCATCAGGTCCTCTGTCGATGGACACTTCGACTGGTTCCATAACTTGGCTACTGTATATATAGTGCTGCAATTAGCGAGAGGGTACAGATATCTCTTTGGCATACTCATTTTAATTTTTAAAATATATACCCCAGTCTTTAATTTGTAATGTTCTGAGAAACCTCCAAGCTGTTTTCCATGGTGGCTGCACCCAAACACATGCTCTTGGGAGCTTGGTTGCTGGAAGTAGCCAGGAGAAAAGGTGGGGGACGGGCCAGTGCATGCAGGTATGGAACGGGGTAAAGGTAAGTACCTAGCTGAAAACCTTAGCCAAAGAAACTGGATAAACTGCAAACAAAAAGTAAAAATAGAAACACGTGCACCAATGCTGCCAAACATCTAAAACCATAAAACGCAGTCACACTACAAAACAGTCAGGGCCTTTTGTGGAGAATGGGCATTCTGCTTAATCAGATGCCCTGCTTAACTGAGAGGTGGCCAAGAGAAAATCATACCAATGGCATTGGGAAAGATCACCACCTTCATTTTGAGTGTGCTCCGGGATTTGTATCCAGCGCCTTCCCTTCTACTGGGTAAACTGGATCTCACATGACAGGCTGTGAAACAGCCATCATTCCCATCCTGCTTCTAGAAGCCACACCCAACAGTGGAGTCTGATTGGACTTAGCACCATCAGCTCCGGGGTGCCTGGGAAGGTGGAGCAGGGTCGCTGAGCATTCCATGCTACTGAGCTACAACTTTGCCCCACAATCCTCACCGTGTCTGCCCAGGCCCAGTCAGGGCCTCTCCTTATTCTGGACCTGTCCCCTCATCCCCTATGAGGCCTGAAGCTCTTCTCGGAACCCCAGGGCACTTGGTCCATTCCTGCTCTCCAGCCCAGAGAAACAGACTCTGCTCCCAGGGTCTGGACCCAGTCTGCTCATGCCTACAAAGCGAGACCGTCGCCACCTAAGACTTTGGCTGCAGAGTGCCAGGTCCAGACTGGACCTTGTAAATAACAACCACACCTAGCACTGGAGTCCAAACACTTGGGATCTGGGGCCCAGTCCTGCAGTTAAATCACTACCCCTCACCCAAGGTCTAGCAGACAGATGATTCAAGAGGCAGATGTGCCCGAAGGCGAAGGGACAGTCTAACAGAACTGATAAGAGTTCAAAACTCCTGACCCAAGTTTTTTTTTTTTTTGAGTTGGAGTCTCACTCTGTCGCCCAGACTGGAGTGCAGTAGCACGCTCCTGGCCACTGCAGCCTCGACCTGCTGGGCTCCGGTGATCCTTCCACTCAGCCTTAGAAGTAGTTGGAACTACAGGTGCACGCTACCACACCTGGCTAATTTTTTGATTTATTGTAGAGATGAGGTATCTCCAAGTTGCCCAGGCGGGTCTCGAACCCTCGGGCTCAGGCATTCCACTCACCTAGGCCTCCCAAAGTGCAGGATTACAGGCTGAGCTACGGAGCCTGGCTCCTGACCAAGTTTTTAAGCACATGTTCTATAAAATGGCTCTGCATTTGGTTGTGGTGGTAGTTACACAAATTTCTACATGGGATAAAACTGCACACAACTGTGTACACGCACACACGAGGCATGAAACATGGTAAGACCTGAAGGTCTGTAGTGTATGTTAACAGTCATGTGCTAATGACAATGCCCTAGTTTTGATACATAAATGTCAACACCAGAGGAAGCTGGGGGAACGAGTTCCCTGGACTCCTTTTTTTTGGAGTTGGAGTTGGAGTTGGAGTCTCACTCTGTCGCCCAGACTGGAGTGCAGTGGCCGGGAGCGGCCTCGACCTGCTGGGCTCCGGCGATCCTTCCGCCTCTTTTGCAACTACCTGAGTCTATGATTATTTCAAAATAAAAGTTAAAACAAAAACAAAGCTCTACAAACCTGAATGTTTACAACCAGATCCTTTTCACACCCTCTGGGGCCTATGACCTGGCACAATAAACGTTTATCCAGACCATTGTGAACTGGTGGCCCAAGCCCATCTCCACCCAGCCCTGACATCTCTCCGACACAGGCCACGAGGGTGCTGGCGCCGGATTTGCACATTTTCAGAGTGCCAGAAGGTCATGTTTTCGTGCACATGGCTCTGGAAGGAATGGATGGTTATTTTGCCAGAAGCTCCTCTTGGTCCCACTCACTTGAGACTGAGTAGACAGAGGCAGGGACCAGCTTTCCTAAGCAGGACTCAACGTAACTGAAGGGTAGATTTAAGCCTAGGCTAAAACACCTACCTCACCGTAGGCAACCTAGCAAGGTGCTGTCTCTACAAAAAACTTAAAAATTAGCCAGGCCTGGTAGCACATGTCTGTAGTCCCAGTTACTCAGGAGGCTGAGGCAGAAGGATTGCCTGAGCCCAGGAGGTCAAGGCTGCAGTGAGTTATAATCATGCCACTGGCCGTGCTCAGTGGCTCAGCCTGTAATCCTGCACCTTTGGGAGGCTGAGGTGAGTGGACTGCCTGAGCCCGCGGGTTCAAGACCCGCCTGGGCAGCGAGACCTCATCTCTATAATAAATCAAAAAATTAGCCGGGTGTGGTAGTGCGCGCCTGTAGTTGCAGCTATTTGGAAGGCTGAGGCGGAAGGATCGCCGGAGCCCAGCAGGTCGAGGCTGCGGTGGCCGGGAGCAGCCACTGCACTCCAGTCTGGGCGACAGGGTGAGACTCCAACTCAAAAAAAAAAATCATGCCACTGCGTTCCAGCCTGGGCAACACAGTGAAACTCTATCTCTAAAACAAAACCAAACAAAAAACCCACAAACAAATACATAAAAATAAAACATTGACCTGACCTTTGACGTCTTTGAAAACAAGGCAAACCCTAGTCCACATGAGTGCACACATGTATGTATACACACATGCACATATATAATAGCTTACCCCCAAGGAGCCAAAAAGAAGAACTATAAATATTAATTAAACCAAGTGATTGTCAAGACTGCGTTCTAGAATAATCTCCATTTATAGGATTTACTCATTGGGCATAGGAAGCAGTTGTTACAAACACAACCAAGGGCCCTCAGCCTCTTCGGCGCCACAGATCTCTCTTTGGAAGCCCAGGGAAGCCACAGGTCCTCCTCACAGTGGTATTAAATGCATACGTTAAATACATAAGCACTGCAAAGGAAACCAATTACAGTAAAACACAGGAGTCAAAATATTTTAAACTGTTCACCTCGTGGCAAATCTCACAACCACCTTAACTCTGAAGGAGCGATAAGGACAACAGTATTTCAAGGTATCAACAATGACTCTACATGTCATACAAAGTCACCTCTGCGATTTCCATGGGTGATCATCGCAGGTTTCTTTCCTGCAATCATAATAGAAGGAAATGCAAAATTCCAGTTTGTAAAAATACACTAATTTTTTTTTCTATTCAGTTTTTTGGACTTCCCTTCACCCCCACCCCTCATTCTGTCTGTGTGTAGACTCAGGTTGAGAAGCTCTGGATTCAGTAGTGAATGCCCTGGGAACCCAACTGGACTTCCTCTCCCACTCCTGCCATTCCCTCACCTGTTCATTGGTGATAACACATGGACAGTTCAAAGCACCATCATCCATCCATAGAGGTTCACTCATCAGATCCGACTGATGTCTAACCCCCAGCCCTGGACTCCAACCTTCATGGATAATGTGGGGGATGCATCCTCACAGTTCACCTTTCAGCCTCTTAGCTGCTCCTGCCGCTGTGGAAAAATTATATCCACCTCAGGGGGAGTCTGAACACAAACCACAGTCCCCCAAGTGTCCCCAGAGGCCAGGAAACAAATGTCAGTCAGTGGGCAGGTTCATGCTGAATGCTAAGCAACCAACCCAGGGTTCCATGCTTTGAGCAATCTGGGGGTAGGATGGGAGTAAAGAAAAAAACAAGCTGGGCGTGGTGGCTCATACCTGGAATCCCAGCACCGGGGGATGCCTAGGCAGAGAACTGCCTGAGCCCAGGAGTTTGAGCAGTCTGGACAGCATAACAAGACATCATCTCTACAATAAATCAAGAGAATTCTGGACTGGGTGGCTCCTATAATCCCAGCACTTTGGGAGGCCGAGGTGAGAGGACTGCCTGAGCCCATGGGTTCGAGACCAACCTGGGCAACTTGGTGAGACCTCATCTCTACAACAGATCAAGAAAAATTAGCCAGGCATGGTAATGCATGCCTGCAGTTCCTTTCAAGTATAGAAGGCCGAGACGTTAAGGATTGCCTGAGTCCGGGAGGTTGAAGCTTGCAGTGAGCTATGATCGTGCCATTGCCCTCCGGCCTGGGCAACAAAGTGAGACTCCGACTAAAAAAAAAAAAGTAGCCAGGTGTGATGGCGTGTGTCTGCAGTCGCAGTCCCAGCTACTCAGAAAGCTGAGACAGAAGGACTGCCTGAGCCCAGGAGGCTGAGGCTTTGGTGAGCTGAGATGGTGCCACTGCACTCCAGCCTGGGCAACAGAGTGAGATGCTGACTCAAAAAGAAAAAAAGAAAAAAAAAATATATATATATATATAAATATATATATGACTATATGCACTAAAGGCTGCAGCCAAGGGGGCTGGCTTGGATGGTATTTGTTGTGGGTTGAACTGTATCACCTCCCTCCCAGAAAAAGATCTGCTGGAGTCCTAACCCTCAGTATACCCGACTTGACCTTGTTTAGAGAAAGGGTCTTACAGAGGGAATCAAGTTAAATGAGGTCATCAGAGTAGGCCGTAATCCAACTGGACTGGTGTCTCATAAAAATGGGAACTTCAGACACAAACACACACAGAGGGAAGACCAGGTGAAGACACGGAGAAAGTGGCCACCTACAAGCCAAGGGCAGACCCCTTGGAAGGACCCAACCCGGCTGACACCTTCATCTCACACTTCCAGCCTCCAGAAGTGTGAGTCAATTTCTCTTGTCTGAGCCACCTAGTCTGTGGCACTTTGCTATGGCAGCCCTGGCAAATACATACAATAAAAGAACGTTCAAAATCCAATGTATAGTCTGAAAAAAGATCTTACTATAGAACCGTCATGCCCTGTCTGCTTATGTTTGCCATTAATCGATTTGAATGAGGTTCTTGTCTCTGGGCAGAAGGGACGGCCTCCTATATGCCAGGAGCTCAAAGATGACCCAGAATCCAGTGCCCGGACTTGGAGAAGTAGGTAGATCTGCTGGACGACAGGACTGGACAGTGAAGGTGCTTAGGGAAGCCGGGGATGAATGGCTGGCAACTCGACCACCAGTCTGTGGTCTAATGGGGAGGCCATTACCTCCACAGGCAGGGATCTTTCTAATCCCTTCATTCAAATATTTAGTGAGGAGCTTGAGACTAGAGCAGTGGTTTGCAAACTTGGCTGCATATGAGAAGCCCCGAGGAGCTTTTAGAAAATTCCAGCAAAGCCTAATTCCCACTCCAGACTAGCTGAATCAAAATCTTTGGGGGTAGAGCTGGGCATGAGTATTTTTGAAAAGCTGCCCAGGTGAATCTAACATACAGCCAGGGTTGAGAGCCACTGAACCTGATGATCTTTGAGGATCTCTCCTCCGAATGCAGCGGGAGTGCATTTTGTGTTTATCTTCGTGGTTCTGAAGAGCGTGCTCCAGAAACTGCCTGGGTATCTGGTTTCCTAAATGTTCTGCCTTTACTGGGTAGGCGTGGATGAGTAATTCTGATGAACAGTGGGGGGTGTTGGCAAAAGGGGCGTGAAATATGCCCTTTCGTTCTTTCATTGAAACCTCAATTCGGGAAGCTTGGATCATAAAGGTGCTATGTGCCAGAAGCTCAAAGATGAACCAGAGTCAAATGCCCAGACTTCCAGAAGTTCACAGTTTCATTCCAGAAACAAGTCAACAGCAGCTAACAAAACTGGGAGTACTACAACTGACTTACATATAGAGGCACGTGGGGCAGAGGGTCAGGCTACCACCCTCAAGGCAACGGAAGTTAACTCCAGAGATTATTATCTTCAAGGAGAAACAGTGTCTTCCATGAGAAAGAAAGAGCTTGACCCATGATGGACTGAAATGGTTTTGTCAGTTAGAAATAGAGGAGATACATCTCCAGAGACAGAACGTTGAGGAACCACTGCTCCTCTGCTCGAGTGAAGCTGGTATTTAGTGAGAGGTCACTTGGTATGGACAAGGCAGTGCCTGACCTTCCAGCTGGGGCTGGTTTTCACCCGAATCCGTAGAGCAACCTGGGCTCCCACTGCTACCACTGTAACAGTGCACCAACTTTTAAAAAGGAGTTCTTCTGGAATCTCTATCCTGATCCATTGGTCTACATGCCCATTCTTGTACCAATACCAGGCTGTTTTGATTATTGTAGCTTCATAATAAAGGTTAAAGTCTGGGAGTGTGATGCTTCCTGCTTTTTTTTTTGTTTTGTTTGCTTTTTGCTGAGGATTGTTTTGGCTATTCGTGGTCATTCATGTTTCCATATGAATTCCTGTATTGTCGTTTCCAGGTCTGAGAAGAATGCTGCTGGTAATTTAATGGGTATTGCATTAAATCTGTAGATTGCCTTGGGTAAGATGGATAGCTTAACAATGTTGATTCTTCCAGTCTATGAGCATGGAATATATTTCCATTTGTGTCATTTTTTATTTCTCTGAGCAGTGTACTGCAGCTTTTGTTGTAAAGGTCTCTGACTTCTCCGGTTAGGAAGATGCAAAGGTATTTCGTGTGTGTGTGTGTGTGTGTGTGTGTGTAAGATGCAAAGGTATTTCGTGTGTGTGTGTGTGTGTGTGTGTGTGTGTGTCTACTGTGAAAGGGACTGTGCTTTTTAGTTGGGTTTCTGTTTGTTTATTGTTGGTATATAGGAATGCGACTGACTTTTGTACATTTATTTTATACCCTGAGACTTTGCCGAAGTCCTTTATTAGTGCAAGGAGGTTTTTGACAGATTCTGTTGGTTTTCAAGGTATAGAAGGAATCATGTCATCTGCAAACATCAACCTCTCAACCAACTATCTTCAACAAAAGCCTTCACCATCAACCACTGGGGAGAGGAGAACCTATTCAGTAAATGGTGCTGGGAAAAGTGGCTGACCACAAGCAGAAGTTTGAGACAGGACCCCCACCTACCACTATACACAAAAGTCAACTCTAAATGAATCAAAAACCTAAACGTAAAACCTCAAACTATAAGAATCTTAGAAAATGCAAGAGATACCCTTATAGAAATTGGAACTGGCAACCAATTCCTGATCAAAACCCCAAGTGTCCATGACATAAGAGATAAGATAGACAAGTGGGACCTCATCAAACTAACAAGCTTCTGCAAAGCCAAAGAAACCACTGAGAGAACAGGGAGACAGCCCACAGACTGGGAAAAAATATTTGCCAACTGTATATCTGACAAAGGCCTAACATTTAGGATCTACAAGGAACTCAAATGTGCCAAAAAGAAAAAAACAAACAGCTCCATTACAAAGTGGCAAAGGACATGAATAGACACTTCTCAAAAGAAGACATACGAGCAGCCAACAGACACAAGAAAAAATGCTCAGTCTCACTAGTCATCAAGAAACGCAAATTAACCGCCGGGCTCGGTGGCTCAGCCTGTAATCCCGCGCTTTGGGAGGATGAGGTGAGTGGATTGCCCATGGGTGAGACCCCCATGGCCAACTTGGCAAGACCTCATCTCTACAATAAATCAAAAAATTAGCCGGGCGTGGTAGTGCGCGCCTGTAGTTCCAGTTACTTAGAAGGCTGAGGTGGAAGGATCGCCAGAGCCCAGCAGGTTGAGGCTGTGGTGGCTGGGAGTGGCCACTGCACTCCAGTCTGGGTGACAAAGTGAGACTCCAACTCAAAAAAAAAAAAAAAAGAAATGCAAATTAAAACCACTCTGAGATACCACCTAACTCCAGTCAGGATAGCCATCATTAACAGCTCAAAAAATAACAGATGCTGGAGAGGATGTGGCGAAAAGGGAACACTTCTACATTGTTGGTGGGAGTACAAACTAGTACAGCCTCTGTGGAAAACAGTGTGGCAAGTCCTAAAAGATCTAAAAATCAACCTTCCATACAACCTCGCAATCCCCCTACTGGGAATATACCTGGAAGAACTCAAATCACTCTATGAAAAAGATACCTTCGGCTGGGTTCGGTGGCTCAGCCTATAATCCCGCGCCTTTGGGAGGCTGAGGTGAGTGGATTGCCTGAGCCCGCGGGTTCGAGACCCGCCTGGGCAGCGAGACCTCATCTCTAAAATAAATCAAAAAATCAGCCGGGCGTGGTAGCGCG
Organism: Cephalopachus bancanus; assembly: GCA_027257055.1. Classification (NCBI taxonomy): domain Eukaryota; kingdom Metazoa; phylum Chordata; class Mammalia; order Primates; family Tarsiidae; genus Cephalopachus; species Cephalopachus bancanus. Next base: position 31,639 of record JAPVLO010000904.1, on the reverse strand, counting down.
TGCCTGTAATTCCGGCTACTCGGAAGGCTGAGGCGGAAGGATCGCTGGAGCCAGCGGGTCGAGGCTGCGGTGGCCGGGAGCAGCCACTGCCCTCCAGTCTGGGTGACAGAGTGAGACTCCGACTCAAAAAAGAAAAAAGAAAAAGAAAAAGACACCTTCACATGCATGTTTATTGCAGCATTATTCACAACAGCAAAAACATGGAACCAACTGTGCTGCCCATCAAAAGAGGATTGGATAAAAAAATGTGGTACATATGCATGATGGACTATTACACAGCCATAAAGAAGGACAAAATTAGCCGGCTCGGTGGCTCAGCCTGTAATCCCATGCTTTGGGAGGCCAAGGTGAGTGAACTGCCTGAGCCCGTGAGTTCGAGACCCACCTAGGCAACTTGGTGAGACCTCATCTCTACAATAAATCAAAAAAATTAACTGGGCATGGTAGTGCACGCCTGTAATTCCAGCTACTTGGAAGGCTGAGGCGGAAGGATCGCCAGAGCCCAGCAGGTCGAGGCTGCGGTGGCCGGGAGCGGCCACTGCACTCCAGTCTGGGCAACAGAGTGAGACTCCAACTCAAAAAAAAAAGAGGGACAAAATTATAAACTTCACAGCAACTTGGATGGACTTAGAGGCTATCATACTGACTGATCTATCACAGTAACAAAGAACCAAGTATCACATGTTCTCACTCCTAGGCGGACTTTGAACAACTATTGTAATACTATAAGAAAGGGAGTGGCAGCCGGGCTTGGTGGTTCAGCCTGTAATCCCAGCACTTTGGAAGACTGAGGTGAGTGGACTGCCTGAGCCTGCGGGTTCGAGACCAGCCCAGGCAACTTGGTGAGACCTCATCTCTACAATACATCAAAAAATTAGCCGGGCGTGGTAGTGCACATCTGTAGTTCCAGCTAGTTGGAAGGCTAAGGCGGAAGGATCGCCACAGCCCAGCAAGTCGACGCCGGGGTGGCCGTGAGCGTGCCACTGCACTTAGGCTGGGCAACAGAGCGAGACTCCAAATCAAAAAAAAAAAAAAAAAAGGGATTGGCAGTAATGGGAAACTGCCCGGGGAGGGTGGGGACGGGATTGGTAATGGAAAACTTCCGGGGGGGGGGCCAAATCTCATCAACAAGGGCACCTGCATAATGAACACTTGCCTAACCCTGAATTGTATACCACATATTTTAAAAAACAAAAATAATAAATAAGCCGGGCTCGGTGGCTCAGCCTGTAATCCCGCGCCTTTGGGAGGCTGAGGTGAGTGGATTGCCTGAGCCCGCGGGTTCGAGACCCGCCTGGGCAGCGAGACCGCATCTCTACAATAAGTCAAAAAATCAGCCGGGCGTGGTAGCGCGCGCCTGTAATTCCTGCTACTCGGAAGGCTGAGGCGGAAGGATCGCTGGGGCCCAGCAGGCGAGGCTGCGGTGGCCGGGAGCGGCCACTGTACTCCAGTCTGGGCGACCGAGTGAGACTCCAACTCAAAAAATAAATAAATAAATAAATAAAAATAATAAATATACAAACAAATAAATTAAAGGAGCTCTTAATATTCCAGGGTCCCAACACAGATGTCAGGCACGTTCCCTTTCAAAAAAAAAAAAAACAAAAATGGGCCCCAGGGAATTCTGAGGGCCACGAATGCTCAACCTTTGGGGGACCTCAGGGCTTTGATCTCCAAACCTCTTTTCTGAGGGCAGACCACCAGGCATGTGGCCCAACACCAGGCTCACCTTGCTAGGCCTGCCTAATCAGGCTCTCGGCTTCTCGCCTCCTGTGTGCAACTGTCCCCTGGCTCCTACCCTCGGCTCTGGTTGACCACCACAAGCCTCCGAGCTCTCCCTCCAAGGACCCAGCCAGGCCCCGCCCCTCCCTTCCAGCCCTGGCTTCTGCCTTCAGGTCAGGGTCCTGGCATCAACCTGGCCAAGTGGATGCCCCCAGAGTGCATGCCCGCCATGAGTTAATCACCACAATCCCTCAACCCACAATGTGGAAAATCAATCTTGCCCTTTCACCATGGACCAAATCTACACAAAGGTACAAACAGGCACTTCTATGCACCACGTGCTCCCCACACTGAAGACCCACTCCACAGGGGCGTATTCATCTTCTGCCAGCAGAAAGCCATCCCTGCCTCTGAAGCCAACCCTTCCCATCCCAGGAGCAGGGGAAGTCCTCAGCAGGACAGATTTGAGCTCCGGGGAAAAAACCAGCCCTGCTAGCACCAGGGCACCTCCCACTGCTCACAGCTCAGAACCCAGCTTCTCTCCTCCACAGAAAAAACCAGCTTTCAGACTGACTTCTGTTCCCCTCTAGCAAAAACAGATCACATCAAGTTCTGGTGCCGAAAACCAAGAAAGCAAATCACACTTTATAAACATTATTGGCTGGGCTCAGTGGCTCAGTCTGTCATCCCAGCACTTTGGGAGGCCAAAGCGAGTGGATTGCCTGAGACTGCAGGTTCGAGTCCTACCAGGCAACTTGGCGAGACCTCGTCTCTACAATAAATCAAAAATTAACCGGGCGTGGTAGTGCACACCTGTAATTCCAGCTACTTGGAAGGCTGAGATGGAAGGATTGCCTGAGCCCAGCAAGTTGAAGCTGTGGTGGCCGTGAGTGTGCCACTGCACTCCAATCTAGGTGACAGAGTGAGACTCCATTCAATAAGTAAATAAATAAACTATTTTAAATAAATTTTATTTACCTTTAAAAGTATCCTAAGGTCATTCATGTCTTCCAGTCACCAGATAATCTGAAATTTTACTGTGAAATGGGCAACAGCAAGTTATCCTGAAGACTCTGGAGTCGAGGCTCAATTAAACGAGAACAATCTGGTCTGTGAGTTGAAGCTGTTACAGCAATCAGGATTTTTCTGAGGACAAGGTGAACAGTAAACTCTTAGCTCTAGGGATGTTGGCATATTCCCAGAAGCCAGCCCACTAGGGCATATACACACCCATGGGCCAATGGACCATGGTCCTGATTCTCTCACACAGGCAGGGGTGACCGACAGACCCAATAGCTGTCCCTTGTCTTCCACCGATGAAACAGGGGCTGTCCCTTGTCTTCCACCGATGAAACAGGATAGCGAACAATCCGCTGTGGTGCCAAGACTTCAAAAATAAAGGACCGGCTCAACACCATTGTCAAGTTTCCTGTGCCCTTGGTCCAACTCATCCTTCCCCCTGGGGCAATCTCCAGCTTAGGGGGATGACTGCAGTTGGCATTCCCTTAAGCGTCAACGGCATTCCCTTAAATGTCAACACGCCGCTTCTTCCCATAACACAACTTTGAAGCAATGGGCTCAGAGAAGCCCTCTGCATACAAGGATGGAACAGATTTAGAATACTACATACTGCAGACACGGTCACGGGGCAGACAGAAGGTGACGGGCGAGTGGCTGGTCTGTCTGAAGGAGGGGCCGGCCTGCTGCGGTCAATGTCAGAGCTGAGCAGGGTAGGTGGTCAGAGTAGAGGGAAAAGGAAGACGGAAGCTTTCTGGAGAGCAGAGGTGACTTTCATGTCTTGATCCTGCCCCAGTAGGTACCAAGGACATTTCTCAGAAGACGCACACAACGTGGCCAACAAACCTTTGGGTAGGGTGTTGGTGAACAGAGCAGCGGTTGCTGGAGGAGGAGGGGTGAGAGGCGTGACCCCAAGGGGCAGCACAGGGGTTTTTTCAGGAATGGGGGGCTATAGTGGTAGTTACACGGATCTAGACATCTGTTCAAACTCATCAAAAAACTCACTTTTTAAGGGTGTTCATTTTTAAATTTTTTGAAAGGAAAAAAAGCCTTTTGGTAGAGGGAGAAAAGCGCCGGCTGAGATGGGACCTGGCGCCACCTCCTCCCATGTGACCATGTTCCCCAGGATGCCTGTGGAGACCCAGCAAAGTGGGCCCCCAAGAGTCAGCACTGCTCCCCTCGGGCTGGCAGCTCTGAGCACCAAAGAACCGCCAGGCGGCCATCTGTCAGAGCAACAATGTCTGCCAGACAACGGCAGCCACAGAGACGCTCAGGGAGAAAGCCAGGCCCCTACATAGCAGAAGGCGGCAGGCCAAGAGGGACTGGTGAGATGGCGAAGGAAACTGGCAAGGAAGCAGGACATCAGACCAGGCCTGCCGCGAAGGGACTTACCGACAAGCCCGATGGTGCACCATCTCCCTAAGCCACACTTGATTCAGGCTTTCCAGGGCTCTGGGCCAAGCAAGCCTGAGTGTGATCTTAAATTTCTTGTATCTCCCTCTCAGACAGGCCAAGGGCCTAGACCCTAAGCAGGACAGAGGGCAGGCACTGAGACGGAAAGCAGGGGGAAGTCCAAACCTGTCTCCCTTCACACCCCACTCAGATATTCCCAAGTGCAGGCAGCCAATACATGCCCTTCCTGGTTCTTTCCAAAGAAGAGATCACTGGGCAAGCAGACAACAGCCACAGTGTAAGGACTGAAGACAAGCCAGAGGGATGGGCGTCCGCCTCACCGGACCCTGAGCCACCAACGACCAGACCTGCGGCCAGACCTGCGGAGGCTGCAGGGGGAACAGGAGGACGGGTGGAGGCCAGGCTCCCAGGGTGGTGAGTGGACTGCCAAGGGAGCCTGGGGAATCAGGGCAGCACCAGGAGGAGAACCCAGGATCTGGGGCGGCCTGGGAAGCCTAGGAAAGGCTGGCTGGGCTGGAAGAAGCCGCAGATGCTGCAGGAAGCATTTCCTGTGGAGCACCAGTCTCTCTCGTTCCAGGAATCCCCTCACCCTGAAGCTGGAGCCTGTTGCTATTTATTGATATAAGGCGGAACCCCACCTTTCAGGAGCTGCAGAGCCCGCCTCTGCCACAAAGGCTGATTGTGCTTCGACATCCTGGCAGCCAACTTGGAGACGCAACTCGCCCGAGGGAAGACAATTTGTACCAGAGATGGAAGCTCAGGCAGATTTAAAGACACATTCTTGGTGACAGAGATCTTTGTTGGGATGGAGCGCAACCTTCAAAGGAAAGACAGAAAGCGTGGGGGGGCTTCAGGCCCATCATGGGACCAGAAGGCCCTCCGGCAGATGAGTGCGGCCACTGGGTCTGGACCACCTCCTCCCAGGGCCAGACTTTGCCCCAGGCCTGATTGAGAGGCAAAATTAGCATGCTGTGTTGCTCAATTATTCACTTACAGGGAGAAATAACAACATTGTCTTAAAGCAGGACCTGTGGGTGAAAGACACCTCCATAACAGAAAACCCCATAATTTTTTTCCAAAAGAGAAACTTTAGCACGCTCTCCTTCCCCTCCCCTCCAAAAAAACAAATCTAGTCTAAGCTATAGCAATTTTGGTAATTCAAACATGATGGCCAGGCTCGGTGGCTCAGCCGGTAATCCCACGCCTTGGGAGGCTGAGGTGAGTGGACTGCCTGAGCCCGCGGGTTCGAGACCCGCCTGGGCATCGAGACCTCATCTCTACAATAAATGCAAAAATCAGCCGGGCGTGGTAGCGCGCGCCTGTAATTCCGGCTACTCGGAAGGCGGAGGCGGAAGGATCGCCAAAGCCCAGCAGGTCGAGGCTGCGGTGGCCGGGAGCGGCCACTGCACTCCAGTCTGGGCGACAGAGTGAGACTCCAACTCAAAAAAAAAAAAAAAAGATGATTTTTCTTAGACTTGAATGTGGGCTTTTTTCTTTTTTTCTTTCTTTTTATTTTTTTTTGAGTTGGAGTCTCACTCAGTCACCCAGACTGGAGCGCAGTGGCCGTTCCCGGTCACCGCAGCCTCGACTTGCTGTGCTCTGGCGATCCTTCCGCCTCAGCCTTTCAGTAGCTGGAACTACAGGCGGCTTTTTTCTTTTTTTGAGTTGTAGTCTCACTCTGTCACCCAGGCTGGAGTGCAGTGGCCCAATCACGACTCACCATAGCCTCAACCTTCTAGTCTCAGGCAATCCTTCTGCCTCGGCCTCCTCAGTAGCTGGGACTACAGGCATGTGCCATCATGTCCAGCTTATTTTTATTTACTTATTTTTATCTCTTGGAGAGATGAGGTCTCACTATGTTACCTAGGCTGGATTCTCCCATCTCAACCTCCCAAAGCGCTGGGATTGCAGGCGTGAGACATTGCGCCCAGCCCAATGTGGGCTTCATTTCTACCCAAAAAGTTTGGTCAGAAATTATTTTTAAGCCAGCTCATGTCCCCCCACGACAAAATCTCATAAGCACTAAAACAGCCCATGGGAGTTTGGACCTCCAAGCGCTGGTCGGGTTTCAGTCATGCTCATGGTCTCCTTGACACCAGACCCAAAAGCAGACAGGGCTGCAAAAGGGGCCTTCCAAAGTGCTGTGCCAATGGGAACAGGAAGCGAAATAGTCGCTTACCAGCTGGTCCTGAAGCAGTAGCCGTAGCAGCCAGAGCGGGAGTCCTGGACTAGGCTGAGGGGTCTCTCAGTGGATGCTGAGGGCTATGCACCCTGCATCCTGCCAGCTCTCCCGGCCCTCGCCCCACCTTCTGCCCACTCACCTGCCCTTTTGCCACCGCGAGGCTGGTCTCTCTTCCGTAACAGGGGAGTAAAGGCAAGCGCACCTTCCTGGGAGCAACTCTGTACCTCCCTCCTTGTCAGGGAATACCTGCTTTCCTCTGTCCTGCATGCAGCCTTCTGAGCGCCCAGGCCCTCTTCATCTCAGAAGGCACCTCTGAAAGCCATGCCCTCTGTCCGCACAAATGATGAATGACTGCCACGCACTGCCCCTCACTTCCCACTAACCCCAAGACCTCCCCTGAGCAGGGAAGGAGGGAGAAGACACGAAGGCAGGAAAGCCGGTGAGGGACCCTCCCACCCTGCCCCCCCGCCCCGGGCCTTCTCCTGGGTCCAGGGAGGCTGAGGACCTACCGACTTTCCTGCTCTTCACCCAGAGGCCCCCTCAGCTCAAAAACCCAAAACCCTGTGGGTTCTACAGCTCAAGCCTCATTGTGACGAAGTTCAGACATTGGAGGCCATTTCCAAATGGAAGCCTCGGGAGCAACTCCTGGAAGGAACCTCATGGACTCTAGTGCAGCATCTTCGCCGCAGAGACCTCGGCCCTTAGGCCCACACAGTTGTCAGCATGGCCCCCAGGGGAGGCAGTGTCACATGGCAGGGGCTGGGTACACCTGGGTTTTTCTTTTTTTTTTGAGTTGGAGTCTCACTCTGTCGCCCAGACTGGAGTGCAGTGGCCGCTCCCAGCCACCGCAGCCTCGACCTGCTGGGCTCCGGCCATCCTTCCGCCTCAGCCTTCCGAGTAGCCGGAATTACAGGCGCGCGCTACCACGCCCGGCTGATTTTTTGATTTATTGTAGAGATGAGGCCTCGCTGCCCAGACGGGTCTCAAACCCGCGGGCTCAGGCAATCCACTCACCTCAGCCTCCCAAAGGCGCGGGATTACGGGCTGAGCCACGGAGCCCGGCTCTCTCACCTGGGTTTTTCTGAGCCAGTTCCTGGCTCCCAAGTTGCTGACTGGCCTCAGGCAAGGGATCTTGACCTCTCTGAGCCCTGACTCTTGAGGAAAGCAAGAATAACCTGCCCCCACCTGCAGGTTGTTCTGAGGATTAAGTAAGTAGTGTATTCATACAAAGACTCCTCTGGGAGGTGAACATTCAAAGAATGAAATTGTTTCACGGCGAAGGAAAGTATTGCTCAGCCCTGCTATGCTTCTCACTAGCTTTGTGAAAGTCGGAACTCTTCACTTCTCTAGGCCTGTTTCCTCAACCATAACTACAATTCAAACAGCAACTGTAAATAAATACATGCTGTATAGGCCAGGTTTGGTGGCTAAGCCTGTCTGTCATCCCAGCACTTTGAGAGGCCGAGGCAAGCAGACTGCCTTAGCCTGCAGATTCGAGACCCGCCCGGGCAACTTGGCGAGACCTTGTCTCTACAATAAATAAATTTTTAAAAAGTAGCTGGGCATGGTAGGGCGCACCTGTAATTCCGGCTACTCGGAAGGCTGAGGCGGAAGGATCGCCGGAGCCCAGCAGGTCGAGGCTGCGATGGCCGTGAGGGTGCCACTGCACTCCAGTCTAGGTGACGGACTGAGACGCCAACTCAAAAATATATATATATTTTTTTGTATTTATGTATGCATCTTAATACGTGTGTATACACACCAATTTCTCAACCTCGGCTCGTGGGCATTTGGGGCCAGGTAACTCTACCCCAAATGAGCTACCCTGTGCCTTGTAAGATGTAGGCTGCATCCCTGACCTCCACCTACTGGATGCTAGTCGCGTGGTCCCTCTCCCCTCACCCAATTCCAACCACCGAAAACATCTCCAGACGTTGCCAAATGTCTCCTGGGGGCGGGGGGTGAAACCGCCCCCATCGAGAACTCCTTGGGACGCACATTCCTGCACGCGCACACAAACGCAGACGACGATGATGCAAACGGTGAGACGGTGAAGAAAGAGGAAAGCTGGGGAGAGCAGAGGAATGAGATTTCCGCATCGAGGGCCCTGGAAATGTGCTCATGGAAACTTTGGAGGGAGCGAGGCGACAAACATACACAGGACTCTTGAGCTTCTTTACGTCTGTGAAACGGTTCCTATGCTCGTAAAGACTGCCTGCAGACTTAATCTGGCATATACATAGAGTCCCATTTAGTGCGTAAACCCGCCCCAGAGCTCCCCACGTCTGGTCTGGCCTGGTCAAGAATGTGCTGGGAGCTCGGTCGGGGGGGGGGAGGAGAACACAGGAGGATTCTGTGTGCTCCCTCCCCGAACCCACGCCTCCAGCGCACTGGAGGAAGAGGAAGCGGATCGGGCCCAGGCGGCAGGGCGTGCTGGGGTGGCAGGCCACACTGGGCATTCCTGAGGAAGAGGGCATTCTGCCGAGTGTGCGATTCCCTTTGGCTTAGTCGATTTGGCTAAACTGCTCAATGTCCTATTTTCCTTGTTCAGCAGAGCTGACGGCTTGGTGACATGAGACCACGCGTTCACATCTACCCACTTTGCTAACTTTAGTAAAAATGGACAGCAACCATAAAGATGGAACACAGAAGTTCAAAAGAAGGACTGGCCAAGTAAAGAGGGTGGGCTGTCGGCTTTAAAGAGAAATCTGTTTCCCCGAGTGTTTAAAAACCAGAACCCTGAACTCCCTTTCTACCTCATTATGACTCTTTAACATTTGTTTTTAATTGATTCAAGATCATAATCTTCACTGAGGGACCACATATGAGCCAAACTTGAACTTGAAAACCAAACTGGGCCTTTTGTTCTGCCTGTGTTAATTAGCGTGTGCAAAAGAGCATCTGATTTCTCCCCTCCCCCAGCATTCCAAAACACTGGTTCCTATTTATTTAACAACATTAACAAGGGGTGCAGATGGGCCTGGTGGGAAACGGCCCTGAAATAGGTATCGGGAAATTAAGGTTCTGATCCTGGCTGATTCTCTGTGCCACTGAGACAAGCTCTTTCAAGCATCAAGCCTCATCTTTAAGCGAACTGGATACATGAAGCAAGTGGACTAGGATTATGAAGATGTACAGTGTTCTAGCTATCTGTCCTTGGAAATGAAGTACTGTCAGGCACAGTGGCTCACACCTGTCATCCCAGCACTTTGGGAGGCGGAGTTGAGAGGACTGCCTGAGCCCAGGGGTTCGAGACCAGCCTGGGCAACTTGGCAAAAACCTCATCTCTACAATAAATCAAAAACGTAGCTGGACATGGTAGTGCAAGCCTTTAGTTCCAGCTACTTGGAAGGCTGAGGTGGAAGGATCACCTAAGCCCAGTCCAGCAGACTGAGGCTGTGGTGGCCGTGAGAGTGCCACTGTACTCCAGCCTGGGCAACAGAGTGAGACTCTGACTCCAAAAAAAAAAAAAAAAGGAAAAGAAATGCTGAGAATACCAGAGGAAAGGAACAAAACAGACCCGCTTCCTGACTTCTCCAGCGAGCTTAGGATCCAAAGGAGATAAGCTTATGTGAGATCATTATTAGGCCACATACTTACCACAGTGAAATATGCCTGGCTGGGCATAGGCTGAAGCCTATAATTTCACCACTTTGGGAGGCTGAGGCGAGAAGATTGCCTGAGCCTCGGGGTTCGAGACCAGCCTGGTCAACATGGTGAAACCTCGTCTCTACAATAAAAATCAAAAAATTTGCCAGGCGGGAGAGGGCGCACCTGTAGTTCTGGCTCCTTGGAAGGCTGAGGCGGAAAGATCTCCAGAACCCAGCAAGTCGATGTTGGGGTGGCCGTGAGCGTGCCACTGTACTCTGGCCTGGGTGACGGAGTAAGACTCCAACTCAAAAAAAAAACAAACAACAAAAAAAGCAAAAACAAAAGAAATACGCTGAAGTACAGAGGGCTGATAATTTACAGTAGGGAATCAAACCTAAGGCTGGGAGGCAGGGAAGCATGACGTGAGACTTGTGCGTGGGGTGGGTGGAGCCGAGTATTCCAAACACAAGGAAAGCCTTTGGTCAAATGAGCCCAAGGAATCCTGCATAATACACTTCCTTCTAAGAGATTCACAGTGTGAAAGGCCTGAGAAGCCCTGCAGAAATGAAACCCAGTGTGTTCTACCTATTACTGTCCCAAAGATGCCACTCTGGAAAGCGCTGATAGAGGCACTATTGTTCTCAAGGCCTATAAGAAACTTTAGTATAAGACAAAAGCTCTTGTTCGGAGAACTGGAAAACTATCATGTATCCTCTCAGAACAGTCAAAGTACCTTGGGGTTGCTAATGTAATTCCCAAGTCTTTTCCTTGGCACGGGCCTATAAAACCATTTGGCCTCCACAACTGCTCACTGACTCCCAGTTATCACAGATGAAGGAGAGGCCATAGACACAAACCAGCAGGCCAGACTCAAACATCTACCCCCAGCGCGGACTTCTCTGCTTTATTTATTTTTCAAGGACGCATAGACTCCATGCTGCGAGGAGTTGAGAAAACGTTCATAAAAAAGCAAAACAAAAAGGACTGCCAACAATCAACCTATCAAAAATTACACAGGGAAAGATACCAGACGTGAACAATGATGTCCCTTGTCAACCTAAAAATGTCTAGGAGTAAGACAGGTTTTTGCTGTTTATTTTGTTACACGCTATGCATCAAAAAGAGGGAAATATAAATAAACAATAACAGATATTCACACATGTGCAGAAAGAAAGCAGACTTTATGAGCAAGGCACTGTGTTCTGGACAACAGCGATTAAAAGGGAAACATGACAGCCAGCGTCCTTCAGAATACAGATCTAAAAAAACAGCAATTCGGGACGGGCTCAGAGGCTCAGCCTGTCATCCCAGCACTTTGGGAGGCCAAGGCGAGGGGACTGCCGGAGCCCGCAGGTTCGAGACCAGCCCGGGCATCTTGGCGAGACCTCATCTCTACAATAAATACAAAAAATCAGCCAGGTGTGGTAGCACGCGCCTATAGTTCCAGCTACTTGGAAGGCTGAGGCAGAAGGATCACCAGAGCCCAGCCCAGCAGGTCGACGCTAGGGTGGCTGTGTGAATGTGCCACAGCACTCCAGCCTCGAGACAGAGTAAGACGCCAACTCAAAAACAAAAAACAAACCAAAAAAACCCAAAATAAAACAGAATAATAAAAACAGCAACCCCAAATTAAATATAAGTGTGCACCCCAGGAATGGTGCAGTTAGTTATAGGGTTAGTAAGACTCCTAAAACCCAGGACCACTAAAACATTCACCTTAACAAAGGCCTTACCATGTGCCAAGCACTGATCTACATGTTTGCGTACAACCTTATTTAATCTCTGCAACCAAGAGGTAGGTCCTAGTAAAATGTCAAAATATGGGCTCAGCTTCGATGTTCAATGGAAATCCAGTGGATATCCAGCTTTGGCTTCAAGCTTCAGAGGGTCTGAACTTCTGACTGATCAATGATCGTGTGATCACACAGGTGACCAACATAGCTAATGCGTGTAGCAATGTGAGAAAAGAGAAAAATGAAGCATGTTTTTTGGATCTGTGGTCATTATCAGAGCATGCCCTTTCAAAAACAGGTAAGAAGCCGGGCTCGGTGGCTCAGCCTGTAATCCTGCGCCTTTGGGAGGCTGAGGTGAGTGGATTGCCTGAGCCCACGGGTTTGAGACCTGCCTGGGCAACTTGGCGAGACCTTATCTCTACGATAAGTCAAAAATTAGCCGGCCATGGTAGCACGCGCCTGTAGTTCCAGCCACTTGGAAGGCTGAGGCGGAAGGATCGCTGGAGCCCAGCAGGTCAACGCTAGGGTGGCTGTGTGAATGTGCCACAGCATTCCAGCCTGGAGACAGAGTGAGACTCCAACTCAAAAAAAAAAAAAAAAAGAATACATTAAAAAAGAATATATCTTTTCTTTTTTTTTTTTTGAGTTGGAGTCTCACTCTGTCGCCCAGACTAGAGTGCAGTGGCCGCTCCCAGCCACCGCAGCCTCGACCCGCTGGGCTCCGGCGATCCTTCCACCTCAGCCTACTGAGTAGCCGGAATTACAGGCGCGTACCCCCACGCCCGGCTAATTTTTTATTTATTTATTGTAGAGACCAGGCCTCACCAAGTTGCCCGGGTGGGTCTCGAACCCACGGACTCAAGCAACCCACTCACCTCAGCCTTCCAAAGTCCTGGAATTACAGGCTGAGCCACCGAGCCCAGTTTCTTTTTATAACAAATAAGTGCTTGCTCAATGTTTAAATTGCACTCATAACATTAAACAGTGTAACATTTAGTAGCTTCATTTGCACCCTTAGTGTTCAGACTGTGGTCTCTAAATAACATTTTCTACTAAAAGGAGCCAAGAGTTCCTTCTAGCAATGGTCAGCTCCTGGGCGGGACAAGAAATGTACGATATGGACCCAGACCACACTGCTATCTGAGTAAGCAGAGAAGTATCCAGGACCACCAGGACAGTGTCAAAAGGACCCAGGAGCCAACCTCAAGAGGTTCCAGATGGCTAAAGATGGGACAACTTGAGCATCAATAAAGATAATTTGCAAACGGATTGACAGGCATTAAGTAGGTTTAAATGCATTTCGTGGCTGGGGGTGGTGGCTCAAGCCTATGATCCCAGCACTATGGGAGGCCAAGGTGAGAGAATTGTCTGAGCTCACAGGTTCGAGACCAGCCTGGGCAACTTGGGAGACCTCATCTCTATAATAAATCAAAAAATTAGCCGGGCGTGGTGGCACGTGCCTGTAGTTCCAGCTACTTGGAAGGCTGAAGCAGAAGAATCGCCTGAGCCCAGCAGGTTGAGGCTGCAGTGGCTATGAGTGTGCCACTGCACTCCAGCCTGGGCGACAGTGAGGCTCCAACTCAAAACAAAAAATAAAAATAAATGCATTTCATAATTTTTTTTAAAAACTTCATTGGTCACCTTTACAGGGTAATATGAAGCCAACTGAAAACTGGCAAAAAAAAAAAAGGGAAAGAAACAAGCATTTAAACTGCTTTTCCTGTGTGATCTATAGCAGGTGTCAGCAAACTCTGTAAAGGGCCAGATACGGCTCTGTGGGTCACATTTGGCTCCAAATCGCAACTAGTCAAGTGGGAGCCTTGTACAGACCTAAACAATACACACATACATGATCGTGGGTGTGTTTTAATAAAACTTTATTTACAAAATTAAGTGGCAGGTTGGATTTAGCCTATAGATCTTAGTTTGCTGATCCCTGATTTAAAGTAACTGAACAGTTGATATGAGCTCATTACTCTTTCTCAATATATTGCAGCTGAAGCCAGGCACAGTGGTTCACACATGTAATCCCAGTATTTTAAGAGGCAGAGGTGGGAGGATCACTTGAGCTCAGGAGTTGGAGGCTTGGTGAGCCATGATCGTGCCAATGTACTCTGGCCACAGCAACAGAATGAGAATGTGACTCAAAAAAAAAAAAAAAGAAAGAAAATTACAAGTCGGGTACGGTGGCTCAAGCCTGTAAGTCCAGCACTTTGGGGAGCCGAGGTGAGAGGACTGCCCAAGCTCACGAGTTCGAGACCAGCCAGGACAACTTGGAGAGATCTCATCTCTACAATAAAATAAAATAAAATAAATTAGCCACGCCTGGTAGCACGCGCCTGTAGTTCTGGCTACTTGGAAGACTGAGGCGGAAGGATCGCTGGAGGCTAGCGGGTCGACACTGAAGTAGCCATAAGCATGCCGCTGTTCTCTAGCCTGGGAGACAGAGTGAGACTTCAACTCAAAAAAAAAAGAGAGAGAGGAGGATAGAGAGAACACTCTGAAACTTGATCAAAAATCTAAATCTCGCAATTCTCAAGAACTACAGGGGACAGAGAAATATGTTAAAAGACATCACGGAGTTGCACTTAACAAAATCCAGACTGACAAACGCCACAGGACTCATCAAGATTGAAAACCTAATTAGGAAGTTACTCATGTCCCATGAAGGACGCAGAACAGAATGTCAACTTTGCTGTCTCAACATTTCATAAGGAAAAAAACTCCAAAATGGCGTATTTTAATTTCTTGGTAAATTATCTTTGACCCAGACATAACAAGACAGTAAAAATTACAAAGAAATTTCTTTTAAATGGGAGACCTCCACCTTATTTAGTACTGACAAATATGTTCTATAGTGTCACACGGTCTTGAGAAACTTAAGACATCTGGCTCTGTCAAGAATCATCAATGGCTACTAAAACCAGGTTTGATAAGAAAGAGTATTGGCCAGGCGTGGTAGCTCACACCTATAATCCCAGCACTTTGGGAGGCTGAGATCAGAAGATTGCCTAAGCTCGCAGGTTTGAGACAAGCCTGGGCAACGTGGTGAGACCTCGTCTCTACGATAAATCAAAAAAAATTAGCCGGGCGTGGCAGCACAGGCCTGTAGTTCCGGCTACTTGGAAGACTGAGGCGGAAGGATCACTGATGCCCAGCAAGTCAACGCTGGGGTGGCCGTGACCATGCCACTGCACTCCAGCCTGGGTGATGAAGTGCGACTCCAACTCAAAAAAAAAAAAAAGAAAGGGTGTTTACATTTACATAGTTTCAAACTATCTCTACAAGATACTTATTGATTACAAAGAAGAAAGAGAGTAACTTTCTTTGAGAAATCTGGCAGAAATGATTTTAACCAAGAGATCAAAATTAATATCACTGTCAAGGGGGGAAAAAAATCAATGGTGCTCCTGAGAACTGAGTAGTGTTCCTGCCCAAAATGTACACTCTAAGTCTACACACAAGGAGACGTCAGAAAAAACAAAGTCAAGGTCCTTTTACAAAACGAGTAACTCGTCATCTTCAAAAGAGTCATGAACGAGAGGAAGACAGGCTGAAGAACTGTTCTAGACTAAAGGGGACTAAGAGAAAACCAAGTGTAACATGTGATCTTGGACTCATCCATAACAAATAAACAAAAAAATTTCCTAAGTTTTCCTTTGCCAGGAAAGACGTCAGTGAGACAACTGGCAAGACATGAGACAGATAGTACTAGCTCTGTGTCAATTCTCTGATTTTAGTAATTACACTGTGGTGCATGTCCTTGTTTTTAGAACACATCTAGTTCCTTCACCTTATTTAGCATTCACCAATACATCATAGATGTGAGAGAAGCAATCTAGCAACTTGAGAAATTATGCTCCCCTAAGCAAAGGAGCATCGTGCCTGCAACTCACTCTCAAATAGCTCAGAAAAGAGTTAACAGAGGTCAGGCGTGGTGGCTCATGCCTGCCTGAGCCCACAGGTTTGAGACCAGCCTAGGCAACTTTCACAAGACCTCATCTCTACAATAAATCAAAAAATTAGCTGGAGGTGGTGGCACATGCCTGCAGTCCCAGTTACTTGGAAGGCTGAGGCAGAAGGATCACCCGAGCCCAACAGGTTGAGGCTACAGCGACCATGAGCATACCACTGCCCTCCAACCTGGGCAACAGAGTGAGACTCCTACTGAAAAAAAAAAAAAAAGTTACATAAAGAGAGTTTTTTGTACTATTTTGCATCTTTTCTGTGTCTGAAATTGTTCCAAAATTTAAAAATAAAACTTATAAATATTACTTTTATATAGTATATGGCCTGTGTGTACTCCACATATACATTTTAACTTATATATAAAGCACACAACACACACACACACACACACACACACACACACACACACACACATCACCCTGTTGATAGCTGTTTGACTAAGAACTCACAGAAGCTGGCAGTTACGTTAAAGTGATACATCTTTGCAAAGGTACCTGACAACCATGCAAATTCAAAACCTGCACTAAATACTAAAGCTGATATACTAATAACTTTTGTTTATGCATTTTTTTTTTTTTTTTTTGAGTTGGAGTCTCATTCCGTTGCCTAGCCTGGAGTGCAGTGGCACGCTCACGGGCACCGCAGCCTTGACCTGCTGGGCTCCAGCGATCCTTCCGCCTCCTTCCAAGTAGCCGGGACCACAGGCGCACACTACCACACCCAGCTAGTTTTTGACTTATTGTAGAGATGAGGTCTTGCCAAGTTGCCCGGGCGGGTCTTGAAAGCATGGGCTCAGGCAATTCACTTGCCTCAGCCTCCCAAAGTGCTGGGATGACAGGCTGAGCCACCGAGCCTGGCCTTGTTTATGCATTTCTAACTTCTCCCTTAGCTATATCATTTAGTCATTCCCCATGAAAATATTTTAAAATACTACAAGAAAATACCCACCTATTAAAATACTGGTTAAAATGTTTAGCCACCGCCGGGCTCGGTGGCTCAGCCTGTAATCCCGCGCCTTTGGAAGGCTGTGAGTGGATTGCCTGAGCCCGCAGGTTCAAGACGCCTGGGCAGCAAGACTTCATCTCTACAATAAATCAAAAAATTCAGTCGGGCATGGTAGCACACACCTGTAGTTCCGGCTACTTGGAAGGCTGAGGCGGAAGGATCGCCGGAGCCCAGCAGGTCGAGGCTTCCAGTCTGGGTGACAGAGTGAGACTCCAACTCAAAAAAAAAAAAAAAAAAGTTTAGCCACCAAATACCTTATTAAGGATGTAATAATACTGTGAAAATTTCAAAGCAAAGACCATTTCTCAGTTCTTTTTATATCTATCCTACAGAGCCATTTTATGATGGCAATATTTCACTTTAGCCATGAACAAATCCTGATTTTAAAACACGATCCGTTCAGCCCCAATGTTAATCCAATGCTCCTCAAAGTACTATCATTAATCTCATTTGGGGGGAGAGGGCCCTGGAACACAGAGCCAGTCCATGACCAGGCGGGGAGTCAAGGCTAGGCCAGAACCCAAGTTCCAGACTCCCTAGTCTCACTGCCTCCCCGAGGGACAAGGGGTGGCAAGTTCTCCATCCCTCAAACCTTGGGCTTCTCTCCACACAGGTTCCTCTCCTCTCTTTCCAGACTGGGTCTGAGGAATGGCTTATTAAGAGGCTCTCCCAGACACAGGCTCTCACCATCCCAGCCCCTTTCTGCACTAACTCTCCTTAGGACGGTCTAAGAACGCTCTTGTAAAAACGATCCATCTCCCACACTGAGGCTTCAGCACCCATGTCTTGCTCTCCCTGACAAACAACAAAAAAGCGTATGTTGTCAAAAAGAACAAGGTGTTTTCATCTCATATAATCTCATACTCCCAATATACTGTTACGATGGCTTTCCCTCCCCTGTGTATCCCAGCTAGAAAAAAATTTAAATACATAATAAAATCAATAAGTAAAAACGATAAATGGTCCCTGACTTATGATGGCTCAATTTAAGATTTTTTTACTTTACAAGGGGTTTATGGGGTATTAAATGCATCCTCCGACTTACAATATATTCAACTTATGATGGATTCATTGGGATGTAAGCCTATTGTAAGATGAGAGCATCTTCATATCCAATGTGTGTATATAATAACACTCACATGTATACAGCAAAGCGGGGCTGGCCAGAACTAGGAAGCAGGCAACAGAATAAGTCAACAGAAGCACATAATTATTACATATGATATCTAAGGAACCCAGTTTACCTCAAACTATCAGAAGAGAAACAGGGAATTTGGAGGGGAAAAACAAATCAAATGGAGCTTCAGAGAACAGAAAAGCAAAAATTAAAACAGCAAGCCAGGCGCAGTGACTCACACCTGTAATCTCAGCACTTTGGAAGATAAAGGAAAGAGGACTGCCTGAGCCCAGAGGTTTGAGACCAGCTTGGGTAACTTGGTGAGACTGCGTCTCTACAATAAACCAAAAACTTAGCTGGGTGTGGTGGCACACGCCTGTAGTTTCAGTTACTTGGAAGGAGCCCCTGAGGCCAGCAGGTTGAGGCTGCGGTGGCCATGAATGTGCCCCTGCACGCCAACCTGGGTGGCAGAGTAAGACTCTGACTCATAAATACAGACATACATACATACATACATTTAAAAAACAGCAATTGCCGGGCTCGGTGGCTCAGCCTATAATCCCGCACCTTTGGGAGGCTGAGGTGAATGGATTGCCTGAGCCCGCGGGTTCGAGACCCGCCTGGGCAGCGAGACCTCATCTCTACAATAAATCAAAAAATCAGCCAGGTGTGGTAGCGCACACCTGTAATTCCAGCTACTCGGAAGGCTGAGATGGAAGGATCGCCGGAGCCCAGCAGGTCATGGCTGCGGTGGCCGGGAGCGGCCACTGCACTCCAGTCTGAGTGACAGAGTGAGACTCCAACTCAAAAAAAAAAAAAGAAAAGAAAAGAATGTATGCAGCCGGCTTGGTGGCTCAGCCTGTCATCCCAGCACTTTAGGAGGCCAAGGCAAGTGGATTGCCTGAGCCTGCAGGGTCGAGACCCACCCGGGCAACTTGGTGAGACTTCATCTCTACAATAAATCAAAAATTAGCTGGGCATGGTAGCTCACGCCTATAGTTCCAGCTCCTTGGAAGGCTGAGGCAGAAGGATCGCCAGAGCCTAGCAGGTCAAGGCTGCGGTAGCCGTGAGCATGCCACTGCCCTCCAGTCTGGGCGACAGAGTGAGACTCCAGCTCAAAAAAAAAAAAAAGAAAATATTGTATGCAGAGATGTTACTTGTCTTTTACTTGCACACACCATTTCTTTCAATCTTGCTCCAAATGGCATTTCCACTTCATTTGGCAGTCAATTTGCAGCAAAGAGAAATTGCAGCCTCAAGGCACCAGACTCTGACAGCTGGAAGGCTGACTCTACACCTCCTGGAGGGGTTGCTCTAGGCCCCAGGCTTAGTCTTCAAATATCTGCTTCCTCCAGAATAAAACAGAGGTTATCACTTCAAATGCGCAAGAGCTCAGTGCAGACACAGTGTGTGGCATAGTGCCCTGAAACGACACTGAAGGTGTCTAAAGGGCTGGGTTTGTTTTTTCTTTTTGAGTTGGAGTTTCACTCTGTCGCCCAGACTGGAGTGCAGTGGCACACTCACAGCCACTGTAGCCTCGACCAGCTGGGCTCCAGCGATCCTTCAGCCTCAGCCTTCCAAGCAGCCAAAACTATAGTTGTACACCATCACGCCCAGCTAGTTTTTGATTTATTGTAGAGACGAGGTCTCACCAAGTTGTCCAGGCTGGTCTCAAACCTGCGGGCTCAGGCAATCCACTCTCCTCGGCCTCCCAAAGTGCTGAGATCGACAGGCTGAGCCACCGAGCCAGGCCAAGGGCTGCTTTTTAACATGATGTTTAAATATCCATGCTGTCAACATTCAACAAATAAAGCACTTATTACGGGTTAGGTGTCACATTTTGCATAAAGAAGTATTTTGAGGTGCAACTCTCAAGCTCTGGTCCAGGTGGACACCTCGGAGGGGTAGAAAAAAAAAGGAAAAAGTTCTAGCAAGTGCAGCTGAGCCCTCGTCCTGTTTCTTTCACTCATAACTGTTGGCTCAGGGGAGGCCAACAATCCCCTCTCCCAGCTGGTGTGCCTCCCCTGTGGGGTGGGCTAAACAGTTCCTCCCAGCTCAGAGAGCTAGAAGACACCCAGGCAGGGTCCTGGGTAAGAATCTCACGAAGGAGCACCCAACCATCCCTAGAGGGCACGTCTTACAAATCCAGCTGATTTTAGTGATCCTGATATACTCTTTTTTGGAATTTATGGAGGGGAGTGCAGTGCCAAACATCAGAACGCAGCACTGGCAACAAATCTGGACTTGTCGGTCGATCGCGTTCATACCACTCATTCCGGCTTCTTTTGTTTTCCTTCATCAGTCAGACCCATCTGTTTCTGAATCACAGTTCCCATCTCTCGTATTTACACCTTTCTGTTTTCCCCACGTATTCTCCATAGACATTCCTACAGATATTGGCCCCATTTGCTTCAGGAGGTCTAAGATATTTATCTCACTAAGAAGTAGAGCCTTACAACAGCCAGGTATCCAGAAGGGCTCAGCCAGGACCCCAAGTGCCTCCCCCCCAGCTTCTATCAACCTTATTCAGAAGCTTCTCTTTTTGATTTTCCACCACACTATTACTTTCAGAAAGAACAACCTGGAAGATAATTTGGGAAATGAAGGGGGAAAAAAAAGTACAGATTTTTACCATTTCTCATTTCTAATTTCAAACCATCTTACACACACACACACACACACACACACACACACACACACACACAGCAAAGGGAGGAAAGCAGGGAGGGAGGGAGGTAAATAGGAAATAAGACTAAGACTTCCATAATTTCCCAAATAACTGTGTAAATGTTTAGTATGTATTTATTTAATAGTCAATTTACTACACTGAAATAGTCTTTTATAGATGATCAGGACAGACTTTTCATTTTTAGAGAGCTTAAAGAAAGCAACCAATTTATAGCATATAAAACGAGCCATAAGGGGTCGGGCACGGTGGCTCAGCCTGTAATCCCAGCACTTTGGGAGGCTGAGGCGAGAGGACTGCCCGAGTCAGGCTGGGCAACGTGGTGAGACCTCATCTCCACAATAAATCACAAAAACTAGCCAGGCGTGGTGGCGTGCATCTGTAGTTCCAGCTACTTGGAAAGGCTGAGGCAGAGAAGGAGCACCTGGGCCCAGCTGGTCGAGGCTGTGGTGGCCGGGAGCATGCCACTGCACTCCAGCCTGGCCAACAAGAGTGAGACTTCAACTCAAAAAAAAAAGAAGAAAAAAAGAAAAGAGCCATAAGGAAACAATATTTGCACACTTGGTTCACCAGCGCTTGGTTTGCTAACCAAACTATGTTGCAATCCAAATTGCAGAAAAAGCGCCCTGCGTCCTTCACACCAAAAACGCGCTTGTGCATTCTCCAGACCCTCCCCAACTTCAACAAGGAAAAACAGTCCCCAACTCCAAACAGGTCAAACATTAGCAGGTAACCACCTTTTCTTTTCCTGGGGTGGCCCCCAAAGGTCATTAACTCCTCTGGAGCTCAGCACAGGGTGAGCAAATTCAACCACAGCCTTCACTCACCTCTGTGACTGTTTATTCAGGAAAGTGCACTCCCAGGTCCAATTTGTAAAGCTGGAACAAATCCGCTTCCCCTCCACCCCAACCCAGGCTCACACCAGGATTTCTGAGCTGGAAAACAAAGGTCAGCTGCCCTCCTTCTCTGGAGGGGAGGAGGAGCTAGTTATATCAGGCATGAGAGGAAAGTCACAAGGGTAGAATGGCAAGACCCAGACTTTGGACTCACAACCAAGTTCAAATCTTGGTGCTGTCAATTCCCCATAGTGCAAACCTGCACAGGACACTTGACCTCTACAAGTTTGTTTGCACAGCAGCAAAATTGGAACAAAAAGTGTCTATCTCCCAGCAGGTCAGAAGCTTTGAAAAATACCAAGGTGGTAGCAGCCGTTGCCAAGTGCTTTCCAAGTGGGGTCCCCTTCAAGAACCGCCATTTTGTCACACACCTGTCAGCACTGAAAAGTCTTATTGAGGCCAGGCTCTGTGGCTCAGCCTGTCATCCTGGCACTTTGGAAGGCCGAGGCGAGTGGATTCCCCGAGCCCACAGGTTCAAGACCCGCCCAGGCAACTTGGTGAGACCTCGTCCCTACAATAAATAAAAAATTAGCCAGATGTGGTAGCACGCGCCTGTAGTTCCAGTTACTTGGAAGGCTGAGGTCGAAGGATCACCGGAGCCCAGCAGGTCGAGGCTGCGGTGGTCGGGAGCGTGCCTTTGCACTCCAGTCTGGGCGACAGAGTGAGACTCTAACTCAAAAAAAAAAAAAGTCTTATTGAGACAAAATCGTCAGCAGACTCTGAACATTTTTCATAACACTTTAAGAAAGGGAATGGCAGTAGTGGGACACTGCCAGGGGAGGGGGGGAACACACATATCAGTAAGGGGACCCAAACTTTACCTGTATGATGATGACCACTTATGCACCTAATCCTGAATCATACCCATCTTTTTTTTTTTTTTGAGTCAGAGTCTCACTCTGTCGCCCAACTGGAGTGCAGTGGCCGCTCCCGGCCACCGCAGCCTCGCCTGCTGGGCTCCGGCGTCCTTCCGCCTCAGCCTTCCGAGTAGCCGGAATTACAGGCGCACGCTACCACGCCCGGCTGATTTCTTTTATTTATTGTAGAGATGAGGTCTCGCTGCCCAGGCAGGTCTCGCTGCCCAGGCAGGTCTCGAACCCGTGGGCTCAGGAAATTCACTCACCTCAGCCTCCCAAAGGCGTGGGATTACAGGTTGAGCCACCGAGCCCGGCTTGATTTTTGATTTATTGTAGAGATGAGGTCTCGCCAAGTTGCCCAAGCAGGTCTCGAACCCACAGGCTCAGGCAATTCACTCACCTCAGCCTCCCAAGGCACGGGATTACAGGCTGAGCCACCGAGCCCGGCTGTACCCATCTTTAAAATAAAAAACGGGGGGGGGGAGACAAAATCATCATGTTAATTTGATGAGCCAAAAATGATTCTTGTACTAATTAGCAGTTTTTGACTCTCAGGGAGGTTGAACACAGCTCCGCTTATTGGTAGCCATTTATAAAGTTTGTTCTTTTGTGGATTTTTATGCTTATTTTCTACAATTAGGGTGAACACTTGGAGCCTTGTCCGCCTCTTGAATAGAAATTAAAACAGCTTTCCAAAAATGCTGTAACAGTTTGGGAACATGAGTGTGAGTTCATTTCCTGGCCTGAGGACCCCGGGTAACTAGAGTTATTCCCCTTGACTGTTTCCACCAAAACCCTTAGCAAAGGGCCATGCTTAGGAAAACATTTTTATGATTTTATTTTCCAACTTCGAAGTGCACTTCCCAGTTAAATGTTCATCTTCCCATGAAAATCTGTAGATAAGCACTCAACAAAGAGGAAAGGTTCAGGATTCTGAAATTTATTTGAGAACAGGTAACTGACAGCTGCGGTAACTCAGAGCATCTCGACATCTTGCGAATCTCAGGAAGAAACTGTCCAGTGCCCAGAGTTGTTCCCTACATACAGTACACAGGAAAAGGCCAGTTCCCCTTCACACCCTCTTGTGTTCCCTTTATTCCTGAATGTCAAGGTCTTGGAAACTGCATCTACTTTATTGTTCACTAAATCCAACTGATAGTGCAAAACACAGGGCATATTAAAACCTCCTCCAAAATAGACTCCATTAGCCAATCTGAGGCAGTTTTCTACTACATGTTCTCAAGTGACCAGTACCACCCCACCCAGAACTACTGATCATGTCCCAATATCTGCCCCCAACTGCATCCAAGTTGTATTTTTTTTTTTTTTTTTTTTTTTTTGAGTTAGAGTCTCACCCTGTTGCCCAGACGGGAGTGCAGTGGCATGCTCCTGGCCACCACAGCCTCAACCTGCTGGGTTCTGGCGATCCTTCCGCCTGTCTTCCAAGAATCCGGAACTACAGGCGCATGCTACCACGCTCAGCTAATTTTTGATTTATTATAGAGACAAGGTCTTGCCAAGTTGTCCAGGTGGGTCTCGAACCCGCGGGCTCAGGTAAGCCACTCCCCTCGGCCTCCCAAAGTGCTGGGATGACAGGCTGAGCCACTAAGCCCGGCTCCAAGTTGTATTTTGACCCTCACCTCTATCCCCCTTTAAAATTAGTCAGTTTCAGACATAAGGAGAGGAAAAATTTCCCAGGTATGCCATACCTTTCCATCAATGTGAAAGTGTTTCCTTATTTAACAGGTAGCCAGCATTGGGTTCCCAGCATTGGGGCCTTCGGGATGGGGTAGACAGGGAGCACCTGAGGCCTCCTAGCTGCCAACAAAATTCTAGGCCTCTCCCCCAGCCAGCTTGTCCTTGGTTTTCCTGAGAACAGGAAGTCATCCGGCCCTCCAGCACACACTCCCCTCCCTCCATCTCTGCCAACTGCACCTCTGCCTTTTCCCCATCCTCACTGTCAGAGCTCATCTATCAAATCAGAAGGACAACACCCACCGTAGAGCACGCTCTGCCCGTGAAGGAAGAAGCCTGCCTGCTCTTGGTCTTAGCTGTCTTCCCCCGTCTTCTTTCCCCATTCATCAAGCCGCCCTACTGCTCCTACAAGCAAGCCCCCACGCCAGGCATCCCAGGTACACATCCTCCCCAGCCTGCGCTCCTCCCTTCCATCTTCCTTCCACAGACAGCCTTCCGAAATGGGTTGTCTAGAGTCTAGTTCTCCAACACGTCAGGTTCCAGGAGGCAGTGCCGAGATGCAGAGGGAGAAGTCTGGGGGGTCTGGTTCGGGAAATTCTCAGAAGAGTAGGGCGCTGGACTCCACCCACAGGGCCGTGGCGCTCCTGGAGTGCCCTGAGCAAACGTCTCTCCTCTCACCTCTACACCTCCACTTGCCTGAAGCACTTCTCTCCATGGACTCCAAAAAGTACCCAACTGCCTAATTCCAAAAGCCCTCTCGACCCCTCAGTCTTGTCCCCTGTCTCTCTGCGGCATCTGACACCAACGGCCATACCTGCCATTTCTTTCCCTCCACGATGTGGCTATGCTCTCCACCTGCCTTGCCAAGTGCTCCCTCTCATCTTCCTCCAACACTTCATTCTCCAAGTACTCTGAGCACCCCCAGCCCATCTTCTTTCTGTCCCTGGCATAACCCCCTGTCAACTATCCCTTCCAGGCTGGGCCTGGTGGCTCAGCCTGTAATCCCAGCACTCTGGGAGGCTGAGGCGAGTGGATCGCCTGAGCCCACGGGTCGAGACCCACCCGGGCAACTTGGCGAGACCTCATCTCTACAATAAATAAAAAATTAGCTGGGCATGGTGGCATGTGCCTGTAGTTCCACTTGGAACTTGGAAGGCTGAGGCAGAAGGATCGCTGGAGTCCAGCAGGTCAAGGCTGCAGTGGCCAGGAGCGTGCCACTGCACTGCACTGCAGTCTGGGCGACAGAGTGAGACTCCAACTCAAAAACAAAAACAAAAAACAAACAAACAAACAAAAACTATCCCTTCCACACCCCCTCAGACCCAATGTGTCTCCAATGGCACTGGGAGCGGTGGCCAGCTTATCCAGCAAGCATCTGTCCAGCACAGAAGAGGCAGAAGCCCTCCCCAGGTTCCCAGGGCTCGGATGCCAGGAGTTAACTGTGACTTCAGCCGTTTTGTCCCCTTTCACCCCCTCCAAGCAGGTACAGGCAAGCACCCCGTCTCTCCCATCCTGCCCTTTCTACTCGGACACTAAGCCCCCTCACCTCACCCCTTTCTCCTAACTGTTCTAACTCCTTCCAGCTCCTCCCCTTCCGACACACCATTATTTTCTAAGCACATGTAGGAGTCACATGACTTTCCAGCATTATTTTTCCCTCACCGCCCCCCATGGAGTCTCACTCTGTCACCCAGGCTGCAGTGCAGTGGCACACTCCTGGCCACCGCAGACTCGACCTGTTGGGTGCAGGTGATTCTTCACCTCTGCCTTCCAAGTAGCTGGAACTACAAGTGTATACCACCACACCTGGCTAGTTCTTGATTTATTGTAGAGATGAGATCTTACCACATTGCCCAGGCTGCTCTTGAACTCTTGGACTCAGGCAATCCTCTCACCTCCTCCTCCCAAAGTACTGGGATTACAGGCATGAGACACCACGCCCAGGCCCCCAGCATAACTTTTGATGGTTCTCCGCTGCCTCTTGAATACTGGATTTCTTCCCTGGCATTCTAGGCCTCCCATACCCTGCCCCCACACCCTCCCAAGCAAATGGAGTCATTTATTTATTTATTTATTTATTTATTTATTTATGAGTCAGAGTCTCACTCTGTCACCCAGACTGGAGTGCAGTGGCCGCTCCCGGCCCCCGCAGCCTCGACCTGCTGGGCTCCAGCGATCCTTTAGCCTCAGTCTTCCGAATAGCTGGAACTACAGGCGTGCGCTACCACGCCCGGCTGATTTTTTGATTTATTGTAGAGATGAGGTCTCACCAAGTTGCCCAGGCGGGTCTCGAACCCGTGGGCTCAGGCAATTTACTCACCTCGGCCTCCCAAGGCACGGGATTACAGGCTGAGCCTGCGAGCCTGGCGCAAATGGAGCCATTTAAGCTGCACTGCCCCAGACAGCCCTGAACTTTTCCTTCCTCCACATCTTTGCTCACCTCAAGATGGGAACGAAAGAGGATTTCCACTTTTCACTCTTAACACCTCTGTGCTATTTACATTTTTGTAATTAACAAGAGTGACCGAAATTAAAGAACAGCTAGGTTTCATGAACTCATCTAAAGTTACCTCCTCTGCGGGGCATGGTGGCTCATGCCTGGGATCCCAGCACTTTGGGAGGTGGAGGAGAGGGGATTGTCTGAGTCTAGGGGTTCGAGACCAGCCTGGGCAACTTGATGGGACCTCGTTTCTCCAGTAAATAAAAAAAATTAGCTGGGCATGATGGCACCTACCTGAGGTTCCAGATGCTTGGAAGGCTGAAGCAGAAGGATCGCCTGAGCCCAGTAAATCGCAGCTTCGGTGGCCATGAGCATGCTACTGCACTCTAGCCTGGGCAACAGTTAAGACTCCAGCTCAAATAAAATAAAATAAAGTCACCTCCTCAGCCTGCCTTCCTGATCCCCAGCCAAAAGCCATTTTGCTGAATTTCTCTTTATTATACAAAGACTTCTCTTTACTGCTCTTCACATAGGCTTTCTATTAGAGCCTTCCTAAATGAATCTTTAGGGCAAAGACTGGGTCTTATCTTGTTTAATCACATCTCTCATAGTCCCTTAGCCATTGCCCAGCATAGGCACTCAATAAACACCAGTTGTTGCTTAAGTTAAGAGGTTAGGAATTCATCTTAAGAATGAAAATCTAAGCTGGGCTTGGTGGCTCAGCCTGTAAACCCGCGCTTTGGGAAGCTGAGGTGAATGGATGCCTGAGCCTGCGGGTTCAAGACCCGCCTGGGCAACTTGACGAGACATCATCCCTACAATAAATCAAAAAATTAGCCAGGTGTGGTAGCGCGCGCCTGTAGTTCCAGCTACTTGGAAGGCTGAGGCGGAAGGATCGCCGGAGCCCAGCAGGTCGAGGCTGCGGTGGCTGGGAGCGGCCACTGCACTCCAGTCTGGGCGACAGAGTGAGACACCAACTCAAAAAAAAAAAAAAAAAAGAATGCAAATCTAGGCCAGGAATGGTGGTTCACACCTGTAACCCCAGCACTTTGGGAGGCAGAGGCGAGAGGACTGCCTGAGCCCAGTTGTTCGAGACCAGCCAGGGCAACTTGGCACAAGACCTCATGTCTACAATAAATCAAAAAATTAGCCAGGTGTAGTGGCCCGTGCCTGTGGTTCCAGCTACCTGGAAGGCTGAGGCAGAAGAATCACCTGAGCCCAGCAGGTCGAGGCTGTGGTGACCGTGAGCATGCCACTGCACTCCAGTCTGGGTAACAGAGTGAGACTCCAACTCAAAAAAAAAAATGCAAGCCGGGCTCGGTGGCTCAGCCTGTAATCCCGCGCCTTTGGGAGGCTGAGGTGAGTGGATTGCCTGAGCCCGCGGGTTCGAGACCCGCCTGGGCAGCGAGACCTCATCTCTACAATAAATCAAAAAATTAGCCGGGCATGGTAGCGCGCGCCTGTAATTCCGGCTACTCGGAAGGCTGAGGCGGAAGGATCGCCGGAGCCCGGCAGGTGGAGGCTGCGGTGGCCGGCAGCGGCCACTGCACTCCAGTCTGGGCGACAGAGTGAGACTCCAACTCAAAAAAAAAAAAAATGCAAATCTAACTTTCCCTCATTTGACAAGTAAAAGTCATCTCTAAATTAGGATATAAGTAGGGCTTCTCCATTATGGAAGACTTTCCAGTAGGTTAAATATTTAAATTCTTCTTTATTCCCTAATTCTTTTTGTAACATCACACATCACTGTTAAAGGTCAGAACACTCTGTTAGATTTGGGTATGTGTGTGCATGCGTGTGCATGCTAGCCTATTTTCTTAAGAATTCCAGGCTGGTCACGGTGGCTCAGTCTGTAATCCCAGCACTTTGGGAGGCTGAGGTGAGAGGATTGCCTGAGCCAGGGGGTTCGAGACCAGCCTGTGCAACTTGGTGAGACCTCATCTCTACAATAAATCACAAAAACTAGCTGGGCATAGTGGCGTGCGACCGTAGTTTCAGCTACTTGGAGGGATGAGGCGGAAAGATGACCTGAGCCCAGCAGGTCGAAGGTGTGGTGGCCTAAGTGTGCTACTGCACTCCAGAGACAAGAGTGAGACTCCAATTCAAAAAAAAAAAAAAAGAATTCCAGAAGTAAGAGCAACGAAGAATGAGACTAAACTATGACTTTCTAAACACGTAGCAAATCAAGTCAGCTACCGTCTGCCAGGTTCACCCACCCGAAGAAAGAAGGCTGACAAGGCTCAAGTCCCTTCACTGAGTTCGCCACCAATGTCACCCCAGCAATCCAAGTGCCAAAATTTCAGCAACACAGGCAGGGCCTTCTCAAAAGTTTGTTCCATGTGAAAAGCCTTCATTAAACTCTGAGTTATATTTAGAAAAAAAATGAAACAGGAGTTATATTTAGATGAAATGGCTTAAAAGAATTTTACCAAAAGCAGCATGTTTATGCTGATCTTCCAAAAGAAAAGGTTTTCCTTCGTTTTTACACAACAGCTCCTAAAAACAGAACATAGTCTTTATGCATATACAAAGATTTCGGTTTGGATTCCTTTGTAACTGGAATAACGGAGCACCCAGATACTGGCAGGACTGCCCACGGGAGACAGCGGGATATACAGGACTTAAAAATGAGCACACCTGTGAGGAACAGAACAATTTCACATAGAAATTTGAGATACTCTGAGAAAGATCTGAGAAACCTTAGGCTGGAGCTGCACAAGAGTAGCCCTGACATTTATAAAATGTACATAAGAACCACAGACTCCTTCTACAACACTACCTACAAGTGTTTCCATCAGCACTCTTATCCTGGGCAACTCTGTGTCACTCTGTAGCTCTCTGGCTACATTCACATTCAGCATTCAACATTTCTCTCCTTTGTCTTAAACTATGTTTGACATGCACTTTCTCTGGTGTGCTGACGTACGTTTTCCTAACAAAATTCTTGCCGACAACGCGAGATAGTTTAGTAAACCTGTAAAGCCTTTTCATGAATGAACGTGTAAGATCGGGGTGACTATCTGAAATAGTCAAAAATGGTTTGTGCCAGTTGTCCCTCTCTTCACAGGCCACAGGGTCCCACGGCGCCAGGTGCAGAGGCAGTCACAGCTCACAGGCTTGGCGCACACCTCCACGTGAAGGGGACCTCTTCTCCAAAAAGCTTCAGGAAGAGACCGCTTCCTAGAGTCCCAGCCAAACCACACTGGAGAGCACACGTGAGGCTGTGTGGGGAGAGATGCCCAGACTGTAGGACTGGCCAGCCCCCAGTGGTCCCGACAGGAATTATGCCAGTGAGCGAAGGTGTTGAGGCTTGCTGCTTGCTACTCCTTAGGTCCATCAACACTCTGAAAACACTCCGGGCGCTTCCCACTCTTGCTTCTGGCTTGCTATTTCCAGAGAATGTCTTAGGGCAGCCGAGAACTGGGATCCCCTCATTTCATACTACCTATAGGCCCTGCAGCCACAAAGCCTGAGGCCATGCGCTTTAGAGGTAAAACAAAAAAATACCTAAGATGCCAAAAGAGACTGACCGTACATTCTAGGCACTTTTCCAGCAACTCATCAGCTGCCTCCCATCTCCTTCCCTACCCACATCCCTCGACATTCATCTCACTAGGCTGGGGTCATCTCACTAGGCTGGGAAACCAACCGAGAGCCACTTTGTCTACACCTACGATCTGCCTCCAGTAAGAATTACATTAATTATAGGAATATAATGACCCAGAGGAAAAGCATCATCTCGGCCTTATAATCCAGTCAAGTGCTTAAATGTTTCCTCACTTGCTCTGCTTAACTGGCCTCCAAAGGTCAGGGTCAAATGGGAAGGTTTTACTGTGCTAACCTAGCTGCAGGAAACCTCCCTGGTATATCCCTGAACTTTGTATCCAACAGGGCAGGTCTAACACCAAGTGGTGGGTGCATGAGAGAGACAGAACCACCGGGGGCAATGAACTGACTTCGGTAAGGGCAGTTCTCTGGGGAGACGAGCCATAGGTACAGGAGTGGAACGGAACATATGAAGTCTCCAAGAGAGTGGGTCTTTTAGGAGGTTCGAAAGGAGTATGGTGACCTGAGCCAGGGCAGAGAAAGGCTGCAGGGACATTCAGAGGCACGCAGAGAGTCCACGTTGGCATCCTCGGGAGGGGGGTTCCCACAACCCCACATAGGCCTGGGTTTAGCAACTGGAATGCCCGTATCAGCAAGAACCAGCCTTTGCAAGTTCTTGGGCAAAAGAACACAAAAGAGAGTAGAAGGAAGAGACACAGAAAATCTGGCTCACATGGGCTCTTGCTGGGACAGGGCAGCAGAGTCCTAAGGAGAAACGGGTGTGAAGGGTTAGCCTGCTTGAGGAAGAATCGTTCTATTTGGGACATTTCTGACTGGACCAGGACTTGGCTCAGGGCTGACACACACATGTCAGAGGCTCCCAGACCCTCTCCAGACACCCTAATGGGAAATGGAAAGATGGGACTTTAGTGGCATAACGCTCTCACGCACACAAAGTCACAGGAACCTCACCAAAACTTGCAGAACTAAGCCGCAGCACATGAGAGGGAACCAGTCAATGCCTAAATAATGTGGCGGTGGCTTGTCGCCGTCTCCTGCAACTTTGACTCGCACCGTTTTTCTTTTCTCTTTTAATGTTACTGAGAAAAAGAAACAGCTATAGACCCATATCCAGCGTTCATTGCACAAGTGACACATTAGGGACCTTCTGGGGCGCTCTGGTACAGCAGGGCCGAGACTGCGGGGCCTCCCCACCCCAGGGAGAAGCTGTGAGGTCTTTGGGGTCTCCCGCGCCAGAGCCTCCCGCACCAGCCCCCTCACCGCATCTGGCGACGAGTGCCCTCTCTGAGCCCACCGCGAGGGCCACCGCTCTTCGCCGACGGCGGCACCGTGACAGCAGCGACGGCACTTCGGCACCCGGCCTTCCTCGGGCACCCGCGGATTACCACGCATCTCAGGGTAGCTTCAGCACACGTGGGTCTGCTCGGGCCCTGCCCCTAAGGGGTCCATACCCTGCCCACCCGCCTCCCCGTCGAGGGCGAACCGGCGGGCGCTGGGAAGCTGGACGGGAAGCGAGGGCGACCGCGGCGCGCATGGCGCCCCAGCAGCACGCGGGAGCCCGGCACACAGTAGGTGGGCGCTTGCCCGGGATCGGCCATCGGGCCCGCACCTGGGCAGGGAGCCCGGGGGAGGGGGTCTCGGGGACACAAAGGCCTCGCCGAGCCCCGGCTGCGCCCCTCGCGACGCGGGAGGCGGGAGTTTAGAGCCCGAGAGGGGGGGAAGGAATCCGCCCTCATTTGCACGTCGTCT